>LPNX010862572.1:0-139472 GCA_001517045.1 Pseudotsuga menziesii
AGTACCCCTAATTGTCACCTAAAATCAGAGTTTTTTGTTTATTCTAGTATTATGTGGCATCTAAAGTGTCCTTAAAGGAGTCCATGATTGTGCATCAGCCCGTAAGTATTTTAAAATGGTTTTTTAATTAAAAATTTGTAATTTGATGACAATTCGAGAGTCATCATTACATAAAAGTTGTGATTAATTTTACACGCCTGAGGGCATGAAGTTTTTGAGACCCTATTGTTAAGATAATATAACTTTGGAAGATATTTTATATCTATTATAGTCATTCTTCCATTCATAAATGTTCTTGATGTAATTAGTCATGTAAAAGTCATGACGTAAAACCTATGTTGTACATCCGGGTAATAGTATCTACAAAATTATTTTATAAATATTATTTTGAGTCCTCCTAGGTAGGTCGTCCCTAATTAGAACCTGGTCGACCTAGTTAGGTAATTAAGTCACTTAACTGATAAATATTAATAGGTGAGGCGACTCCTTCATTTGACACTCTTCACTCAAGCAAAATTCACTAGAGAGAGAAAAAGAAGTGCACCAAAGAGAGAGGAGAAGTTATCTTGGGGTTTTACATTGTCTTGGTTGAGTTCTATACTCAAGAAGTTTTGTGGAGTTTTCTCCCTCGCGGTTTCCCCAAGGAAAACCTCTATGTTCTTTGTGTTGTTGAGCTTATTATTCTTTCAATGATCCTATTATTGTAAATTGTTTTAGAATATCATCTAAGCAATTAAGAAAACTTAACATGGTATCAGAGCCACCCTGAAAAGAGACACTGTACAACTAGGGTTTGTTATTCTGAAGAGTTCCCTCGAAAGATCAACTAAAAAAGAGGGCTCACTCAACTCAACCTAGGAGTGCGCATCTTTCCGTGAAAATAGAACTGAAGTCCGAGAAGTTTCATTTTTGGGACCGACACTACTGAGGGGAAAACTAGGGCTTCATATTTTCAAGGTTCCATCATCAAGCTCATGAAAGGAAAGATACAGTCTAGCTCGCTTTAGGAGGGCATATTTGTTCCACCACTCAGCCCCACTAGTGATCTCAACTGAAAAATTAGGTTTTACCATTTAACCCTAGGTCATCCCAAAGGAGGTCATCCAGAAGCAAGTTTTCAAGAAAGTATTGTTTCTTCTATTCCATTTGAGGTTCTCGGTTTGTTTAAGATGACAAACAATACCAAGCTAGATGAGAAGCTTGAAGCTGCTGAAAACTTCATGTTAGCTTTTCTACATTAATTTGATTAGGATCTTTATCTGAAAGAATAACAAACACAATAATATATCAAAGAGACACAAGACACATAGATTTTCATCGAGGAAACCATAAAGGAGAAAACACCGCAAACTTCCTCAGAATAGTTATGTCAACAAGACAATATCACAAAATGGAAAAACCCAAGAACAAGATGTCTCCAACAGCTCTCTCTCTTTCCTCATCATCCTCTCTCTCCTAAAGCAGAAATGAGAGACTGCGAGAGTGTATCAAATGAGTAGGGTGCCTCCCTATTTATATCCCTCAAGTGACTTGACCTAAAACATGGCTAGGTCGAACTCTTACCCTAAGAGGGCCAACTTCACCTAGGGAGACTCAACAATACACTTTATTATATTCATCTTGGGGACTACTGCCTCGACTTACAACGAAGGTTGTACCTCAAGGACCATATACAATAATGACATCCCGAAAGGAGGGAAACACATCTCTGATGGGGGTACAACAACATACAATGATAATATACATCAAAATATCTTCTGAAGTTTACAACAACACTCCCTCTTAACTATGAAGCTATTCTCTCACCATAGTCATCAACACATCTCATTATCCTACACAAAACACACATAACACATCCCAAATGCATATCACATACTACCTATGTTCTACCAACATAGGAGCATGCCAAGATCTTTCATGTCACCTAAACAAGATGCATCTTCCATTATGCGAGAATCGCATAGGAGCACACCAAGTGCATTACGTTTCTCTACAATCAATCTGCGTTCTACCAACATAAGAGCATGTCAAGATCTTTCACGTCACCAAGACAACCTGCATCTACCACTATGCGAGAGCTGCCCATGTGCACACCAACTAACTTGTGACCTCATCATCTCCAACATGGGAACACACACACACACAAGGACTGATTACAACCGAGCAACCTGTGCACCACGCCAAGATCTTTTCCGTTACAGGTCAACCTCAAGGACTTATTACATCTAAACAACCTGCGTCCAAGATCATTTCTGTTCAGATAACCTTCCAGGACTTATTACGTTTCAGGAACCTCCGTACCACGCCAAGACTTTTGCACTCTAGGACAACCCACAAGACTCATTACCTCCAAATAGCATGTGTACCACGCTAGGATCTTCTACACTTCAGATAACCTGTACCAGGACTGAATACGTCCAAGGATAACCTGCAAACTATGCCAGGACTGATTACATCCGAGGACATCTTACAGGACTGATTATGTCCGAGCAACCTGCGTCCTACCCCAGGATATTTTTCGCTCAAGGAAAACCTGTATTTTTTCCCATGTGAGATCTCATGCATCTGCATCTTCTGGTCGATGGTCATCTCTAGAATAAGAGCATGATAGGATATTTTATGTTTCCAAAACAACCTATAGCTCCAAATATGCTAAAACTCGTTACTCCCTCTTTTTAGGGGCCTCGTTCTGGATCACATTCTAGAGCTTCACTGCTCCTCTCTGCATCATACAAAAAAATGCAAGTCAGATCAAATAAATTAGATAGTAGATTTCGAAGCATACTACCTCACAACTCGCCGAGTAGGATGAAACATATTCTTCCTTGGTTGTACTGCTTCCTACTAAACCAGGAGATTATACTGGATCTTAAATTGAATCATATTCATCCCGAAGTGATCTTCCTCTCAGTGG
Source organism: Pseudotsuga menziesii (assembly GCA_001517045.1). Classification (NCBI taxonomy): domain Eukaryota; kingdom Viridiplantae; phylum Streptophyta; class Pinopsida; order Pinales; family Pinaceae; genus Pseudotsuga; species Pseudotsuga menziesii. The sequence goes on from LPNX010862572.1 coordinate 2,915, forward strand.
CTCTTCCTGCCTAATCTGAATCAACATAACCGTGCAAGTTAATCTTTTGATTTGTATCATACTTGAGCCCATACTCAAGTGTACCCTTCAGGTACCTCAATACATGCATTGCAACAACCAAGTGAACATGTCTCGGATCCGTTAGGAACTAGCTCAATGTGTTCACATGAAATCATATGTTTGGTCTTGTATTCATCAAGTACATCAATGAACCAATCATCTAACGATACATCATGACATAAACCGACTCTGATGAACCATCGAACAATAGATTCAAGTTCGATTCCATAGGTGTGGTTGTCACCTTGCAGTCCAACATACGAAATACTTTCCTTGACCAAGGAAAATCCAATCTGCACTCTTCCACACCTCCATTCCTAAGAAGTAGTGCATCATCCCTAGGTCTTTCATCTAGAACTCAATGGAAATATTCCCCTTTGCATCTACAATGAGTTCGTCCCCTCCTTCCAGATCATCGAAATATACTAGTCTTCCGCCTTCAACCCTAAAGTAAAGGTTGGAACCCGCTTTACTCTTGGTAAAGCCTAATTCCATCAGGAATCTGTCCATCCTATTGAACTTAGAGATATTATGCAGTCACTCTCTCTGAAGCGGAGCATCATGCCCCCTCTTCATTTTGTACTCTATGTATCGAAACATTCTGTACTTGAGTTACAGGTAGCTTCATATGCGACTGATCTTCTATGTATACATATATGTCATCTCTGTTGGATACCAAGATCCTCTATCTTGAACTTTGTTGAAAGTTCATTTTGCACCCATCTGTGAGCTTGTCGTCCTCTATAGGATGATTCCATCTTCAACCTTGTAGAAAAGGTTGAGATCGTCATCACTCTAGATGATCTTCAAGCTCCTTATTAGAGGAAATTTGAGGTCTAAAATGGGCCTCCTAAGGAAAATAATAAAATAATAGTTATTAATTTTGGAGGAAGAATAAAAAAACTACTTTTTGTGTTCGTATTTTTGACATATCTCCTTGTGTTTTTACTCAAATTCTGAGTGAGAGAGCTCATTGGATGCAGAATTTAATTTTGCATCTAGTGAGTACACTGCATACTTTTGACGGACCCCACTACCCCAAAAACAAGAAATACCTGAAAAAACGTGATGATGGAAATACCTGAAAAAACGTGATGATGACATCATCATCACGTTTTTTCAGGTATTTCTTGTTTTTTGGGGTAGCGAGGTCCATAAAAAGTATGTAGTGTAGGTACTCGTTGGATCCGGAATTAAATTTCGTATCCAACGAGCTCTCCCGCTTGAAATTTGAGTAAAAACACAAGGAAATATGTCGAAAATACAAACAAAAAAAATAGTTTTCTTTTATGACAAATATGTCAATTCAACCATTATGGTTTACTCATTTTATTGAAATTCTATTGGTTATTGAATTCCAACTCACAAAATTTATTGTTGGCGTGTTTTCTTATAAGGCCTATTTTAGACCCCAAAATTCCTCTAATGCATGTAACTGTAAACATCATCCAATGGGTGCCTTCTAAGCTTGTACAAATCCTTTTGTGCACATGCGGTTCTCTACTCGACATACACTTCTACTTCACTGGAGAAGTTTATCTAGTCAATGGAGTAGGTCATTCCATAGTCTACTCCCTCCTACTCACAAAAACCATGAACCTTGCTTTTTACTTCTTCAATGTTGTCATCTCTTGCATGCTTTATCTTGTAGATTCACATGGAAGACACTAAAGTCTTCTCTTCAGGTCTCGAAACCACATCCTAGACATCATTCTCCATGATCAATTGGTACTCTTTAATCATAGTCTCCTTCCATTTTTTCTCGACTTCTTCTTCATAGTTGGAAGGATGTGCACCAATGATGTCACTCAATAGTGCCACATAACTGGAGTGTGTCTGAGGCTTCTTACTTTCTTTGGAAGTCTCGTCATACTTTTATTTATCTTGAATGATCTCTCGTGCCCAATATGGTCTTCATCTCTCAAGGTGGATCTACCGCTCTCTTTAGGTCATATCATGATTCTTATATTCTTTTGAAGCTCTTTCTTCCACCACGTTGTCTTTGACCCTGGGAGCTTTAGATTCCTGTTCATATATGTTTGTTGGAGTTAATCTTCTAGCTGAACTGTCCTCACTGGTTCTTCGGAACAAATCTCATCATTATTTTCTTGTAGGTGATTGTACACGATCTTTCCTATAAGTCAAATTCAGTTGCATGATTAGAAACATTTCATAATTTTCAAAACATATTAATAGTGACAAATTGTATATGTCACACAATCATGCAACTATCTTATCCAATGATAGAACATTCATCTATATCTCGTATACATATGTTAACTTTCTAGATGCCTTCCATCTCTAACAAAACATTATTGAGAGTGTGCACTAATCACAATATGTCAACAAAGAGGTTTCATTCTAGATAAGTAGCAATGTAATGTTGTATAGCACCATAGGCTACTTACCCATCATATGCAATTCAGTAGTATATTTTTCATAAGTGCAAACACTCAAACATGTATAATACATCAACTAAATATAAGTATGTACACAACTAAACAATTACACTTATCTTTGTTTGTTTGGTGGGTGGTGTAACACCCCGGTTTTGACCCCGTTTGCATTAAATGTACATGATGTATATATTGTAATTAATCATGGTGTGGAGCTAAAGGCAAAAGCCCCACCATTGATTTGTCTGTGTTATGTTTCGGCAATTGGAATCGTTGCCGATGGTCTATCGTGGTACACGACATATATTAAGTTTTGGCATCATGTAAATATGCATTTTTAATTAAATAACCCCAACCAGCTATGTCAATGCAACCACATTGAAAAGGGCATGATTTTCCCAAGGATAGGGGGGGGGAGAATTGTCAAACCTTGGGCTATGGGGGAAAATCCATGTGTCACCACCCTGTTTGAATTGCTCAACTTCCCTTGTCTTATCCAACCACCATTTTAATGTTCTGCTGAGTAGTTGAGGCAGTTATTGCTGGGGAGTGGAGTGTGGCAGGATTGTCAGTCCTTTCCCACATGCACACTCCACCAGCGAATCGAACCTCACGTTGGGCAGAAGAACAACTATGCCCATCATTCCACTCTCTCCACGACTGTGCTGTAAACACTTCTGACTCGCCATTCTCCATTTTGTCGCTCATTCTCACACAGGAAAAAAAACCGTCCTGTGTCTCACGCAGAGGATTCTTTTTTTTTGTTGGTATCACGTAGCCAAGAGGGGGGGGAGTCGTTTCGACTGTCATTCGCGTTTTCCACAGAGAGGTAGCTGTCTTCCCGGTGGCTTCATTGTTGAGAACGGACTGTTGTTTTCCCACGTTGTTGGTTGTGTCTGTTTTACATTTTGGGACTGTTGTAGGTGGTTTTGGAGTCGTTTTGGCCACGATAGGGCCAAGAACGACTCAGGAGTTGTTTTCCTTGCCTAAGCTGTGGATCGCTTGTGTGACTGCGTGTATGCAATGGTTGGTCTTCCGACTGTGTTGGGAGCAGGGATGGGGGCTTGGTTTGCTTGATAAACCTGGTGTGTTTGGAAATCACACAGACAGAGCTAGAGGGTTGGATTTCTTCTCCACAACCCTTGAATAGCACTGGAAGGGAAGTCAGGGCCTGAGGGACTGTGTAGCAGAGAAGGGACTGATTCCTTGTGTTGGGTGTGTGTGGGTGTCTTAGAAGTCAAGCTAGTTCTGGTGTAGGTGTTCCTAGCTCTGTAATGGGCTCACTAACTTAGCATTTTGCCTTTCCCAGCTCCTAGATGGCCTGATAAACCCAACTATGTTGGCTTGGCATGTTTTGTTATCCTTGGCTATGTGTAAGCCTGCTAGTTCCTTATTCCTTGGGGAATCATGCCCGACTCGGGGGTGGCAGCGTTGCTGAGAGATTAAGGAGCACGCTGGCCTATGGTTGGGTGGAACGTTGCAGCGACGTAGCTAGTTACGGGATGAGTTCTTTATAAGATAAGTAATCTTGTCTATTTTACTTCTGCAATCATAATTACTGTTAATAAATATGATGAACATGTTGAATGCTTGTATGAACGTATGTTTGCTTCCGTTGTATGATAAATAATCATGTATGCATGTTCTGGTTCAAAGCATTTTGTTTCAGCTTTTCATGTACATACATGTTCATGGGGCTAGTTGCCCAGGTGTGAGGTGTGATGGTAGCGTTCCTCTTCACCGGTCGGAGGGTCGAGGACGTTACAGTGTGGTATCAGAGCTCATGTTGCAACATGGGCCTGAATGGACCGCGATGATGTAATGGCAGAGGCAGGATTGCCTTCTGCCCAGCAGAGATCAGAAATTTATGTTAGAAAAATTTCTTGAAAATTTTGTGGAAAAATTTGTCTAAGTGCCTAAACCGTCAGCCCATCGGAAGACTAAGTGGGAAGCTCCTCCAATGGAGCGGAGAGCTAGATGAAAGATCACCCGACGGAGAAAGAACTTGTGAATTTTCTCTAAGTGATCGTCGGCCGTCGGCGAAGGTTAGTGGAAGCTGGAGCCGCACTTTCGGCGGAGAGCCACCGAAGACCGCCGAAACGTCGACCCTTTTTAGTTGAAGGACCATCCAAAAAAGGCCATCGGCGATCGACGACGGTTAGCTGTTTGGATCGGCGGAAGTTAGTTGTTTGTGCACCTGCCGTTGCGGCCGCCTAAGACACTATCCATCCGATGGACAATGCATCCGACCGTCGATGCCATAATGATCAGTGCTTCCAATTTCCGATATGCCACCATCGAAAAACCTTAGTTGTTGGGTTCGCCGACACATAGCACTTAGTGGTTCCGACCACCGACCGATGTTATGTTCCATGGAAAGAAGAGGGGAAATTTTTTTGAAAAATTCGTGTAAGTGTTGAAGACCATCGGCGATCGGCGAAAGATAGTGGTTTGGACCGCCAATGTGTCGGAAGAAGATTAGCTAAACGGACTGCCGATGAAGTCGGAAGGATTTAGTTGTTCGCGCGCCTGCCGTTGCAGCTGTTTAGTGGACTATCCTTCCAATGAACAGTTGTTCCGACCGCTAATGTCGCAGTGACTAGGGGTTCTAACCGCTGATAGGATTGTCGCCACGAAAACCCCAGAGAGTTCGTTGGCCGCCATTGCGGCTGCCCATGAAACTAGCCGCCCGATGAGTAGGTGAACAGATCGCCGATGAACAACGGAGGAAGTTAGTTGTGCTGACCGCCGAAATGTCAGAATGTTAGTTGGGATGAGACCTGATCCTGTACAAGGAAATTTTGAGTTTTTCAAGTGGGATTTCTTAGCAAATTTCTGTTGTTTTTCTGTGGAATTTTCAGCAGTTTTTTAGTGGATTTTCAGGGCTGAAAAGGAGAAAGTGGTAGCGATCTTATGCGCCAGATTTGCGTGAAAATTAAAGAATTACAAAAAAAAAATGAGGGCGCTGCCCTCGACCCCCGTAGTCCCCCTGAGACAGACGTTCTTTGATGAAGAAAATTTTGTGTTTGGGAAAAAATGTCATTTTATGATTTTTCCAGGACAATGTAAGTAACTCTGATTTATATCAATGTATGCATCTAACAGTTGTGTTACTAACACGTTTGCAGAATCATAGTCACCTTCAGGTATTCCAGGTAGTGCAGTTTGGTAAGTAAGTGGTGGTTCAGTTATGAGAACCCATGACGAATATGATGCTCGAGATTCTTATAAGCATGCGAGAAATGCCATGCGAGAAAATGTTTGTAACGAAAATGATGACATAGAGTCTAATGGAAGAAGATTCCAAGAGACACCATCAGATGTTGCAGCCACCATGAGAAGCTTGATTAAATCCCAGGAAGAGCAACACCAGTTGAATGCTGCTATGTTGCAGAGTTTAACAGACTTGCAAAAGAAGATAGACTCTGGACGAGGTACAGCAAGACCAAAAGGCAGTAAGAGTAGTACTAGGAGAAGGAGAAGGACTTCTAGTGGATCATCTTACTCTGAAGAATCCAGCGGAGATTCTAGTTCCTCTTCTCATAAAAGAAAAAAGAAAGAGACACATAGGGATCGCTCTCGGGATGAATTTAAGAAGGCTAAACCTCCTACATTTGATGGTGAGGTAAAGACTGGACAAGAATCTGAAGCTTGGCTCCTTGGGATAAAGAAGTACTTTCAAGTGCATGATTATTCAGGAAACATGAAGGCAAGGGTTTCCATATTCAATCTGAATAGAAGAGCATCCATTTGGTGGGAACACTTCAAGCAAGTAAAGAGGATCAGGGAAAGGAGACTTAAGTGGAAACAGTTCAAGAAATATTTCAAGCAGAAATACCTCTCTGACCGTTATTATGATGACAAGATTAAGGAGTTCCATGAGCTGAGATTGGGACAACAGAGCATGAAAGAATATGCAAATAAGTTTTTGGAGTTGTTGAGGTATGTCTGGTACATCAGAGATGAAAAAGTGAAGGTCCAGTGTTTTCTAAGTGGATTGCCTCAGTCTTACAAAGATAGAATTGAGTTTTACGAACCTAGAACTCTTGAAGAAGCAATAAGGAAGGCTAAGTATTGCTATGAGCAAAGCAAAGGTAAACCGGATTACCATAAGGCATGAAAGGACAAGAAGAATGAGAAGTTTGACCAAAGAATGAAATGTTTCAAATCTTCTAACTTCAGGAATCAGCAGAAGCAGCCATCCCAAGCTGCGAGTAAGCCAGTTGGAGTGATAGGATAAAATCCTAAAGATCCACAACAGAGTAGAGGACCACTCCAATGTTGGAAATGTGTAGGACCCCACATGTGCAGAAATTGTCCACTCGAGAATGAGAGTGCAAGCCCAACTTACAACATTCAAAAATTAGAAACAGTGGGTCAATTAGCAAGGGCAGTCCCTAGGATTTATGCAGCGCTGGAGGACCGCCAGGCAGATCACCAGTCAACTGTGGTTGAAGTTGCAGGTAAGATTGTTGAGCAATCTGTTTCTATTTTGATTGACCCTGGTTCTACTCACAGTTACATTACTCCTAGAGTTGTGGAGATTTATGCTTTTAAGAAAGTAAAACATAGAAAATCTTGGTTAGTTCACCTAGCCACTGGAACTAAGAGAAAGGTCAGTGAAGTGGTAGAGAAATGTCCATTGGTCATGAATGGATTGGTCACTTGTGTAGATCTGAATATTCTACCACTTGATTCCTATGATGATCTCATTGGAATGGATTGGTTAGAAGCTCACAGGGTGAAGCTTGACAGTTACAACAAGACATTCGAATGCATGGATGAAGAAGGGAACCTAGTAGTTCTGAAAGGTATTCCAAAGGTGATTTCAGTAAGGCAGGCTTCAGCAATGCAGTTAAAGAAGTTCTGTAGGAAAGGTTGTCAATTGTATGCAGCTCATATTTTGGAGGAAACAGAGGATGAAACTCCTAGGTTGGAAGACTATCAGGTGTTACAGGAATTCAAAGATGTGTTTCATGATGAGATTCCAGGGCTTCCTCCAAAGAGAGACATTGATTTCACAATTGAACTTGTGCCCGGAGCAGCACCAGTGTCCAAGACACCCTACAGGATGGGTACACCGGAGATGTCGGAGTTGAAGATGCAACTGCAAGAGTCGTTGGAAAAGAAGTATATTCGGCCGAGTGTATCTCTGTGGGAAGCACCAGTTCTGTTTGTAAAGAAGAAAGACGGTACACTCAGGTTGTGTATTGATTACAGACAGTTGAACAAGGTTACTGTGAAGAATAAATATCATTTGCCTAGGATTGATGACCTCTTTGATCAAATGAGAGGAGCAAAGATATTTTCCAAGATCGACTTGAGGTCTGGTTACCATCAGGTGAGAATCAAGGATGAAGACATTCATAAGACAGCCTTCAAGACAAGGTATGGACATTATGAGTTTGTAGTGGTACCAAAATGCACCAGCTACATTTATGTGCCTTATGAATAGTGTCTTCAGCAGATATTTGGACAAGTTTGTTCTTGTTTTCCTTGATAACATTTTTGTTTATTCTAAGAATGAGAAAGAGCATGAAGAGCATTTGAGATTGACATTGCAATTGCTCAGGGAGCACCAGTTGTATGCAAAATTGAGCAAGTGTGACTTCTATAGAGATAGAATTCAGTATTTGGGTCACATTATCTCTGAGGAGGGTATATCTGTGGACCCTGAAAAGATTGAAACCATTATGAATTGGCCTACTCCAAGAAATGTGACAGATGTAAGATCTTTTATGGGACTTGCAGGATACTACAGGAGATTCATTGAAGGATTCTCCAAAGTTGCACATGCCATCACTTCTTTGCAAAAGAAGGGGATAAAGTTTGAATGAACATCGAGGTGTGAAGAAAGCTTCCAGCAATTGAAGAATCCTCTCACCAGTGCACCAGTATTGAAAGTTGCAGATCCAGAAAAAGATTTTGTGGTGTGTACCGATGCATGCGGACAAGGGCTTGGAGGAGTCCTTATGCAAGACAACCACGTGATATGTTATGAGTCAAGAAAGCTGAAGGAGCATGAGAAGAACTATGCCACTCATGATCTAGAGCTTGCAGCCATAGTACATGCCCTCAAGATGTGGAGGCATTACTTGATGGGTAGAAGATTCGAACTAAGGACAGACCATTGTGGTCTGAAGTATTTATTTGATCAGCATACTCTGAAAGCTAGGCAAGCGAGATGGCGGGAGTTTTTATGTGAGTTTGATTTCGAAATCAAGCACATAAAAGGAAAAGAGAACAAGGTAGTTGATGCACTCAGTAGGAAGGTGTAGGAAATGCGTGTGGCATCTCTTAGTATTTGCCAACCAGATATGAGGCAGCAGATTGTTAGTCATGCTGCTGGAGATAAATTGTATGAGTAGGTAAAAGACAAATTGCAGTAGCAAAGTCTTGAGAAGAGGTATGAGGGATATAAATTAGAAGATGGACTTCTTACTTATAGAGGCAGAATTTATATTCCAAATGTAGCAGATTTGAGGAGAGTTGTTATGGATTAAATCCATCAAGCTCCGTATTCCGATCACCCAGGATACCAAAAGACAATTGTTACAGCTAGAAAGCAGTACTTCTGGCCAGGAATGAAAAGGGATATGGCTGAGTACATTTCGAGGTGTATGAAATGTCAACAGGTAAAGGTTGAGCATCAACACCCTACAGGTTTGTTGCAGCCTTTGCCAGTTCCGAAATGGAAATGGGAAATTATTTCCATGGATTTTATTACAGGATTGCCGATGACTTGGAGACAACATGATTCCATCATGGTTGTGGTAGACAAGTTGACAAAAGCAGCACATTTTATACCGATTAAGTCTACGCATAAGACTGATGACATTGCAAATATTTTCATGAAGGAGATTTTCAAATTGCATGGATTGTCGAAGGCAATAGTCTTTGACAGAGATGTCAAGTTCACTTCCAACTTTTGGAAGGGATTGTTTGCAGATTTGGGTACAAAGCTAAACTTCAGCACTGCATACCATCCTCAGACAGATGGGCAGACTGAGAGAGTTAATCAGGTGCTCGAGGACATGCTTTGCATGTACGTGATGGACAAACCAACCAAGTGGGAAGATTACTTACACTTGGTAGAGTTTGCTTACAACAATGGACAGCAGGCATCCTTGGGGATGAGTCCGTATGAAGCTTTGTATGGGAGAAGGTGCAGGACACCTGTGACTTGGGATAATCCAGTGAGCAGGATTGTGCTTGGACCAAAATTGCTCAAGGAAATGGAGCAAGAGGTTGTAAAGATCAGGCAGAATCTGAAAGCAGCACAGGACAGACAGAAAAACTATGCAGATAAGCATAGGGTGAACAGGGAGTTTAGTGTTGGGGATCATGTTTACCTTAGAGTGAGGGAAAAGAAGAGTTCCTTGAAGCTTGGAAGTTGTGCCAAACTGTCACCAAGATATTATGGGCCATTTGAAGTGCTTGAAAGAATAGGGCCAGTTGCATATAGACTTGCATTGCCTGCTAGCACTAGAGCTCATAATTATTTTCATGTTTCTTTGCCTAAGAGATATGTACATGATCCTAACCATGTGATAAATTGGGATGTGATTCAGGTAGAACCCGAGGGAGAGTTCCGAACCGAGCCAATGCGCATCTTCGACAGGAAGGTCACAATGCTCTGGAACCGAGCCATAGGGCAGGTAAAGGTGCAATGGGAGCACTACGAACTTGAAGAGGCTACGTGGGAGCTGGAGGATGCCATGCGATTGGCACATCCATTTTTGTTCAATTCTGCAGAACACTGAGGCGATACCAGTGTAGCATTTTGTTCAAATTTTGTAAAGCACCGAGGACAGTGCTATTGAAGGGGGAGGGGAATGTAACACCCCGGTTTCGACCCCGTTTGCATTAAATGTACATGATGTATATATTGTAATTAATCATGGTGTGGAGCTAAAGGCAAAAGCCCCACCATCGATTTGTCTGTGTTATGTTTCGGTGATTGGAATCGTTGCCAATGGTCTATCGTGGTACACAACATATATTAAGTTTTGGCATCATGTAAATATGCATTTTTAATTAAATAACCCCAACCAACTATGTCAATGCAACCACATTGAAAAGGGCATGATTTTCCCAAGGATAAGGGGGGGGAATCGTCAAACCTTGGGCTATGGGGAAAAATCCATGTGTCACCACCCTGTTTGAATTGCTCAACTTCCCTTGTCTTATCCAACTACCATTTTAATGTTCTGCTGAGTAGTTGAGGCAGTTATTGCTGGGGAGTGGAGTGTGACAGGATTGTCAATCCTTGCCCACACGCACACTCCACCAACGAATCGAACCTCACGTTGGGCAGAAGAACGACTACGCCCATCATTCCACTCTCTCCACGACGGTGTTGTAAACACTCCCACACTTTCGACTCGCCATTCTCCATTTTGTCGCTCATTCTCACACAGGAAAAAAAAAACGTCATGTGTCTCACGCAGAGGATTCTTTTTTTTGGTTGGTCTCATGTAGCCAGGAGGGGGGGAGTCGTTTCGACTATCATTCACGTTTTCCACAGAGAGGTAACTATCTTCCCAGTGGCTTCATTGTTGAGAACGGACTGTTATTTTCCCACGTTGCTTGTTGTGTCTGTTTTACATTTTGGGACTGCTGTAGGTGGTTTTGGAGTCGTTTTGGCCACGATAGCGCCAAGAACGACTCAGGAGTTGTTTTCCTTGCCCAAGCTATGAATCTCTTGTGTGACTGCGTGTATGCAGTGGTTGGTCTTCGGACTGTGTTGGGAGCAGGGATGGGGGCTTGGTTTGCTTGATAAACTTGGTGTGTTTAGAAACCACACAGATAGAGCTAAAGGGATGGCTTTCTTCTCCACAACCCCTAAATAACACTAGAAGGGAAGTCAGGGCCTGAGGGACTGTGTAGTAGAGAAGGGACCGATTCCTTGTGTTGGGTGTGTGTGGGTGTCTTATAAGTCAAGCTAGTTCTGGTGTAGGTGTTCCTAGCTCTATAATGGGCTCACCAGCTTAGCATTTAGCCTTTCCCAGCTCTTGAATGGCCTGATAAACCCAACTGTGTTGGCTTGGTTGATCCATCGTTGCCTGATAAACCCAACTATGTTGGCTTGGCATGTTTTGTTATCGTTGGCTATGTGTAAGCCTGCTAGTTCCTTATTCCTTGGGGAATCATGCTCGGCTCGGGGGTGGCAGCGTTGCTGAGAGATTAAGGAGCACGCTGGCCTATGGTTGGGTGGAACGTTGCAGCGACGTAGCTGGTTGCAGGATGAGTTCTTTATAAGATAAGTAATCTTGTTTATTTTACTTCTGCAATCATAATTACTGTTAATAAATATGATGAACATGTGAATGCTTGGATGAACGTATGTTTGCTTCCGTTGTATGATAAATAATCATGTATGCATGTTCTAGTTCAAAGCATTTTGTTTCAACTTTTCATGTACATACATGTTCATGGGGCTAGTTTCCCGGGTGTGAGGTGTGATGGTAGCATTCCTCTTCGTCGGTCGGAGGGTCGAGGACGTTACAGGTGGACTCCCTATTGATCCTTATGTCCTTGCAAGAATAACTGGAGTCTTCATCATCTGATTCTGGGAACCTATGTTTGTCTTGCTTATGCTTGGGAAAGTCTTATATACCATGGTCATATGGGACTGTGTACTGGTTCTGAATCTTTTATTAGTTGGTTCATCATCTGTAGCACTGTGAGAATGATGTATTTTCTTGTTTGACTTCTTTTTGAAGGAGTCTCTATTTCTGAGACAATATTTGGAGTAGTACCCCTTCTCATCACAAGTGTAGCATCGAATGTTGGAAGGATCTCTTATGAATTCCTTTTGTCTTCTGTGATGATGGTCCTCCTTCTTTCTGTGATTTCTTATGTTGTGAACTGTGAGAGCTTGAACTTCATTTGCTCCCATCTTCTCCTCTCTTGTTGTGAGACGATCTTATTCTTGTGTGCATTCTTCACATAGTTTGTTGAAAGAGATCAACTTCCTTCTTGCACATATTCCTTGAAAGAATGAATCCCATGATCTTGGGTGGCTATTCAAGATGTTCATAACAATCTCTCCTCCTTCCGCATTCTCTTCATCTGCTTCAAGTTGTTCCTTGATTTGAGAAACCCTTGTGAAGTAGGACTACATGGTCTCTAAGCTTTGTATCTAGTTCCTCAATGTCAACTTCTTTCCTTCAAACAACTTCGTCAAAGCATCAGACACTTCCTTTGGTGTCTTCAAGGATGACAGATGTGAGATGAGATGATCTTTAATAGAATCTACAATTATTCTCTTGGACTTGACCAAGTTCTTCTTATGGATAGGCTTAGCCTCATCTCCCTCTCGCTCTGGAACTTCCTTACTGGTATATTGATCCAAGTCATTTTCTTCAAGGATAAGGGAGATCCTACACTTCCATGCCCGGAAGTTGTCAGCTCCCCCAAACATATCATCAAGATGGGTGTGATGAGTCATTTTGAAATGAGAATTTCAAATGGAAATAGCAAAGATTAGATCTTACTGATTTGAGGTGTCCAACTTGGTTCCGTAGCTGGTTGATCTAGGGTTTGTTAGAGAAACCCTAATTTTCTAAACTTGGAATTTCAAACTTCTGATTGGATAGGAATATGCACCTCTTCAAGGTGAGTTGTCCAATGTACTCCTCTTCTGAAAACTATGGTGGGAAGCCTTAAGAACTTGATGCCTTAGTTTCTTCTCGCAATGTCCCGCAATAAAAAATTGAAACTCCATAGAATGAGAAACTTATTCCATATAAATATGCGCCCTGCTAGGGAGAGTTTTATGGTCTTCCTTTTTCAATTGATCAGTGGAGGGAAGTGCCCGAAATAGGAAGCCCTAGTTTCTCAAATTTCTTCTCCATAATTGTCTGATATTAATTCTGTTGTATCTCAGAAATTCCTACTCAAGTTCTAAAAATTCGTCTCGAGATATCCCAATCTGTCTTCTTTCCAACCCCACAAGTTAGAGAAGAATTGGATTCACCAAGTGGAACTTATGCTAAGTTTCCCAAGGTTATTTGTTTGAGGACTGGTTCAACATAGTGAACTTGTAAGGACTTCCACATGTCACTGTTTCACCTTCTAGGTTTGAAAATCAGAACACAGAAACTACAGTCCATGCCATATCTACAACATCTTGTGGAATTTGATTTGAAACTTCCTATCCTGAGATATAGAAAATTTCCCTTGGGTAAATGTTTAAGACTAGATTCTAGAGGAGGCTAGAACCCTGATTTGGAGGAATCATATCTCCTAAATTATAGTGAATCTGAGGCTTAAACTCACACAAGATATAAAAAGATTTCATCTTAGGATTTTCCAAGTTTTAGCTCATGTTCCTTCTCCAATATCGAGTTATAGTGAAATCCCCAATATGACTATATTTTGTTTTCTAGTGGTTTCAGACCCTAATCTTTAGTAGTTGCCATTGTAGCAGTATTTTGGCTGCACAGTGTCATATTTAAGAGTGGATCTAATTCCGTGTTATTTTTTCTACATTAATTTGATTAAGATCTTTATCTGAAAGCATAACAAGAACAACAATATATCCAAGATACACAAGAGAAACAAGACACAGAGATTTTCATCAGGCAAACCATAAAGGAGAAAGCATTGCAAACTTCCTCAAAATAGTTATGTCACCAAGACAATATCACAAGATCAAAAAACTAAAAACAATATGTATCCAGCAACTCTCTGTCTTTCCTCCTCATCCTCTCTCTCCTAAAGCGCACATGGGAGAGTGTGAGTGTGTGTCAAATGAAGAGGGTCCCTCCCTATTTATATCCCTCAAGTGACTAGACCTAAAATATGACTAGGACGACCTCTTACCATAACATTGACCACTTCACCTAGGGAGAATCAACAATACACTTTATTATATTCATCTTGGGGACTACTGTCCCGACTTAGAACGGAGGTTGTATCTCAATGACCATATACAATAATGACATCTTGAAAGGAGGGAAACACATATCCGATGGAGGTACAACAACATGGAATGATAATATCATCAGAATATCTTCTGAAGTTAAAATTACAACAACACTTCAGAGCATGGAAGTATAGGATCATCCTCATTCTAGAATAAATGATCTAGAAGTCTTTATAAAGGAGGAAGTTATAGAACCAGAAGGAGATGAAGCAAAGGCCAAGCATAAGAAGGATATGATCAAGGTTAAGAGGATCATAGCTAACTCCATCAAAGATCACTTGATCCCTCAAGTATATTCAAGGAGAACACCAAAGGAAATTGTTGATGCCATGTCCATCCTATTTGAAGGAAGAAATATCAGTAGGAAGGTGAACTTGAGAAATCAACTCAAGAGTGTGAAGGTTCAAAAGTCAGAAACCATGCAATCATACTTCACAAGAGTATACCAAATCAAGGAGTAACTGGAAGCTATTGGTGAGATGATAGAAGAAGCATAATTTGTAATGAACACATTGAATGCTCTCCCAAGAGAATGGGAATCTTTCATTCAAGGAATATGCTCCGGAAGAAAGTTGACCAAGTTCTGAAAGTTATGGGAAGAATGTGTTCAAGAAAAAGAAAGAATAATAGTTAGAGAAGAGAAGATGAATGAAAAATGAAGATAAAGCTTTGACAACTCATACCAAAGACAAGAATAAGAGGAAGAGTCATGAACATCCTTCCAAAAGATCTCAAGGGTCTCAAAATATTAAGAGGGCCAAGAAGGACTTCTCAACTTTTGAATGCTTCACTTTCCACAAGATGGGACACATATCCCTAAATTGTCCCCTGAAGGCAGAACAACTCAAAAAGAGGAACAAAAGATTCCAATCCCATGCAACTGAAGATGATGATCGAGAATATGAGAAGAGGAATAAAGAAGATGAAGATTATTGTGAAGAATATGTTTTGATTTCAGCCCTCACGGGTTCAGTTTCACCTGGAAGTGTTACTTGGCTAGTAGATAGTGGTGCCTCCAAGCACATGACAGGTTACAAGGATTCACTCTCTTGTCTTGTATAAAAGGATTCCCCACATAAAGTAATTCTTGGAGATGATTGCCAGTATCCCATCAAAGGGATGGGAGAATCCTCTTATAAGTTGGACTCCGAAAAGTCCATGAAAATGAAAGATGTTCTATATGTCCCCGGTTTAAAGAAGAATCTTTTTTCTATCTCATCTTTAGATAATAGATGTTTCTGGGTTTCTTTCGTAGATGGTGATGTCCTCATGTGGACAAAGGGGAAAACTATAGATGATGTAGTGGTGATTGGAGTTGAAGAAGGAGGACTTACCAACTAAAGGGGCATGCAGATTCAACCCTGATGACTAGCGTGGTAACCCCATTTGAACTATGGCACATAATATTTGCTCATATACACTACAAAGCATGATAATTGTGAGCAAGGTGGTGACAGGTTTACTAGAGATCCAGATAAACCATGAAGGTGTGTGCAAAGGATATGCACAAGGAAAGAACACCAAAGAAAAAGGGACAATGAAGAAAAAGGGATCTTAGACATTGTTCACTTAGATGTATGCGAACCAATGCAAACTACTTCACTAAGCGAGTATGTTTACTATGCTTCATTTATTAATGACTACTCCCGCAAAACTTGGATCTATTTCTTGAAGATGGAAGATGAAGTATTTGAAAAGTTCAAAGAGTTTAAGGCTCTTGTAGAAAACCTCTCTGACAATAGGATGAAGACCTTAAGATCATATAATGGAGGTGAGTTCACATCAGGTGAATTCAACGAATACTGCAAAGAGGCTGGGATTAAGAAGGAACTCACCATCCCCTATAATCCCCAACAGAAAGGTGTGTACAAAACAAAGAATAGATCTATCACGGAATAATTAAAATCCATGATCCATTATCAAGATCTATCTATGTATCTATGGGCATAATAAATTAGAATAGCAGTCTAAGTACAAAACAAAATCTCTCACAGTGCTCTTGGAAATAAGACTCCAGAAGATATGTTCACTGGAGAAAATCCTGAACTCAGTCACCTAAAGATATTTGGTTGTCCGGTATACATACACATTCCCAAGGAGAAGAGATCAAAGTTGGACCCTTCAGGAAAGAATAGATTGTTCGTAGGATATGGTGAGCAATCAAAGGCTTGTCGAATTTATATCTGAGGATACCATCAAATTGAACTCAGTAGAGATGTCACATTTGATGAATATACAACCTTCATAAAATCAAGGAAGAATCAGGAAGATGAAGAGGAGCATATAGCTCATAGAGCTACTAAAATCTCCAAACCAGTCATAAATGATGAAGAACATATACCATAGGATCATGACATGATAAATCCTTAGAGACCTGAGGAGTTGCCTAGTGAGAATATCTCATGCAAAATATGGCCTTCTTGGGCACGCCAAATAATTGAAGAAGAAGAAAGATATAGTGTCCCAGAAGGAACCATCAGAGAAAGTAAGAAGCCAAAGCCATGACATAGTGTTCTTGTGCATTGAAAAATGTTGAAGGTAGATGCTTCTGCATTTCACACATGAGACAAATAATTTCTCTCATCCAATACTTTATATCTTCTTTATGAATTTCTTTAGATGACAACCATCTACAAGTGATGCAAACCAATAACGATATTTAACAAAAAAAACATTTAATTACATAACATCAATTAATGCACAAAAAACAAATATAAATTCTACAATGAACTAAAGAAACAATAAGAACATACAAAAATATCGTTAATTACCTCATGTATTTCTCAAGATTATATATAACTTGTTTAACATTGTTGTCGAAGTTGTCCGAGACAGAGAGAGGTAGAACATACGGTAACAATATACAAACCACATCATTTTCTAAAAAAATAGTAGACAAACAAAATAACAACAATATGCACTAGAATTAAAACAACAACAATACCATAATAATTACCTTCATAAAGACATGCCAATCATGTGTTTTCACCCCCGCAAAATCACATTTCTTTGTTATGATATTATTCATGTTCGCACAAAATCCAGTAGGAAATTTATTTTTTCGCATGACTTCTTTTACAACATTACGTTGCTACTTCGTTAACATCCATGGAAGTGAGTTTATATTAATTTGGTCTCTGTTGCTATGAAATTGAATGGCGTCTTTCATTGCATCGTTTCCTTCTTGAATGTATTTGCAAATTTTGACAATTTTTTTTTGTCGCTCCTCGGATCCAATATTCATCATAATGTTTCAGTCACATTCTTTCCAATATGCATTGTATCAAACAGTTGAGCAATTTGTAGGTGCTCATAGTAAGGTACCTACTGAATTGTTTAGGATAACTTTTCAATCATCGTGGAAGACCATTAATGCCTTCATGATGACGACGAACATCATGAATCGAAGTTTATAAAGAAATTACAGAAAACAATTATAGCCACTACAGTAAACAACACACAATAAAAAAAATACATAACAATTCATATACGATGATCCATACATACCAGCTTGATGATTTCTATTATATTGCAACTTCCAAAGATGAGGTGTCATTCTCCGTGGTTTTAATGCAGTCTCTTGCTTCCCATTGAATAGATTTTTTTTCAATTGTTCAATACCTGTAATTTTTAGAGAGAAAGTGTCTATACTCATCAAGCACCTCCATTCTTAAGTTGTTTGAACAACGAGATTTGATCTTAGAACCACAAACTGGACATGCAAATTTTCCCTTTGTCTGAAGACCTACATAAAGATATGGAATATCTATGTCAATTATAATATATATAAAATAAATAGAATATTTATAAAAACATGTGTGCATAGTACTATATTAACTTGTTCATAAATTTAAATGCAATTAAAGTGGAACTTAAAAATCCAAACCACAAAAATGGGTTAACCCTGGGGTATTGTATATTGTCCATACAAGCATTGCATGGAATTGAAATTATCTTTGTCATATTGGTCTAGATACATCATACATACTGATGGCATTCCACAACTTTAGTAGCTCGTCAATAAGAGGTTTGATATATACATTCATATCTTTAACTTTGAACTTACCTAATTGATTTGAAGTACATATAAAATATATAATTATGAAAACCATTAAGATATATAAACGATGGACAATAGTCAAATAATATATATATATATATATATATGACATTATGAAACAAAATACGACAAATGAGATGCCACAACTACATTAAAAATAAAACAGTTGTAGAAACAATATACCTAGAATAATCATCGACAACATTATGTGCTCCCACTTTATTGACAATGATGGAGGAATGTTTATGTTGATAACAAAAATATGCCACACCCTGTAAACGGATCTCATTTTTGCAAATGGATTAACACCATCTACTGCCAAAAAAATCTTAAGATTACAAGGTTCTTCTTTAAAGTGAGGCCACTTTTCCTCCATATATTTAAATACAAAATCATCTGCAGGCATTCAAATAACATAATCTTGACTTCTGTTCCTTGCATGGTAATCCATAAATTGCGTTATGTATTTGCACCTGAACAGACGTTGCAAACATGGAATGATGGGAATATAACAAAGAACCTTACGAGACACCTTGTTTGTTACTTGACTCTGTTCGATATCTACTTATATGACATTCCAAACATTATGTTGCAAATTCATACTGGTTATAATATATAACATGGTCATCGGGGCATCCATGAATTGCTTCATAATGCATTCCAATCTCTTTCATGATGGCAGATAAATCTCGATATGTGCGAGGTAAAAAATATTTTATGGTGGTAACAAAAATTCAACTATCAAGCTACATCAAATAAAAATAAAAATAGAGTTAATATAATATATAAATAATATTAACGAAACACATTCCATTTGAAGTAATTTGAATTATGAATTAACAATACAATTATTAGAAGAACAAAGATAACATTTATCAAATCAAATATATCTGATAGATTATTTTACATGCCTTAACATCCATGTGACTGATATGTTTGAAAGACCACTCATAACCTTCAAGTTCATTATCAATAATATAGCAGAGAGAAGATTTGTGTTGGAGTCTTCATAAAGGGGTTCGTATGCCTTCTAAATAAGAGGTATATCGTGAACCTCATTAAAGTCATCAATATTTTCATGATCATCGTCATCATCTTCATCCATTCTAACATTAAATGAATCATGGATCAATGTATTTGTACCGTCATCTTCAAATACGTTACCAGTATAATCATTTTCTTCAATAGGGTCATTAACTTGTTCTCCATTAAGCATAGCTCCATGTTCCTCTGGTACTTGTTCTGTAAGCACTTCCTCTGGACGATATGTCATAGGATGCTTTCTTTTATAATTACATGAATACATCAATAGATATAAGTTAATATAGGAAATATTAAAATAATACATACATTTACCAAAACAGAAAATATAAATTTTTTTATAATGATAAACTTACAAATGTACGATATTCAATCCCCCCCTCAGTGTATCCATGTTCCCTACAATGTTTTGTGGTTGTTGTGATCAATATTCTTCTCCTCTTAAAGTCCCTACATTGACTACATGGACAATAACATTTTCCATCGCCTCTTCTTTTCACTGCATCCCCTGGTCTAACAAGCAATTGTCGATTTTGTTCGTTTGGATCAGGAATATTGCTATTTGACATTTTGTCACAAAAAGCTTGAATGAAGACTTCGACAATCTTAAAAAATCAAAGTCCACACATCACTATTTTCGCAAACGATGGTTTGTCGAAGAAAAAAATGATTTATGCAAACCATCTGTCGAAGAATAAAACGATGTCCGGAAACAGTCTGTCGACAAATAAAAAAATTCTGCAAACCATCAGTCGAAGAATAAAACAATTCCTCAAATCGCCCGTCGAGAAATAAAATAATTTCCACAAATCGTTCGTCGCTTCTATAGAAAACATGTCAAAATGTTTCTGTAATTTATATATTTTCAAATTCAATTGTTGTTGAATAACCGACAATATTAACCTAGTTATTGTTGCAAAAATTCTAGTTACCGTTGAAAATAAATATGCCAAATACGTCGCAAATCCGACAAAATAACGTTGCATATTCGACGACAAAGGGATCACAAATCCAACGACAAAAGAGTCGAAAATTCGACGACAAAGGGGTCGAAAATTTGACGATTAATTCTAGCATTTAAAAAAATAAAATAAAATTCATAATTTCAAATTGAAATCCGACAAAACAGTACTTTTCGTCGAATGTCGTCGAATTTTGGGTTCAAATCTTATTGTGTAATATAATTGCCATATTAATCTTAGAATTCTAATTACCTTCAAAGACCTGCATATATTGTGCATGATACCTCACAAGCATACAAGCCTTGGGTTGACATTATCAACTCCCATTTTTCTATTTCTTTTTTTTTGTTTCCCCTCTTTCTGTTTCTTCAACTAACACTACAAAAGTGATAATTGTTGTGTTTCAATACCTACTTGAAGTGTCTTAATACCTAGAATGGAACCACTTCAACAATAAACTGAAATAAACAATAACAAAGGGGACAAGGATTTAAAGTACCTACATAACCAAGGGTTTATCACACCTGAGAATCCTAAATAATGAAAAAATACATCTCCATGTACTTGGTACTCAAACAACTAACATGATTTGATTATATTGATTGTAAGATTAATCACAAGTAAATAAGGGAGGGAAGACGACGTTGCAAGGAGACGGTCTTTCAATATACTCACAATAGCATCTCTCCACTAATATAGTGTTGAATAATTAATACATAAAATTAGAACCTATTCATTATCTTAGTAATAATTCATTAAAAATCTCAACTAATTTAGTGATAGGGCATTAATGAAATTACGAAGAAATTCGCCCATGTACAAAATATATTGTATATAGATACACAACACTAAGCAAGGAAACAAGAAAATAGGATGAGACAAATAAGTTTATAATTAAGATAAGTATTGCTGACATTTTAAAAGAGAGAGAAGCGCCTAAGTTTCTCCTGGCAATTCCTTTTATTCTCTTATTTATCCACTACAATTTATTCTCTTATTTATCCACTACAATAATGATAGATTAGTGGTGTTTAATTCAACAATGAGAATAAGTCAACGAAGCAATTTTATATGAGAGTTGTCCATTAAAAAAAATATAAACTAATGGAGAAAGATAGTGATTTTGATACCACTTGTGTGATACACTTTTGAGTACCTATCGGGTGTCATAGATATTCATTTAAGTAAAGACACTTATCTCATAGAATAAAGACATAAATAAACATTTACTAAATATAAATATTAAATAATATTTATTAAATAAAAATATATGTTAAATAAAAATTTATTAAATATAAAATTTATACAATCAAGTAATTTTAAATAGTTTAAAAAGACAAACAAAATAATAAAAAAGTATCAGTATTATGCTACCATTATTTTTTAAAATAAAATAAATATGGGTGCTCTTGGATTGAGAGTTGGTGCTATTTGTATCAATTGGCGTTGATTGTAATCACGGAGATTGGTGTCTTCCATTGTATATCATATCAAAAACATAAATAAAAGTTTCAAACAATTCAAGTGTTTCTCCTGTGATGTGTCTGCTACTATGATACATTGATTTAAGCTTCTATTACAGTATGACATGTGATGACTGTTCAATGAATGTAGTGATGCACTTGTAGCACAAATCTTTGATAGACTCCGTTTAACTTGTAGAAGTAAAAAAGGGTCAGTTGCCTACACACCGATTCACACCCTTCTTGGTGTTATCATTGTGTCCAACAATTGGTATCAAAGTCGGCCTTCACCACAAGCCTTGCAATCTTTGAGGAGATCCGTGGACACACAATGGAAACAAAATCAAAGTCCTCAAGCAATGATGTTCTGGTATTTGATGTGACAGATTATTTGGGTTGGAGGAGCAAAAAAAAAGCCTACTTGAAGAAGTTTGGTGTTTGAGAAATTGTGATAAATCCACCCATTCCATCCAATTAAAAAGCGAAGTCAATTGCACAGAAAGAAGCTAAGAATAACAACACTATCACTTTGAAGCTCCTCATGGATGGACTTCTCAGCTCATTCATGTTAAATTATTGAAACATTGATCTACAGGCAAATCAAAGCAATTGAAATGTGGAATTGTGCAGTGGAATATCAACAACAATGTAAACTGAACAAGTCAAATTTGAGACAAATGTGACAAGAATTTATTAGTAACTTACAACATTAATCTTCATTATTCCCAGCAATATACAACAGTGCTACAATAAGAAGAATTTGAATCATGTGGATAAGATTCGAATCTACCAACTAAACCTGACTGACTGTAAGATTCGAATCTACCAACTAAACCTGACTGACTGGCTAACTGAGTGTCTAAATCACTGGATGGGATCCACTAGTCTAACTCCAAATGTCTAAATCAGTCTGACAACCAGTTAAACTCAACATAACTGACTACCTACTACAACCAACTGATGGAGGTTGTTAGTGGCACTCATAGTGGCTCCTATAATGTAGGGAATGGTCTCAGAAACACTTAAACTCATGCATGAACATGCAGTAAGTGGCAGTTAACCTTTATATGTGTTCTCCATACTCCAGTACAGTAATAATGTCTCCCTATGCTATATAAGATGATCAATAGGTTGTATATGGACAAGGGAGTATTATATAATCCTAACACCAACCCCCCCCCTTAATCTTGACTTTGACAACTTTGGACCCTGGCAACTAGCCCAAAAGTCACCCATACAATCTAATGAATAATAAAATTGCTTAATAAACTAAGGAAAATGGGGAAAACCTCATGGGAAAACCCCCCCTCAAAATAAGCAGTGAATTAGGAAAACAAGCTACAATCTCCAACTCTTTAGAGAAGTAAGGAAAAATATTGGTTCTTTTGTGCATCAGCATCCTAGGGTTGTGCATGTGAACCTCTCCAAACTAAACGATTATGTTTGGGGGAGTTTTCATCTTTGGAAGAAGAAGAATATGCTCAACTGAATCATGAACACAGACAGTTGCAAGATGAAAACTAGACCCATGTAGAGCAACTAAGATCAACTGATGAGAGAGAAAAAGTGCTTAAAAATTCAAACCATGTGAGGTAAACTCAAGCAACTGATATATTGCAGCCTTGAACATCGAACCATGTGAGGTAAGATCAGCTCCAAATGTTAGGAGCAAGTGTCAAGGCGAATGCAGAATGTCTCCATCTTTACTAGTTCTATGAGGATATTAGCATGAGATCTAGTAGAAAGGTAGAGAAGTCCTAGTACTATGGAGAGTGAATGTTTGAGCTCCATAATCTGATATAGGTTCTAAAACAACCAATGATTTAAAAAATATAATATCAGGAAACTCATAAGAGAAAACTGACATGAAATCCCCAACAACAATTTTGAAAGAGATTTGAGGTACTTGATTTTTCACACCAAATTGATGAAAACAACTACAAGTATGATTGAAGGGTCTTGAAACTAAAACCAAATAAGGTCATATCATATCCAAATAAGGTCATATCAGATCCAAGAGTGTGGAACAAAGGTTCCAAGTGCTCCACTGAAATGGTAGATGCACAATTTTTTCCTTCAACAAAACTCTGAGTATTGGTGCAAGAAATCATGTAGGAATTTGTCGGAAGCTCTAGATCAATGTCAGTGAATGGATCACTCCTAAAATCTGATATTTTTTCCAAACAATCCAAAGTATTACTTTTCTGCACACCAGCAACAACATTAGAGAGAGAGAAATCAAATTCCTCTTCATTTTATGAAGAAATCACTGGCAAACTTTGCACAGAATTTAAAATAGAAGAATCACTCGAGACTACTTGAGTAAAATGGAAGGAGAGTTTTTCTTCAATAACAGATATTCGAATGTCTTCTTCTGGATCAACTATATGACAAGATGAGATATCAGTGATCTCATAAACTTTCAGAGCAGCAAGAGGAGTCACTACAAAGAGACTTTCTTCAATTCGAATTGTGTTGAAGATTCTGCTTCTTCTTCATCTTGAACAACTTCATCAGAGAGAATAGAGGCCGAGACTTTTGAAAAAATAACTCTTGTGGTGTTGGGTGTGCTCTCCAAATTGCTATAATGATCCTCATTGTGCTTGCCAAAGGTTCTATCCAATTGTGTCCAGAGATCCTTTGGGTATTCAACAGAATCAATAAGGTAGCGCAAGCTTGGATAAAAGGTCAGACATATTGTTCCAAAATCCTATCACCACCATTTAGCTAGTCATTCTCAGCTTCATAAGATTCTTTACCAAGTCCAATAGATGTCTCATACAGACCTTGTCTCTTTAGAGATGAAATCATTTTCAGTTTCCACTTTGAATATCTTGTGAATGGAGTAAGAAGAGGAACTGATAATCTCGAATCCATATTGAAGTTGTACCTATCACTGCAAAACAAAATCAATTCGCAAGCATGTCAGTTTCAAGCCTTTCCACCTTGACATGTACACTTTCTCAGAGTCCGTCACACCTGGATAGACTTCTCTGAACAGAATTCAGAAAAGTCTATCATTGCAAGATTTATGTGGAAACTCAATTGATTCTGGTGTACAATGGAGATCGGACAAGACTTCTTGCTAGCCTAAACAAGGCTCTGATACCATGTTAAATTATTGAATTATTGATCTACAGGAAAATTAGAGCAATTGAGAGGTGGAATTGTGCAGTGGAATATCAAGAACAATGTACACTAAACAAGACAAATTTGAGACAAATGTGATAAGAATCGATCAGTAAATTACAACGGTAATCTTCATTATTCCCAGCAGTATACAACAGTGTTAAGAAGAATTCAAATCATGTGGATAAGATTCAAATCTACCAACCAAACTTGACTGACTGGCTAACTAAGAGTGTCTAAATCACTACATGGGAGCCACTAGTCTAACTCCTGATGTCTAAATCAGTCTGACAATCAATTAAACTCATAAGGTAGGTGGAAAAAGGCACCATTTCCCCATGCAACCATGAAAAACTAGCGCTAATCTAACTGAGAGTGATCTAACTGAATGTAACTGAAGGTTGTCTCAGCATAACTGACTACCTACAACAACCAATTGATAGAGGTTGTTGGTGGCACTCAAAGTGGATCTTATAATGTAGGGAATGGTCTTAGAGGCACTTAAACTCAGGTATGAACATGCAGTATGTGGCAATTAACCTCTATATGTGTTCCCCATACTCCAGTACAGTAATAATGTCTCCCTATGCTAGAAAAGATGATCAATAGACTATATATGGACAAGAGATGATTATACAATCCTAACACCCCCCCTTGATCCTGACTTGGACAACTTTGGGCCCTAGGAACTAGGCCAAAAGTCACACATACAATCCAATGAATAATAAAATTTCTTAATAAACCAAGAAAATGGGGAAAACCTCATGGGAACCGCACCCCCACCCTCAAAATAAGCAGTGAATCAAGAAAACAAACTACAATCTCCAACTCCTTAGAGAAGTAATGCAAAATATTGGTTCTTCTATGCATTATGATCATGGGACTGTGCATGTGAACCTCTCCAAACTAAATGATTATGCCTGGAGGAATTTTCATCTTTGGAAGAAGAAGAATATGCTCAACTGAATCAGGGACATAGACAGTTGCAAGATGAAAACTGGACCCATGTAGAGTGATTGAAAACAACTGATAAGAGAGAAAAGGTGCTTGAAAATTCGAACCATGTGAGGTAAACCCAAGCAATTGATATATTACAGCCTTAAACATTGAACCATGTGACGTAAGAACAGCTCCATGTGTTAGGAGCAAGTGTCCAGGCGAATGTGAATGTCTCCATCTTTACTAACTCTGTGAGGAGATGAGCATGTGATCAAGTAGGAAGGTAGTGGAGTATTGGGACTATGGAGAGTGAATGCTTGAGATCCATAATCTGATATAGCTTCTAAAATAACCAATGATTCACAAAATATAATATCAGCATACTCATGAGAAAAAATTGACATCAAATTTCCTTCAGCAATTTTGAAAGAGACTTGAGGTAATTGATTTTCCACAACAAAATTGATGAGAACTACAAGCATGACTGGAGGCTCTTGAAACTTAAAACTCGAACCAAATAAGGTCATATCAGATACAAATAAGGTCATATCAAATCCAAGAGTGTGGAACAAAGGTTCTAAGTGTTCCTTTGAGATGGTAGATGCAAATTTTTCTCCTTCAACAAAACTCTAAGTATTGGCGCAAGCAATCATGTAGGAATTTCTTTGAAGCTCTAGATCAATGAGAGTGAATGGATCACTCCTAAAATCTGATCTTTTTTCCAAACAATACAAAGTATTAATTGTCTACACACCAACAGCAACATTAGAGAGAAAAATCGAATTCCACTTTATTTTCTAAAGGAATCACTGGCAAACTTTGCACAGAATTTAAAATTGAAGAATCACTGGAGAATGCTTGAATAGAATGGAAGGAGAGTTTTTCTTCAATAATAGAGACTCGAATGTCTTCTTCTGGATCAACTATATGAGAAGATGAAATATCAGATATCTCATAAACTTCTAGAGCAGCAGGAGAAGGAGTCACTCCAATGAGACTTTCTTCAATTCGAATCGACTCTGTTAAAGATTCTACTTCTTCATCTTAAACAACTTCATCAGAGAGAATAGAGGCCGAGACTTTTGAAAAAAGAACTCTTGTGGTGTTGAGTGTGATCTCCAAATTGTTATAATAATCCCCATTGTGTTTGCCAAAGGTTCTATCCAATTTTGTTCAGAGACCCTTTAGGTATTAAGCAAAATCAATAAGGTAGCGCAAGCTTGGAGAAAAGGTCACACATATTGTTCCAAAATCTCTATCACCGTCATTTAGCCAATCTTTCTCATCTTCATAAGACTCTTTACCAAGTCCAATAAATACCTCATACAGACCTTGTCTCTTTAGAGATGAAATCATTTTCAGTTTCCACTCTAAATATCTTGTGAATGGAGTAAGAAGAGGAACTGATAATCTCGAATCCATATTGAAGTTGTACCTATCACTGCAAAACAAAATCAATTCACAATCATGTCAATTTCAAGCGTTTCCACCTCGACATGCAGACTTTCTCAAAGTCTGTCACACCTAGATAGACTTCTCTGAACAGAATTCATAGGAAGCAAGGCTATCATTACAGGATTTATGTGGAAACTCAATTGCTTCTTATGTACAATGGAGATCGGACAAGACTTGTTGTTAGCCTGAACAAGGCTTTGATACCATGTTAAATTATTGAATCATTGATCTACAAGAAAATGAGAGCAATTGAAAGGTGGAATTTTGCAGTGGAATATCAAGAACAGTGTACACTAAACAAGACAAATTTGAGACAAATGTGATAAGAATTGAACAGTAAATTACAACAGTAATCTTCATTATTCCCAGCAGTATACAGCAAAGTTACAATAAGGAGAATTTGAATCATGTGGATAAGATTCAAATCTACTAACTAAACCTGACTGGCGGGCTAACTAGGAGTGTCTAAATCACTAGATGGGAGCCACTAGTCTAACTCCTGATGTCTAAATCAGTATGACAATCAGTTAAACTCATGAGGTAGGTGAAAAAAGGCGCCACTTCCCCATGCAGACATGCAAAACTAGCGCTAGACTAACTGAATGTAACTGAAGGTTCTATCAACATAACTGACTACCTACCACAACCAATTGATGGAGGTTGTTGGTGGCACTCAAAGTGGCTCCTATAATGTAGAGAATGGTCTTAGAGGCACTTAAACTCATGCATGAACATGTAGTAAGTGGCAGTTAACCTCTATATGTGTTCCTCATACTCCAGTACAGTAATAATGTCTCCCTATGCTAGGCAAGATGATCAAAAGACTATATATGGACAAAGGAGGATTATATAATCCTAACACCCCCCCTTGATCTTGACTTGAGAACTTTGGGCCCTAGGAACTAGGCCAAAAGTCACCCATACAATCTAATGAATAATAAAACTGCTTAATAAACTAAGGAAAATGGGGAAAACCTCATGGGAACACCTCCTCCCCCCTTCAAAATAAGCAGTGAATCAAGAAAACAAACTACAATCTCCAACTATTTAGAGAAGTAATGCAAAATATTGGTTCCTATGTGCATCAACATCATGGAACTGTGCATGTGAACCTCTCCAAACTAAATGATTATGTCTCAAGGAATTTTTCTCTTTGGAAGAAGAAGAATATGCTCGACTGAATCAAGAACATGGACAGCTGCAAGATGAAAACTGGACCCATGTAAAGCAATTGAGAACAATTGATGAGAGAGAAAAGATGCTTGAAAATTCGAACCATGTGAGGTAAACCCAAGCAACTGATATATTGCAGCGTTGAACATCGAACCATGTGATGTAAGAACAGGTCCATGTGTTAGGAGCAAGTGTCTAGACGAATGCAAAGTGTCTCCATCATTACTAGCTCTGTGGGGAGATGAGTATGTAATCAAGTAGGAAGGTAGAAAAGTATTGGGACCGTGGAGAGCGAATGCTTGAGCTCCATAATCTGATATAGCTTCTAAAATAAGCAAACTCATGAGAGAAAACTGACATCAAATTCCCAACATCAATTTTAAAATAGACTTGAGGTAATTGATTCTCCACAACAAAATTGATGAGAACAACTACAAGCATGACTGGAGGCTCTTGAAACTTAAAACTCGAACCAAATAAGGTCATATTAGATCCAAGAGTGTGGAACAAAGGTTCCAAGTGCTCCACTGAGATGGTAGATGCACATTTTTTTCCTTCAACAAAACTTTGAGTATTGGTTCAAGCAATCATGTAGAAATTTGTTGGAAGCTCTAAATCAATGAGAGTGAATGGATCACTCCTAAAATCTGATATTTTTTCCAAACAATACAAAGTATTAATTTTTCGCACACCAGCAGTAACATTAGAGAGAAAAAAATCGAATTCCTCTTCATTTTCTAAAGCAATCAATGGCAAACTTTGCACAGAATTTAAAAAAAAAAATCACTAGAGAATGCTTGAATAGAATGGAGGGAGAGTTTTTCTTCAATAACAGAGACTCGAATGTCTTCTTCTGGATCAGCTATATGAGAAAATGAGATCAAAGATCTCATTAACTTCTGGAGCAGCAGGAGAAGGAGTCAGTCCTAGGAGACTTTCCTCAATTCAAATTGACTCTGTTAAAAATTCTGCTTCTTCTTCATCTTGAACAACTTCATCAGAGAGAATAATAATCCTCATTGTGTTGTTGGGTGTGCTCTCCAAATTGTTATAATAAGCCTCATTGTGCTTGCCAAAGGTTTTATCCAATTTTGTCCAGAGACCATTTAGGTGTTCAGCAGAATCAATAACGTAGCCCAAGCTTGGAAAAAATGCTATAAAAGGAACTCTTGTGGTGTTGGGTGTGCTCTCCAAATTGTTATAATAATCCTCATTGTGCTTGCCAAAGGTTCTATCCAATTTTGTCCAGAGACCCTTTAGGTATTCAGCAGAATCAATAACGTAGCGCAAGCTTGGAAAAAATGCTAGACATATTGTTCCAAAATCTCTATCACCGTCATTTAACCAGTCATTCTCATCTTCATAAGACTCTTTACCAAGTCCAATAGATACCTCATAGAGACCTTGTCTCTTTAGAGATGAAATCATCTTCAATTTCCACTCTGAATATCTTGCGAATGGAGTAAGAGAAGGAACTAATAATCTTGAATCCATATTGAAGTTGTACCTATCACTGCAAAACAATATCAATTCGCAATCATGTCAGTTTCAAGCCTCTCCACCTCGACATGTACACTTTCTCAGAGTTTGTCATTCCTGTATAGACTTCTTTGAACAGAATTCAAAGGGAGCAAGGCTATCATTCCAGGATTTATGTGGAAACTCAATTGTTTCTGGTGTACAATGGAGATCGGACAAGACCTGTTGCCAGCCTGAACAAGGCTCTGATACCATGTTAAATTATTGAAGCATTGATCTACAGGAAAATGAGAGCAATTTTGAGGTGGAATTGTGCAATGGAATATTAAAAACAATGTAAGCTGAAGAAGAAAAATTTGAGACAAATCTTATAAGAATTGATGATTAAATTACAACAATAATCTTCATTATTCCCAGCAGTATACAACAGTGTCACAATAAGGAGAATTTGAATCATGTGGATAAGATTCGAATCTACCAACTAAACGTGACTGATTGGCTAACTGAGAGTGTCTAAATCACTGCATGAGAGCCACTTCTCTAACTCTTGATGTCTAAATCAGTCCGACAATCAGTTAAACTAATGAGGTAGGTGGAATAATGCGCCACTTCCCCATGCAGCCATGCAAAACTGGCGCTAAACTAACTGAGATTGATCTAACTGAATGTAACTGAAGGTTGACTCAACATAACTGACTACCTACCACAACCAACTGATGGAGGCTGTTGGTGGCACTCAGAGTGGATCCTATAATGTAGGGAATGGTCTCAGAGGCACTTAAACTTGTGCATGAACATGCAGTAAGTGGCAGTTAACCTCTATGTGTTCCCCATACTCCAGTGCAGTACAAGATTATCAATAGACTATATATGGACAAGGGAGGATTATATAATCCTAACAAGTCAAAAAACATGTATGGGAATACACTTCAGCTAAAGACCTATGGTCCAAGTTGGAAAGTGAATACCAAAAGAGAAGAAAAGACATTGAAAAGACGAATCAGGAAGCAGAAGTCAAGCCCCCTAAAGATGTCAAGCAGGAAGAAAACAAAAAATTGGACTCCAATGAAGGTATGGATTCTTTGGATTGTAATAGTCGTATATGTGATGAAATTGAAAATGTTCTTGCGGAAGATGATGAAGATTTGTCAAAGGCTACAAAGAAAATAACTCACACCTTTTTTAATATTGATCTCAAAGCCAATTGGTTCAAGGACACAGTCAATCTAAATCGGAGTGACTTCATGAGGTTTAAAAGGAGAACCTTAGATTCTTTGAATAAATATCAACAGAAGACAATGATACTGAAAGTATTGCTTCAAAAACTTGAGCACAAGGATGAAGTATTGCAGAATCAGCTGGAAGACAAGAAAGTTGAAGTTGAAAAACTAAAGACTTAATTGATAAGTCAAGTAGAAGAACAAGAAGAGCCTGGTGAATATTTAGAAGAACTTCAAGACGCAAGGAAGGCTAATGTTGATCTGAAGACTCAGCTAGAAGAAGCCAAGAGGATGGAGGACTCTGGAGACACCAATTGAATGAAAAAGAGAAGACTTGCCAAAAGCTAGAGATAGAGGGTAGTTGGTCTCAGATAGAAGGATAAGAAATATGATGCATATCTCAAGTTCAATAACAGTTCAACCATCTTGGATGAGATCTTGGACTGTCAAAGATCTCCATTTGACAAATCTGGTTTTGGCTACAACAAGGAAGAGGGAAAATCTGTGGTTGGCACATGGTCTCCTAAGACTCCTGAAGCAAGCCCTTCAACGTCCAAGAATGAAAGCAAAGCTCCTTGTCAAGAACTTGCACAACACAAAGAAGACTTCAAAAGATCAGAGAGACGTCAAAAAGTTGGTTCCACTCCTCAAAGCAGATTCAGAAGAGAGACAACTCCAAGATGGAATCAAGCACTCGGGTATGAAGATGGTTTTAATGGTTATTGCTATTCATGTAATGATTTTGGTCACAAAGATTTGGATTGTAGATTCTATGAGAGAAGAAGTGCTGGAAGGAACAACAACACAGCTCGATGTTGGACATGCAACCATGTTAGTCATATTGTCGTACTATGAGATGTTATAATTGAAGTGGCTTCGAGCGCAAAGCTCAAGATTGTGTGAATTCAAGAAGACAATCTATGAGGAATGCCTCATACACATCCGCAAGAAAAGATTATGAACCATGGAAAAAGAATGTAGGAAGAAATACAACTCAGAAGACAAATGCTCATAATCAAGGACACTCCTAGGTATGGATGAAAAATAATGAATCGTTGAATGTGAATGAAGTGGAACAGTGCAAAGAAGATGGTTGACATGTGGCAAGCCAAGTCTGAGGTCTCTCAAAGACCTTGGAGCATCTTGAGTTCATGGAGTTTGGAGGAGGAACTCAAAGGTGAGAGAGAGCAACTAATGGCTCTTTCATTAAAGCAAGACAGGTCCCTGGATCGTGATATAGGTATGCATGTTGATAGGGGGAGCAATGACTTCAAATACAGATATGTGGTCATTCTTTGCCATTGATGCCAAAGGGGGAAAGATCAAGATAAAAGGGGGAGCATGAGTTGTTGTCATCAATGACAAAGGGGGAGATTGTTGATTAAGTTGTCATTGATGCCAACATAAAACTTGAGTTGGCCCCTCATGTTGTCACCAATGCCACCAAGGTCCCCTACAATGGACAAGTTTAATGAACATGTATGAGTTGATGATGGACATTTACACGAGTTTGGCATGAATTTGATCACCCTTTACCCACATTCAATGACCAGTTGGATGATAGGATTGATGGTTGATTGCTTGGACATGCCCTTGTTGTGGTAGCCTGGGATTTGGAACCTATTCACTGATGGCGTGCGCCTTGTAGCACACTGTGGTACAAATGACCCATTCTATGGTCATTTGTTGAAGAGGTCATGACTGGATAGGGTCATGAAGCCCACATACTTAGTATGTGCCACTTGATGTTTGTGGATCCCACTGCTTGCACTTGATGAAGACCTTGATTCCTGTGTAGCCCTTGTTGGGGTCATGGAAACCTTGGAGATGGTCATTATGCATGAGAAGGTTTGGAAGCCACATACATGTTGGTATGATCGCTCTTAAACATTATATGATCATGATAGAGCTTGAATGTACCTTTGTACTTGATAATGGAGTCATATGTGATGAGCTTCAAGTCCATGGAAAGCATCTTGTTTAAATATTACATGATATCTTTGAAAGAGTCCTTGAAACCCTTTGCATGTGGTGCCTTGGGTCTTGAACCCACACAATTGGTAGCTTGTTGATGGTGATGTATGGTCCTCTTTGTGGTTATATGGCTATTGGGATGTTGATGGAGGTAGAGCCTATGGACGAGCCTTGATATGTTGAAGAAGACTTTGAAACTCTTGTAGTTGGTAGTAGGGTCTTTGACGTCCTGTACAAATTGAAGAATTTAAGGGTAATGGACCAAGAAATTGCAAATAAGCCCATCATAGGGAAATAGTCCTCGTCAAGCCCTTTCAAATGATATGTGGAGTGTCTCCCAATTCCTTACGGTTGAAGAGATGATTTTTTGTAGTTAGTGTACCGCACCTTTTTGGGTCAAATGACCAAACAAAAGAGAATTTAATTATTTATTGCATGTCGGCCCGGTAATTCATTTTTTGGAAACATGTCTATAAATAACAGCCCAACGCCCTCATTCTGAAGTGTGGACAGAGTGGAAACTTAGCTCTA
Organism: Pseudotsuga menziesii; assembly: GCA_001517045.1. Taxonomy (NCBI): domain Eukaryota; kingdom Viridiplantae; phylum Streptophyta; class Pinopsida; order Pinales; family Pinaceae; genus Pseudotsuga; species Pseudotsuga menziesii. Next base: position 36,729 of record LPNX010862572.1, read on the forward strand.
AAATTCATATAGCCTACTGAGGCAAATTCGTGGAGCAGTTGTTGGGTTAAAGAATGATGATCTCTCTCTAGTTTTCAGACTGTTCCTCAGGTAGAATTTCGCAGCATCTATTGAAGTATTTTTTATGGTCTTATCTCTCTAATCTTGGCAGCTTACTAAGGAGAAATTTGTGGATAGAAATGATCTTTCTCTCTGAGATTTAATGGGCCAAAATTATTTACATATCTATCTTTTCTTTTATTAATTGTTATTCTCTGAGTTTGAAAGGATGAATATTGCAATCGTCTATGTTTTCTAAAAGTTGAGTGGATCAAATTTTGACCATGTCTGGAACTATATCATTGAGTACATAAGGACTGTATATTCATTGTTTTGAGATTATGAAGATTAGTTATAAGGGAAGTTTGTTAAGCATGTGAAGGTTGTTTGTAAATGTTGCTTGTGGTGAATATTCAAAGAGTAATTTGACTGAGATAAAGAGCTATAACAAAGTTTATCTTGTTGTTATAGTTTGCAGCACTTATGTGATTGTTTGAACAAAACAAGACTGAAACAAGGTTATTTGCTTGTGCAAGAGTTAATGATTTATTACTACTCAATGTCAGTCAATCACATAGTTGTTTGGAAGTCTATTGGATAGACAAAACAGGGTTGAGATGTAGCACAAGTTGATGTGCTTATTGAAGGATAGAAGTTATATTTATTGACTAGGCTGAGACTGTGTTTTGGACAGTGAAGTTGGCACTGAGAAGGGAGGCCAATATGGTGAAGCAAAGGCAGACTTGTTTGAGGTCCTAAGGGATGGTTTGAAGAGGACAATGACTTAACAGTGCAATGGCAGTTCCTTGCCATGTGACAGCCATTATTTGACATGTAATAGCACTTTGACTTAACAATGATAGCAAGATTACTTTACAACCTTTGTTGAAGAAATTTGACAATAGTGACCGCAACAGCATGTGATATATGTTGACTCAACAGTAACCACCTTGATTTGACAAGTGGCAGTCTGACTCTACAGCAGAGATCTGCTTTGATATGACATGGTAATGGCAGTTGACAGTGGCAACCTTAACAAGTGACAACATTGACATATGATGATTGTGATTGATATATGAAAATGATTACAGTTGACCTGACAGGGGCAAGAGTTGTGATTGATTGTATCTTATGGCAAGCTGAGTCTTGCACCTAAGTGTTGGATACCTCACCCATTCTTAGTTGGAGCTAAGAAAACCAGGCTATGTCATGGATTGAGAGTTGGTGCTCTTTGTATCAGTTGGTGTTGATTGTAATCACGAATATTGGTATCTTCCATTGTATATCATATCAAAAACATAAATAAAGCTTTCATACTATTCTAGTGTCTCTTGTGAAGTGTCTGTTGCTATGATTCATTGATTTATGCTTATATTACAGTATGACATGTGATGATTGTTTAATGAATGTAGTGATGCACTTGTAGCATAATTATTTGATATACTTAGTTTAACTTGTAGAAGTAAAAAGGGGTTAACACTGATTCACCCCCCTCTTAGTATGACCATTGTGTCCAACAAATCTCTCCCATGCACCTCAAAGCCCCAAGGATGCTCAATGTACACATCTTCTACAATGAATCCATTGAGAAAGGCCATCTTCACATCCACCATCTTATATATCCTCCACCTCATCTTTGAAGCAATAGATATAATAGCCCAGATAGAAGCATACCTGGAGACTAGAGCAAAGATCTCCTCGTAGTCTACTCCCTCCTAATAGAACCCTCTAGCCATGAACCTCTCTTTTTTATTTCTCCACACTGCCATCTGCAACATGTTTGATCTTAAAGATCCATCTCAAACTAACCATTGATTTCCCTTCTGTCCTTGGAACCCACACACCATTCTTCATGATGGATGCATACTCCTCCATCATGGAATCCCTCCAAACATGATTGTATGTTTCCTTCTCAACACTAGTAGGCTTAGAATCAATGATGTGACTCATTAATTCCATACAACTCGAAAATTGTGTTAGTGGTCTGCTCTACCTAAAAGTACTCCTAGGAGCCTCCACATGTGCCTGAGCATCTCTCAATGTCTACTCTAGCCATCTCAACCTCCTCTCGACAGAAGTAGGAGCCAACAACTCCTAATCTGAAGATTGATCCTTTGTACCTATTGATGTTGATCTCTTATCAACCTTCGAAGCATCTTGCTCCTCATGCTCTACCGCCACTGAAATAGTATCATGTGACTTCATAAAGGCTCAACTCTAATCAAATCGAACATCCCTCCTCACAACTATTTTCCCTGTGCTGGAATGTATACCATGTATGCCTTTGAAGTCTCATTGTATCCCACAAAAATTACCTTCTCACCTAAATGTTCCAACTTCGTTCTCTTCTCCAATGATACATGCACATACACAGGACATCCGAAGATAAGAAAGTGACCAATCTATGGTCTCCCTACTATGAATGCCTCCTCGAAAGTCTTATCTCTCAAACCCTTATGAGAACTCTTGTTCTAAATACATATTATCATGTTGCATTCTTCTACCTAGAGAAACATGGGCAAATCATGATAATGGATCATTAACTTGTTAGCTCCAATGATGGCCTTATTCTTCCTCTTTGCAACCCCATTCTATTGTGGGGTGTAAGGTATTGTAAGTTCTTTCCTAATTCTTGCCTCCTTGCGGAAATCCTTGAACTTGTTACTTGTATACTCACCTCCATTATTTGTTCTCAAAACTATGATCTTCCTCTCCATGAAAGCCTTAAACTCCTGAAACCGATTGAAGACTCCATCCTTAGTCTTCATAAAGTAGATTCATATCCTCCTAGAGGAATCATCTATGAAGGTCATGTAGTAATTATAATGTCAACGAGCCTACTGGCATAGGACCACGTATATTTGAATGTTGCAAATCCAATATCCCCTTGGACTTGCTATCACTTCTAGGAAAGTTTGACTTAGATTACTTGGCAAGTGCACATCCCTTGCATACACCATGTTGCTCCACACTGAACTCTGGAAGTCCAGTGATAATCTCCCTCGGTATCAATAAATCCATGTGATGCAAGTGACCCATCTTCATGTGCCATAAATCTAGCCAAGCCTTCAACAAGAACTGTAGATTTTTCAGAAAGGGCTCACTGAAAATCATAGATCTCAACACGACCATAAGTCTCAATAGGACACATGCCTATACTAAATCCCAATTTCTCAATCCCAAAGAAAGTATTAGCATAAACAATAACTTATAACTTTAAGCAAATGACATCTATCTACAATTTAACAAAATATAGCAATCACGCACACACTGAACACAATGTTTTTGGTTAATTCACCCTGGAAAAACCCTTGCGGGAAAATCGGTGAGAGAGATGGAAAATTTTATATCGTAAGCAATTTACAATACAATCTGAAAGATGTCAACGCAAACTTATCTCAAATTTGCACAACTGTTAAAATAGTTGGGAATAGCTAGGAATAGCTAGTGTAGTTGGGAATGCGCACCTCTGCCCAAATACGCCTCTCTACCTCCCGATTGTGCCCCTCTCTATATCACTTCTCTCTTATCTAGGCCTCTCTCCCTCTGCCTCTACCCCATTGTCTTGTTGAGTGCGCTATCTCAGATCTAGATGAAGCCTAACTCAGGATTCGCCCTCCTCAGTGAATTACACCCCTCTGCTCAGGAATGCACCCCCACTACTGAGATTAGTCTATGCTCTCACTGATGAAGAATCCGATCAACCACTAAAGCAATCTCTGCCTCCATATAGATTCTATCTGCCTCGGGTCAAGTGTGCTTGATCTATCTCAAATATGTGCCCTCCTCCAGTCAAATGATGAACCCTTTCCTCTCAAGAATGTGCCCCTCTGTCTGTCTCTGAATCAACTGCACTCTACAGTTGGATCACTCTGCCTGAAGCAATCTCTGCCTCCGTTGTGATCTCTCTCAACTATGGAATCAAGTGCCATATCTCTTGCTCATATATGCTCCCTCTCTCCTCAAAAGGTTCGCCCTCTCCTCTCAAGAATGCACCCCTCCTCCATGCACTATTTCATCCCTCAGATACGGTGACCTAAAACTAACAAGTCATAACTGACTTTTGCTCCCCAAATGCATTTTTCTAATATGTTGGTGAGATTAGGGTTCCAGAACCCTAATTTCAAGGTCATGCACAAAATCATACCAATGCATTAAAAAATGCATGCATGCACATGCAATGTGCAAATCTCATGCACATGCATCATGCAACCTCATGCACATGCATACCTACTTCTCATGCACATGCACATGCATCATGCACCTCACCCAACATCATCAGAAACCTGTGCATCACTACACTCCTCGCATCCAATTAGAAGAAGTCATTACAACCTCTGCATTCTTCATCACTGAATCCATGACTACTGGCAGAGTGTATCTCACACTCCACACTCTTTCCTATACTAATAATGTACCTCCATGCTAGTAAAAACCACAAGGAGGACATCTCGAGATACAGATATCTACAACAAGTACAGGTTCCCCACTCTGCTCCCTATTACTCATCTTGACTCTAAATTGGAACCTTTCGGCCTAACAAGTACCTATCCATCTTGAAAGTAGACCACATATCCCTTGTCCTCAAGGGTCGAAATAGATAGTAGGTTCATCGTTAACCCTGGTACATATAGCACATCCTTTTCCTCCATAGGATCTCCTGACGCTAGCTAAAACTAAATAAATCCAACTCCCTCTACTACACACTTGTCATCATTTCCAAGCTCCGCGTGTAGATTTGAGTCCTCCTTTATTGGTTAAGACATGTTGCATCCTCGTCATGTGACAAGAAGCCCCACTGTCCACAAACCATGCATCCTTAAATAAGGTGCCAAAAAGACAAGACACTAATGAGAATTACTTCTAAAACTTTGCAACAACCTCACTCACATGTGTTTTTGTTGTTGTTGTAACATGTGTCTTACTCTTGCCCTTCTTCTTGTAAATATGTGATATGCAAAGCACTTGACATTGCTCATGTCCTTCCCATCCTAAGTATAATCCTCACATGTACTCTTCTTAGTCTTCACTTTTCCCTTCCTTGCATGACTCGCAAGAGCAAAATTTTCTTAATCAACACCTTTCTATTGGCTACCATGCAAAGATTCCTCTCGAAACTCCTCTTGGATGAAATCATCCCATACTCTCTCCTAGCTAGGAATATTTTTTTGTGCAACATCACCTTTGACAAAAGGATCCCATTGCTTGGTGAAGCCATTCAAGGATACTCTTACCAACTCCAGATCTGCCATTGTCTCCCCAACTATTGCCAACTTGTCACGAACCTATATGAGCATGGTGAGATAAGAAGCCACTATATTTGATCCACATATCTTGGTGGTCCTAAGTTTCTCTTTCAACACCATCTTCATGTTGTGGTTATCACTCTGGTATAGCTTCGTCGGAGCTTACCACATTTCCATGGTTGTCTTATTTCCAGACAAATGAGGTATCACATGATCCTTCATTGAATTCAGAAAATTCCTCCTCGCTTTCACATCTTTCTTGTTATGCTCGACCAATTGAGTAGCATCAGTAGGAACAGAGAAAGTTTTATCCGCAAACTCCCAAATCCAGTTCTCTATCAACACTTACATGATCCTCTCCTTCTAGGAACTAAAGTTGGATGCTCCTTCCAACAGGTCCTCAAATCTCAGTCTAGTCGATGTCATCCTGTCCAATCAAATACCCTGACCAAAGAATACTTATTTTTTGTGTAAATTGTAACCCTTGTCAAATTGGATTTCCTTCTTTAGAGCCAACCTTGCTCTGATACCATGTTAACTATTTTACTCGATACAAATTCTGATTTCTACTCTCAATAATTCTTTTTACTCTGAAATTATAAACAGAAATATTGATATTATTAACCAATAATGCAGCAAAAATAAAAACAGGAAATCATTCACAGATTTGACAAAGTTATTTTACCCTAGAAACCCCAAATGGAAAAAATTAGCATTCAATGTTCTTCTTTTATTAGCTCACAGAGGAAAATCAGAAATTTTACAATCATGGAACCTGTAAATCAGTCCCATTGGATAATTGGCCTCTGGGGCGAAATCGGCACTATGAGCAAATCATTCCACTAAAGATGAAATCAGCCCATGCAAATCGTCCTTAGCAAATTGCCATGTGTCACCCCCTATGTCACATGTACGACAGTCGTACGAACCCGTACAATCTATATGGACTCTCCCTGCAATTGTACAGATCAGCTTCTGTTGATTCGATTAGGTTTCTCTCTCTCTCTCTCTCTCTCTCAGCTAGATCGGCCCCTTCTCAAATAGGCTTCTCTTCCTTCCCTACAAAAATGTCTTCTCACTCTTCCTCCTTATCCAGTGAGTCTCTCACTCTTCACTGAGAAAATCTCTCTCTCAAATGATCTCTTGATCTTGAGTGTCTTTCTCCTCTCCTTAGGATTTTCTCTTTATAGCATCTCAATGAGAAAAACCCTACCTCAATCTCCAAAGTGATGGATGGCCAAAATTAGATCCTGAGCCTCACTTAAGATCAATAGTTGTGACTTAATCTTAAGTTCACTTTTTAGACATTGGCCAACATTAAGTTAATAATGTGTTTTTCTTAAGTTAAACTTAGGAACGAGATATAAAAGTCACTTAATAATTAAGCAAGAACCTAGAGAGTAAATGGACAACTTCTACATGCTTCACACCTAGCCTATGCAGAAGCTCTTGTCTGAGCTATAATCATCAACAGTTCTAACAAAGAGGAGGCCTCTGATTTTGAGGGGGTGGTCGATTTCTTTCCCACCTTTCAGTTCCCCTTGGGATTGCTGTTGGGTTCTTTCCTCTTGTATTAACTTATTCAGCTGCTGGGCCTTTTCTACTTGCACCAACCTATTTTGGATTGTAGTGTTTTGATGGGTAAAGTTGGTTTCCATGCGCTTTACTGCATCCATCATGGTGTTATGGGATCAGGTGAAGGGTCGGCGGTATGCACTACTTTTGACTTAGGTTCTTCCCTAGCAGTATTCACCCTAGGTGGGACTGAGAAATCAGTTTTTCTAGCAGCTATCCAGTCATCATCAAAATCTTTTCCCTTGGTTTGGGCATCTTTTAAATCTGTTGGTTTTTATTGATTAAGGAAAAATCTAAATTGGCCTTGATATGCATTCATATAATAAAATAAAATCTCACTTCTACAGAAACCCTCCCTGTCTTTTATAAAAGTTATTGGCCTGATGGAAGATGAAAACAATTTAAATAAAACTTAAAATCAAGCTTACATCTGTCTCGTTTCAAGTAAAATCAAATCATCTTTCATTGTCTGCAAAATTCGTAAGTGGTGTGAAAGCAGAAACTGTTCTCAAGGTTATTCATGTTGCACAAGTCGATCATATAGAACTAGTTTCGGATGGAAAAACGTCCCTGTGATGAATTCTAGAACCATCTCAATCATATTATAAAAACTCTATTTACTTCAAATAAGTTCAGTCAATACAGCAAAGTAGAAATAAATGCAAGCTTTACTCGTTATAGAAAAATGTGGGTGACGCCATCTATTTCAGATTATTTCACCAATCTGTGTGGAATGATATCTTAATTACGAGTTGAAATAATCTTGACAGCATAAAATGTTATTGCCAGTCATCTTAGTAGTCATTCGATATTTTACAAATTTGATATTCCTTGGCATAGGTAACAACCTGCTTCTGCAGATTGCCATTTGGATAACAAAAGGACCACAAGTATGTGCTAATGTCCAACATTGACTGTATGAGCTGCAAATTAAGTCCTATATGGCATTATTATTAACAAGGTTCGGAGTCCAGACTGCTTAAATGAACATGCAAATATATACATGATGTGCAAAGGCTATAGCACAGCACAGCAGTTGATGAGATTCCAATGATTAATCCAACCATCTGCAGATTCCTGGAGCTTCCTGTGGTTCACTGTATGAAGCTATTCTTGATGGGTATTTTGATGCATATACAAAACCCCAAAGCTGTCATTCCGATATTGAAACATGAGTATTCATAGTTTGCACAGTTTTACTTTAGAAAGAAATCGGTCACAGAATCATACTGTAATTCTCAAAGTGAATAACATGGACACTGGGGATGTGAGTCCCCAAAAATTGACATAGTTTTTTCTAAAGGAAAGAAAAAGTACCTCAACATCCTTCAACTCAAAATCCTCTGTGTGAGCTAAGCATGAATTGCCAAATGTCTCAGAGGAAGAACTTGATCCATGCAACCTTACAAGTAACAATTTCTGAGTTGAGTCGAGCTACTTCACCCTTTCCTCCTCTAGAATTTTATTCAATTTTTTTTAAGTTTACCGTGACTAGCAAGTTGCTCTTTGCATACTGGACTTCCTATAGCTAGATTACAACTCTACACCAGATCTTTCCTCGATTCAAGAGAAAATCAATAATTTTAAAGAAAACTTACAGATCTCCATCCAAGTAAAGAGCAAAATGCCCACCCCCACCGAGTGCTAGTGAATCAGCAGAACATAACGTAAAATAGCGATTAACACCTACCAACCCAAACCATACAAGAAAACAATTATATCCATCAGAAAATGTTTGAAATGTTTAAATAATACACCATACTGAACTTAAAGTAAATACAAAGCATTATAACAGTTCTTTGTGGGCTCCCACACAAGATTAGATCTCAGAGGAGATGCAGAGAAGAAGTGAACTTAATCAAGCCAACTTCCTTTTCATCCAGAGATTGGAAGAGGCAGCAAAAAATAACATGGAAAAAACAGGAAGTACTGAACAAGATGTTTCACTTCTATAGAGGCAGCCTAGGAAACACTACTAAAGAATCAGAAATCTGAAATTTAATCCAGGGTTTAAAGTTAGGCCATAAAAAGGGGACTAGGAAACTCTAAATTGAAGGAAGCTCGACTTTGATTGTAAATATGATTGAAGCTAGCTGAAAAAATTTCTACCCTCCTACTTAAAATTATTATTGATGAGATCAAGAATTTAGTCTGCAAACTGCAAGAGGTTCAAATTAGCCGCATTCCTAGAGCAGGGAATATATTGGCTGATGAAATGGCAAATAAAACCAGTAAGTTGAAATCAAATGAGAATGGAAATATTTGGCAGCAGAGTCATTGAAGGCACCCTCATCTTGTACTTATGGCTCCCTTTCAGATCATAATGAGAGGTATATGAAGACGGACATATTAACTAATGGCCATCTGATTATCAAGTATGGCGAATTTAATGCTGGAGATACTTGAATGGTGAAGCATGATGGGAAACTAACTTGTCTATTTGAGTCCCCATATTTCTTTGTAAATGTTGCTCATTCACGAAGTTCTGCTTCATTGCAACACCGGAGCATTGGCAATATCAAGAAACTGGACATTAAGGAGAAAGATGTCAAACATTATTACATGCTGAAGGAGAAAAATATCAAAAGACCAACTGCAGCAGCAAGAATGTTTGAAAACCTAACACAAGCCTGCATAGGGTAGTTGAAGGAATGCAAAAAGTAATCAACAAACTCACCAAAAATGAACTAAAGAGAGGTTAACCTCCAGTTGAGAAATATGAATTTAAGGCATTCCATAACTGACAACACATTTTACAGCCAATTATGCCAGATTTCGAACAGTTTACAAAGAATTTCCTTATATTTTCCAACATGGATGCTCTTGTTTCTGAAGAAACATTGCTCCTTCAGAAACATCATGCTGACAAGGAATTGCAATTGGAAATACGTCCGAAGAAATTTGCCTCCTTGCAGCAATCTAATGAAGAACTTCATAATAAAGCTTACTCCCTTCAGGTACTAGTTAACACCAGATTTGCTTTCATAAAACTGAGAGTTACTTTCCAGCACAGGCCCATGAATATCATTCGGGATGAGTTCAATGTTACAGAGATCATCATTCGGAATCAAAGGTTCGTGAATACCTCCGCTTTGTTCCAGAGTTGTATTGTGTGACTTTAGGGAAATGGGAAGACTTCAGTGTTTCAGCAGGGGCAGCACATCCTGCACTATTATTAACAGTTTTTCCCCAGGCATTGGGATTTTCATGCAGATTGAGGAGCATGCATCGGGGATGGAGGACAATGGGATCGGCACATTCATATTCATGATTCTGCTATTTTTATAAGTTTCTATTTTTATGAACTTGAGCTTTTTCAGCAGTGGGTGACAGTTTTGGCGACCCAGTATAGGAAGGGAATGCAAATGGGTACTTTCAAACTTCAAGCTTCACAATCTTGGAAAATTTCCATTTTTTAAAATTTAGCTTCTCTGAAATCCGAAAGTTGATTTGGATACTCCTTTGAGAGAAATCGTGTTTTGTTTTTATAAATATCTGTCATGTTTTAGGACTCAGTCAAAGCTAGTCAAAGCAAGTCAAACACAAGACCTAAAAATAAAAAGTTTGAGCATTCAGAGAGGATCACATTTTCAGAGACCTAGTATTGAGCACATTATGGAGATCAAGTTTGGTAGCAATCAGAGACTGCCAATTTTGGGGCTATTTTTAGCAGTGTTTTTTCTTTTAATTTGAAACTATTTCTGGAAACCCAATACGGCATATAGCAAGGGGGTCAATATTCACCCCATTCCAAGATGTTTGATTTTTGGCCAAATTTGCGGGCTCCAAAGCATCATAGGAGGTTTTGGGTTGGCCCCAATTATTTATGAGTTGTCATGCACTTTAAATTTTGATTCTTTCATTCTTCCTATGCTAACTTGCACCAAATATCGTACGGGGTCATTTGGACCACATAACATGCTATTTGTGGCTTAGAAGTGTGCCGCATGGTATGAGTCCTTTCGAGGAAATTGAAGGCCTATTTTGTCCTATGTTTGGAGACTAAAGTGTTATTTTGTCCTTTGATTTCATTTTGAGCAAGACACACTTACGAATGCTATTTTTCGTTTGAGGATGATGGACTTTCCCCTTCTACATATGCTATTGTTATGCAAAGTTAAAGTACATGCATGGAAAAGATTTTTTGGACTTTTCTCTTTGCACATTATATTTTAACCAAAAAAGTAAAGCGCATGACCAAGAGATGAGTCTTTTTGGGTGAATTTCCTTGGCATGCATACTATTTTCAGCAAGGAAGGGAATGCATGGACTGGGAGGCAGATTTGGTTAGTCTCTTCTAGAGATATGGGCTTTAGACTCTAGAGTAAGGCTACTCAAACAAATGTGACAGACCTGATTTAGCAGATTTCAGAATAGGTATATGTTAGGATATTTAGAATTTTAAACACTTAAGAGTTAGTTAAAATCAACATGGCCTAATGTCTTTAGGTAAAGTGTGTTTCTTTAGTATGCATTAATACACATTTATACTTATCTAATCCAACGGTCACAATATGTTGTAGACATAGTGTTATAGCCTAAAATGACACATCTCTGCCTGTGATCACTTTCCCATGATTTCGTCGCATGACGACACTTCATTAAAGTCACTGAAAAAACACCTAGAATGGAGGAGACATATCCGGAGTTATGTAACTCCGTTTGACCTCTTCTCTAAACCGTTGGAAGGGTATCTGAGTCAAGAACAACTTTGCAGAAGACTCCAAAGCCTGAAAATGCCCAGAAGTACCCTAAAATTAAGCTTTTTTTACCAAACCGTGACTTTACTTCATGCTACCCGTGCTTATACCTTTTGTATTCGCAACTTTGCCTTCATGCTACCCGCGCTTATACCTTTTGCATTCGCGACTTTGCCTTCATGCTACCCACGCTTACCTCCCTCCGATAGTGGTCAAAAATAATAAAAATATCTAAAATCTCAAATTAGAGATGGTTTGGGAGGTTTTGGAACTGAATTTGGAAGTTGTAACTGACCCCTATTCGATCCTATCTCTTCAGAAATGTATAAATAGAGGGAGAGAGGTCCATGAGAGGGGTCTTGAACCTTTGCATTGTTATGCTGGAGGAATTGGGACTCTCATCCCCCTACCTTTGCCCTAGATGTCATCTCCTTGTGTTGCAGAGCTTGGAGGCTAAGTTCCTTGGAGAAGAGAAGCAGAAGAACCAGATCAAGGTTTCGTAAGGTGCCTAGCTTGAGGAGAAGGTAATCTTTGTACTTCTTCCATGATTAATAAAGATGTGATGCTCTTCCTCTTCCAATCAATGTGTCTTGTATATTGAATCTTTGATTATGATTATATGATGTTGTTTATCAGATTAGGGTTTAATGTTTCATTGAACATAATCTCCTTTCATATAGTATATTTGGTTTGAGGAAGGTTAAGTTTGTTTTGCAGGTATCTTGAAGCAAGAGGAGGATTGAAGGGCTGCTTGGATCAACCTTCATTGGACAAAGGTATAAACATATCTGATCTCTGAATTTCGTTTACATTTACTTGCGGAACTATATGCATCTCTCTTTCAACCCTAGTATGTTGATGGCCTCTTAACCCCCAGCCATAGGAACACTTTCCTCTACAACAAAACTGGCGACTCCACTAGGGATAGCCTTGCCTATTTGGGGTTTCTTTGACTTCTTCCCAATGTTGTTTAAGGTTTCAGGTCCTTCTTACAACTTAGGAGCAACTCTTAGACTTGTTATAATACCTCCCCTGCCTTTCTAGGTCAATTTTTGGCCCTTTTGGAGCTTTTTGCCACCCATTCGCAGGTTGTAGACTAATCAGTTGCAGCTCTGGGATGCATTCGCGACCTACCCTTCATGCAACCTACGAATGCCCTCCTGAAACTCGCGACTTGCCTTAAGGAAACTCGCGAATACCCCTAAAAGTGTGTTTTTCACCAATTTTTGGGTTTTTGGGTGTTTTGAGGGTTGTCTGTGGGGTCTTCAAGGGTCCTCTGCAGGTGCATGACTCCAGGGAATTACTATCATCTTTTTAGAGTACTTTTTATCTATTCTGTAAGCCTCTTTCAAGTCTTTGAACTTGTTTTGCTGCCTTCCCCCCCACCTCCTTCTTTGGCTTGATCTTGTTGGACAAGGTGCTGAGCAACCTTTGTTTGCAAGTTTAGATTGATTCTTGGGACTTCTTCACCCTCTTTTGTTTCAGTTTTATTACTTGGCCTCTTCATGCCAAAGTTGTTGGCTCGTTTACCTTTGCAAGCCTTCCTTCCAAGAGAGGTTATATCCAGCCTTGGGGCAACCTAGGGCTTGTTAGTGGGGTATAGAGTAGTTGTTTATTTACTTTGCTTACATTACTTGCATTAGTTGATAGGTGGTTTTTCTTTTGCATATTATAAAAGAAAAAGAAAAAGAACATATAGTTGCTTTATATGCACAAAGATTAGGGTTTTAGTCTAAATTGCATTGCATGTCTTTGTTCTTGAAAAACTAAAAATAAAATTGTTCTTTCATGGCTTTCAATTTTTAGTTTGAAAAGAAAGAGAAGTAGGTTTGCTTTTGTATTTCACATTCTCTTTTGCTTAGTCATTTTGTTTCTACTGTCAAGTCACACATCATTGGTTTCACCTCTGCCACCCTTTGAGTAATCAACATCCCTTCAAAATAAATGTTTAATATCTAAAATATATTAGTAACTGTTTGTTTCTAGGCTAGTCTAGGCTAGTGTTTTGGGTTAGGAATACCTTAACTACCCAAAACTTTAAACTCAAACATAGTACCCTGTCTTTAGGAAATCCAACTTCGCAAAGAAAGATATCGGAAAGCTCCTCTCACACAGGAGTCAAGCACGAGGTCGTGCGATACTGAGCATTTGGAGATACCCATCCTCTACTCAATAGAGCATACACCAGATTTGTTGCACGTTTGGGGAATCACCCAATACCTTCTCCCGGCCTCGTGTGGTGCCCAGTATTGCTTGAGTTTCAGGCTTAGCTACCCTGCCCATGTGCATCGACTGGACCTGCGATTGTTTCATCGGCCTTTCTTTGATATTTTGGTATCCTCAGCATCTTGACATCTAGGACTCTTACACAGGTGGCAGTGGAAGGCTATTTCCACTGCTCCTAGGGTAGACTTGGAAGGTAACCTCGGTTGACAATTTGGGAGGGCGGTAACTCATCACGAGGCGCCAAGTAACTACTCTCCGACCTTCACTAGTCTGCTCTGGACCCTAATCATCCTAGACTCTCCTTTGGAAGGCATCCTTTGCTTTCCTGGTCTTGATACTTAGGACTTTTCTAGTGGTCTCCTCTTTGTACTGTTGGTTACTAGTTGACCTCAATTGTTGGTTAAGTCAGAAACTATTGCTAACACCCCTACAAACACCAACCAAGAGATCCCCATGCTGGGAGCTCCTTGTACTTTTCCTCTCACCGGGAATGTTGGTGTTCCTTTGATGGCCACCTTGAATCTACCTGGATTCACCCTAGGGCTACTGGTGTGGTTGTTTTCAACGCCAAACATACTCAATGCTCTTGATGCTTCTCAAGTAAGCTCCTTATATCAAGGGCATCAAAACATTGCTTCCCCTTCACCTACAATTGCCCCTCCTCCTCCTACCTCATACGGTGAAAGTTCTGATACTAGTAATCGACAGTCTAAAAGGAATAGAGAAGGAAGAATAGGAAGAACACTCGAAAGCAAGGGGGCACCCTTCCAACCTCTGCAGGTCATGTTGGATCCAGTCACTCAACCTCTGCAGTTCATGTTGAGGGCACCCGTTCAACCTCTGCAGGTCAAGTTGAACCTCCCCATCCAATCTCTACAGGTCATGTTGGATCTGGTTACCCAGCCTCTGCAAGTCATGCTGGGAAACCTCGTCCAACCTCTGTAGGTCATGTTGGACCCAACCACCCAGCCTCTGCAATTCATGCTGGGGGCACACACTCAACCTCTGTAGATCATGTTGGACCCAGTCTCTTAGCCTCTACAGGTCATGCTAGGGGAAAACTCTCAATCTCTGTAGGTCATGTTGAGGGAAAATAGTCAGCCATTGTGAGTCATGTTGATACTGTTGAAAAGACTAACCGTTCAAAACGCAAGGTCAAGTTCCCTTGTAGGCTTTCTGAGGGATACCACCTTACTCAGCAGTGCCCTACCATCGCAGAGGTACAAAGAATTTGGTTTCAAGGCCATTCTGTTTTTGAACAAGCTGAATCTTCTCAACAACCTACTCAACCTTCAGTTGATCTAGTGGTCAAACCTTCCCAGTCTTTGGTTCACCCCACTCTTCTTTCGGAGAGTGATCCTTATGTGATTGAACCAATGTCATCTTTGGTCAATTCCACACTCCCTTCGAAGAGTGACTTTCACGAAGTGGTTGAGTCGATTCCATCATCGATCAATCCCACTCTTCTTTTGGAGAGCTAAGTGTCTGCTAGTCACATTTTCTTCACTGCCAGTTCAAAACTTTCTAAACAAGGGGGCACTTAACTCACTTCGGATGAACCCCCACCAAGATCTCGGACTGCTTCCTTTGATTGGGATAGCCTAGTTGAGTCGTGCCTTCCTTCTAATGCACCTTTCCAGATAAAGGTCCAAGTTGGACATTACACAATTGCTCGTTGTATTGTTGATGAAGGAGCCACGGTAAGTATTTTATTTGTGCGTGCTTGGCGAGGCATGGGATCTCCCAACCTTATGTCGACTGATAGTCAGTTACTGGCTTTCGATAGAAGAACTAGTACATCTTTGGGAATTCTTATTCAAACACCTGTTACTTTGGGTGGGAAAACCGTCTTAGTGGATTTCATGGTGATAGAAGACCCCTTGGATTTCAATATGCTCCTCGGGCGTGATTATGTTTATGCCATGCAGGCTGTGGTGTCAACGTTCTTTCATGTGATGTACTTTAATCATAACGGAGACATTGTCACTATCGATCAGTTGGATTTTCTTGATCCCTCTCCTAACCCAACTAGAGATCAGGTCTTTCCTTATTGATTCCCAGTGTCTCGATAGACACTACCTCGCCACAAGTGAGCTATGTGGGGCCTCAGATCCCTCGCGTTCAATTGCTACTGAGAAGAAGCCTTTGTATTCATGCTTACCTACTTAAGACTCGGTCCCAACAGTTGACCAGGTGATCCCTCCTATACAGACTGTGGAGCCTGCTCTCCACTCTGTTGATCCATTTGAATGTCTAGACATGTGTCCTATATGGGATGGTTTACTTCCTTCTGACGAATATTCCTAGAGTCTTTGATACAACCTGGCTTGCTTAATAAGCCTAACTTGCTTAATAACCCTGACTTGCTTAATAAGCTTGATCTTTCCATTGATCGATCTCCTTATGTTGGTCTTGTTGAGTCTTCGGACTCTTCCTTTGAGCAGCAAGTCAGTGATCCTGATGAGTTTGATTTTTCTTATAGATTTCTCAACTCCTGTGATATTGAGTTTGTTCCCATTATCACGAATCTTGTAGTTGCCCGTGAGATGATCCTATTCAGGACGACAAAGGAAAGGCAACTAAAGTCGCGACCTACGATATCCAAGACTTCCGAAAGAACTCGAATGTCACACTAGTCAGGGATATCGACACTTCAGACCTAGTGAAAACACAGAGCCCAGGGAGCGTCCCTATGACCAAGAAACCCTAAAACAAGGAAAATGAATAAATGATAGAGGGAAACCCGGTGGAATTTCTTAGTGAAATGGTTAATTAGAATTTAGTTCGATTACCAAGAGATTTCAAGTATCCAGGTGAAAAGCCCCAATTTTACCCTAGGGTTTTATGCGAAAAAATGGGATTTAGGGCAAAATAGTAAATTTACTGAAATTGGACACTCAAAATGATTGTTGGACATTGGATAGGCAAATGAAAGCAAAACCAACAATACCCAATTTACGGTTTTGGAAATACCCACTCCTCCCAAGGAGGGTGTTTTTCCCTAAGTAGCAAGCCAATGCTTAGGATGGGCAAATGGAGTCCAATTGTGATGAAAATTGAAACTTACGGGTTTTATGTTTATTTCAAAGTGGGTTTTAAGTTTTATAGCTCGCTGCAAACCAAAACTTGCAAATATAAGAAACAAGGGTTTTATAATTATGGAAGTGATGGGCAATCCATGTAGAAAATAAAAGGAGAAATTACCTGCAAGACGTAACTGGATCTTGTAGATGACTTCAGAAATGATGAAGAATGCCACTTTCCTGTTCAAATGAACCCTTTCAGAGAAGATCTTGATGTAGTTGAGCCATAGCCAGTCACCCTAGCGCCTCCTTCAACCTGCGAGATCAGTGAAAACCAAATGATAAGGAAAACGAATGAGATCTGCAGAATAAAGAAAAGATAGGAACTAAGAAATGATCAAGATAGAAATACGCCCTAATCTGGACACCCTTGAGTCGAAACGATGGTGAGTTCCCCCACAAAAATTCCCTCTCTCTCTCTAGCGCGCCTCCTTCAACTTGCAGATGAAATGGGAAAGGAAAAAAATACAAGATGGATCCCGAAAAAACTCAATGTAGAAGAGTAGCAATGCCAGTCATCAAATCATCAAATCATTTACAAGATACACAGAAGAGTAATCCCATACAAAAATCTCTTTATTCAAATTTTGGTGCCAAAGCTCATCCCTTACAATGGGAGGGGTCACCTCTCTTAAATAGCTAGAGAGTGTGGCCACATTCTAACCAACTATCATCCGACGGTCGAGATTAAAACAACTTCGACGATGGAGATCAAAAATATCAAGATCAATACATGGATCAAGTGACTGAGTCAACATGGGGGTGCGCTTTGCTCAAGGACGCCTATCCAAAGTCAAACTCACAATATAACATAAAGTATGACATAATAATACATGAGAAGGGATCACTTAGGGGATTAAATCACCATAGGCCCCTTTATAACTTCAAATCATACGATATAATCATGAAATACATCATTATCCATGAGGGCGCGCCCCTTTGGGGGCTTTCCTCACTGGCTGAGCCAATATAAAATTATTCGGACATCTGCTGACAGTAAACTGCTGAAGGACTGTCCACAACGCTAAAAAACATCATCTGTCAAAATTCCAAGCCATTTCCTTGACCCAAGAGGCCAAATCGATTTGTTCAGTGATTTTTCTAATTCATTTTTGCTGGTACAATCTCTGGAAACTGATAAATCCACCATAACTTTGTCCAAGGTGCAAATTGGGGACAACTGACTGCTCTGATTGATCTAAAAACATAGAAGAATGGTATAAGTGACTACTGATACCCCTTGGAACACTGCTCTGCTCTAGGAGAACCAATCATACTGCCATCTGGAATAAAATTTCAGTATTGGAGAACCGAGGCCAAACTCTCGAAACTGAAACTGCAGTATTGGTTGTGGGCATGTCTAGAACAAATACAGATCATGTTGCTTTCTTGAGTCAGTGCCTTGGGAATTGTGATTGACTTGGTCAACTGAGTTGACCAGGTCAAAGTACCCAAAATGAAAGTGAGATACGGTATCAATATGATCCTGCAACCATCCAAGATAAGAAATGCTCCAATGGTGTATATCAAAACCAAACTTAAATCAGTTATTCATAATCATGGTGACAAATAAGAATAATAATAATAAGATGTACATGTGCTTCTGAAGAATCTGAGAACTTTCAAGAAATCTGCTTGTTCATGCCATACTTACAAAGGGTAAACAATGTGCTACAGATGGGTGAGGATGGAAGAACAAGGTTAAGGCAAAGGGGAATGACTTTTGACTGACTTTGACTCAATGATCTATCTGAATGACAACCAATACACTTTACCAAGGTGACATATGCATGACAGATGATAGCAATAGGGGATGGAAGTGTCTCACAAATGGATAAAGTACTTGGATATGCTTCCCTTAGACTCTAACAAGTTTTCCTTAGCACTTTATTTTCAAGGTAGGTCAACCTTCAAAGATAGGTGCCCTGGAATCCTTCTGAGCTCCAAAACTGACAAAGACCCAGCTTTTGCAAGCTAGTCTAACCCTAATGCCCTATGGGGGCACATGAGTTGAACACTATACTAGGAGTGAGTGCTCATCCTTTGACCATTAACCTTTTCAAAACACTTTACATTTCACAAGATAGTAACCATCCTACAAGAGCAGGTGCCCTAGAAAGCCTTCTAGGCTCCAGTAAATGACTAAGGCCTAGCCCTGCTACCAGCGTGCAGTCCATAGCCCTGACAGGTTTTCCTCTCCCTGCCGCCCTTGTAGAGGGAAGATTGAGCCTTACATTATACAAGGAATGAATGCTCAAACTCTTGGCCACTGACTACTTTTTAAACATTTATACATTTTGCATCCTTTAGATATAGCTTTTATGTGTTCCGATGCTTTAGTGTTTAGCAAAATTGTTATGGTGGAGCACTTGCTATGAGGACAAAAGGAGAACTACCCTATGAAGCCCGCCACACTGGCCAAGCCACATACTTCATAGCCAGAGACACAAAATAACATGGAGTCTATCATACATAGGGGTCACAGTTGGGAAAAGGATCTTCAATCTCACAAGTCTCAATCAGTCTAAGTCATGGAATAAAATCAAAGATGGATGAACTGGATGAACGGGGACAAATGACATGGAACCATCCTAGCACCAAGGTTTACAATTTGTATAAGCATGGCATGAGCAATAGTCTTCACATCAAATACCTTCATTAATCATAACACGGGTTAAAGCACAATAGATATAAGCATAGGTCACCATAATCATCCTAACATGATAAGCATAGGTACCTAACATACATCATAGAGCAAAATCAAACCAAGGAAGTGTATACCTGATCTCACCATATATACATGTCTCCAACTGATAAGCCCCTCCATAACTGTGTGAACCAACTCTGATCTGTTGCTCTACTATAATGAACTAGATCATCACTCAAAGCATCTCAATGGAATCCTGAATCTCAGCCCTGGCAAGGAAAATCTGATGAACAAGGCTTTGAAGGTATAAAGATCCATGTCGATATCCCATATAACAAGTAGCCCGAAATAGAAGAAGAGACAAGTTTGCATGCTGCATCATGGAAGCCCAGCTGCCAATGTATGTGTGATAACATCTGGCTCCAAATGGGACAAGTGCTCTAATGAAGAGAGTGCTTGAGAACCTTAGAAATCTCTGATCTGCAGCACCATCAGCAACAAGCAATCCAACATATCCTAGCGCATCCAGCATTCTGCTTCCTTTCCAAGCATTTACCTATTACCTACGCACATGGAAGCAAGAAATACCAGAGCAACATATATGGGAAAAATATATGCATAAATAAACTAACAGGAAATAAATGCTGGAAAGTAAAGTGCTGAAAAGTAAACTCTAATCTAATATTTTTAAATTCAGAAAAGAACTAAACACCAACAAGACTCGGAAACCAGAGGACTCAAACGTCAATCAGACAGAAAGACAAACTTAACTACTGCTCAGAGAGCTTATTCAACCCTACCTACTCTACTCTAACCAATCAGACAAGTGCTATGTAAAATCATAAATCCAATGCAACCACTTGTTGAACGGATCAATTGAGATTTCTTTGCAGTTAATGAACGAACAAGCCTGAGATGGTTTAGAAGTAATGTAAATGAAAATTGAAACCATTCTAACTTGTTCTTTGAAATTCAAAGAAAGAACTGGACAATGTGGAATGAAATCATGCTAAGGATGAAATTGACTTTTGGAAACCTCATCCATCAAGATACCAATAGGATCATAAAAATAATGTCAGTTGGTTCTTGATGGAAGAAAACAATATGACTCATGATTCAACCACTCCAAAGAATTCTTTCTTTTCTTCTCTACCCTACAAGGACATTCAATTCTATTCACTCCAGAAAAAATAAGAGAATCAAATGAGGAAAAGTTGTAAAGTAATGAAACTGAGAATGAGATCAAGCCCATTTGTTGTTGAAAAATGGAGAAAAGATGAAATTGATCTTTATACACATTCTCCAACCACCCATAAGAAAGATTTATAAATTGAAAAATATTATTCACCAAAGATGACTGAGAAGGGAAATGAAGCGCATTTTCTCCAATTATGTGACCATGTTTAGACTCTTGACTGAAGATTTTGAAGATAAAAGATTGATCAGAACACAAAATCATACAAGAAGACTCAAAAAATTGGGACGAGAGGGTGGATTGAAAATTTTCTCCCAGATGACTTGGAATAATTGATCTCTGAATTTGATGAGAGAAAAATGTTTTCAATTGAATTCCAGGAATGATTGCAAGATTTGAAGCAAGGGCAGTATCCACACATTGAACCGACACATCCTGATTAAGGAGTGGATGAGGAATTTTATTAGGACAAGGATGTTTACTTACAATCATATCATAATTATCATGTGATTGATCTTCTTCCGAGATATGATCTAAATCAAAATAATTGTCAACCATGCCATGAGGATCTTCGATGGATTCACAGATGAGAGTATCAACTATGGATGATTCCTGATAGTGATTATCTCGGTCTCCTCTTGATTTGTGCCTTCTTGAGCTAATGATGACCAGTTTTTAATAAGTTCCCCTTCTATATCAATATCAAGGTCATAATCCCGAAAGGTTGAGATTTGATCATCATCATTCTCTTGCATCGAAGAGTCATTTAAAAACATGTCCATTATTGGCTCAGGAGAGGAGAAATCAAATCTAGAAGGACAATCATCAGTTATTTCATCATTGCTTTCCTGGTCATCTTCATCAAATTGAATCTCATTGACACAATAATCACCTAATTGTTCCTCTATGGACTTTTTAATGCCTACACCCCATTTCTCTATTAGCAAATTGATAAACATATCATACCCAGTGATTGATCTCGGTTCCAAATGATCAAACCATAGCTTGGCATCCCCATCTAAAGAAGCACCAAGGACACGCATATAAACGTCTTCGTCTTTAACACCACAAGATTCCATATACAACCAAAAGACATCCAAATATCCTTCAATAGGATTATTCCTGGAAAATCGAGGCAACCTTTTATGTAGTCATTTGGCATAGGATGAGGTGCTCCAGGTATCTCAGATGAGTTAAAAGGAGAAGGTTTGAATTTTTTCTTAACAGCTCTGGTTAATTGGGATGGGTGTCTAACTGAATCTCGAGAATCGTTCACCCCAGGCTTTGGTTGGGTTTGATACTTGCTCATCAGCTCACTCGGGATGGTTGGGCATTCTTTATTTCGTGGGTGAGGGAATTGTTGGGTATCATAAGGATGGTGATAATTAGATTCATACCCATAATCATGGTCAGGATCATCCTCATACCAAGAATATGACCTCCATCTATCCCTTTCGTTTATTCGCCTTCTAACTTCATTTATACTTTCGGTTAATTTCGTCCCGCGTCCGATAAATACATCGGAATTCATTATGATTTAAGGGATGGGCTCGTTTCTCAGTGGAGTCACGTTGTGGAGTCACCATGTGAACGAATTGTCGTGTTCACCAACGAATAATGCCATAGGAGAGATTCAGATAACATAGGATTGTGCAGAATCGAAATACAACCACTGAATTTTAGAACCGAATGTGATATGAATGAATATAAACAGTAAACCCATTCACAAACACCCGAGGCACGTAAAATGAACCCAGATAAGCGTCTACCTCCCTGGGAATGATGTAAAAAATGTTGGTAAAGAGAACGGGAGTTAAGCTTAAGGATAATTGTTGAACCAAGGTAGGCCTCTACTTCCCCGGCAACGGCGCCAAAAATGTTATCACAAATCTTGTAGTTGCCCCGTGAGATGATCCTATTCATGATGGAAGAAGAAAGGAAACTAAAGTTGCAACCTACGAATCACGATATCCAAGACTTCTGAAAGAACTCGGATGTCACACGAGTCAGAGATATCAGCACTTCAGACCCAGTAAAAACACAGAGCCCAAGGAACGTTCCTGTGACCAAGAAACCCTAAAACAGGGAAAATGAATAGATAACAGAGGGAAACTTGGTGGAATCTCTTAATGAAATGGTTAATTAGAGTTTAGTTCGATTACCAAGAGATTCCGAGTATCCAGGTGAAAAGCCCCAATTTTACTCTAGGGTTTTATGCAGAAAAATGGGATCTAGGGCAAAATGGTCAATTTACTGAAATTGGACACTCAAAATAATTGTTGGATGTAGGATTAGGCAAATGAAAACAAAACCAACAATACCCAGTTTACGGGTTTGGAAATACCCACTCCTCCCAAGGAGAGCGTGTTTCCCTAAGAAGCAGACTAGTGCTTAGGATGGACAAATGGAGTCTAATTGTGATGAAAATTGAAACTTAGGGTTTTATGTTTATTTCAAAGTGGGTTTTATGTTTTATAGCTCGCCGCAAACCAGAACTTGCAGATATAAGAAACGAGGGTTTTATAATTATGGAAGTGATAGGCAATGCGTGCAGAAAATAAGAGAAATTACCTGTGAGACATACCTAGATATTGTAGATGACTTCAAAAATGATGAAGAATGCCACTTTCCTGTTCAAATGAGCCCTTTTCGGAGAAGATCTTGATGTAGTTCAGCCACAGCCAGTCACCCTAGTGCTTCCTTCAACCTACCAAATCAGTGAAAACCAAATGATAAAGAAAACGAATGAGATCTGCAAAATAAAGAAAAGATAGGAAGTAAGAAATCATCAAGATAGAAATACTCCTTGATCCGGACACCTTAGAGGCGGTACGATGGTGAGTTCCCCCACAAAAATGCCCTCTCTCTCTCTCTAGCACGCCTCCTTCAACCTACACATGAAATGGGAAAAGGAAAATAATAGAAGATGGATCCCGAAAAAACTCAGTGTAGAAGAGTAGCAATGCTAGTCATCAAATCATCAAATCATTTACAAGATACCCAAAGGAGTAATCTCAGACAAAATCTCTTTATTCAAATTCTGTTGCCAAAACTCATCCCTTACAATGGGGGGTCGCCTCTCTTAAATAGCTAGAGAGTGTGCCCACATCTTAACCAACTATCATCCAACGGTCGAGATTAAAACATCCTCGACAATGGAGATCAAAAAATATCAAGATCAAAACATGGATCAAGTGACCGAGGGGCGCACTTTGCTCAAGGACGCCTATCCAAAGTCATACTCACAATATAACATAAAATATGACATATTAATACATGAGAGGGGTTCACTTAGGGGCTTAATTCACCATAGGCCTCTTTACAACTTCAAATCATATGATATAATCATGAAATACATCATTAGCCATGAGAGGGGGCGCCCCTTGGGGGGCTTTCCTCACTGGATGAGCCAATATAAAATAATTTGGACATCTGTTGACTGTAAAATGTTGAACGACTGTCCGGGATGCTGAAACACATCATCTATGAAAATTCCAAGCCATTTCCTTGACCCAGGAGGCCAAATCTATTTTTTCAGTGATTTTTCTAGATCATTTTTGTTGGTACAATCTCTGGAAACTGATAAATCCACCATAACTCTGTCCAGGGTGCAAACTGGGGAAAATTGACTGCTCTGGATGATCTAGAGACGTAGAAGAATGGTATAAGTGACTACTCATACCCCCTAGAACACTACTCTGCTCTAGGAGAACCAATCATACTGCCATCTCGAATAAAATTTGATCATTTGGTCAATAATTAAGTGATAATAATCACTTATTAGGAGAACCGAGGCCAAACTCTCAAAACTAAAACCGCAGTATTGGTCATGGGCATGTCTGGAACAAATATAGATCATGTTGCTTTTTTGAGTCATTGCCTTAGGAACCATGACTCAGTTGACCAGGTCAAAGTACCCAAAATCAAAGTGAGATACTATATCAATATGATCCTGCAACCATCCAAGGTAAGAAATGCTCCAATGGTTTATATCGAAACCAAACTTAAATCAATTATTCATAATCATAGTTACAAATAAGAATAATAATAATAAGATGTACTTGTGCTTCTGAAGAATCTAAGAACTTTCAGGAAATTTGCTTGTTCATGCCATACTTACAAAGCGTAAACAATGTGCTACAGACGGGTGAGGATGGAAGAACAAGGTTAAGGCAAAAGGGAATGACTTTTGACTGGCTTTGACTAAGTGATCTATCTAAATGATAACCAATACACTCTACCAAGGTGACATATGCATGACAGATAGCAATAGGGGATGGATGTGTCTCGCAAATGGATAAAGTACTTGGATATGCTTCCCTTAGACTCTAACAAGTTTTCCTTTGCACTTTATTTGCAAGGTAGGTCAACCTTCAAAGGCATGTGCCCTAGAAGCCTTCTGGGCTCCAATACTGACAAAGACCTAGCTTTTGCAAGCTAGTCTCACCCTGATGCCCTATGGCGGCACATGAGCCGAACACTATACAAGGAGCGAATGCTCATCCTTTGACCATTAACCTTTTCAAAACACTTTACATTTCACAAGATAGTAGCCAGCCTGCAAGAGTAGGTGCCTTGGAAAGCCTTCTGGGCTCCAGTAAATGACTAAGGCCTAGCCCCACTGCCAGCGAGCAGTCCATAGCATCGACAGGTTTGCCTCTCCCTGTCGCCCCTATAGAGGGAAAATTGAGCCTTACATTATACAAGGAATGAGTGCTCAAACACTTGGCCACTGACTACTTTTTAAACATTTATACATTTTGCATCCTTTAGATATAGCTTTTATGTGTTTTGATGCTTTAGTGTTTAGCAACATTGTTATGGTGGAGCACTTGCTTTGAGGACAAAAGGAGAACTACTTTGTGAACCCAGCCACACTGGCCAAGCCACATACTTCATAGCCAAAGACACAAAGTAACATGGAGTCTGCCATACATATGGGTCACAATGGGGAAAAGGATCTTCAATATCACAATTCTCAATCAGTCTACGTCATGGAATAAAATCAAAGATGGATGAACTGGATGGACGAGGTCAAATGGAATGGAACCATCCTAGCACCAAGGTTTACAATTTGTATAACCATGGCATGAGCAACAGTATTCACATCAAATACCTTAATTAATCGTAACACAAGTTAAAGCACAACAGATATAAGCATAGGTCACCATAATCATCCTAACATGATAAGCATAGGTATCTAACATACATCATAGAACAAAATCAATCCAAGGAAGTGTATACGTGAGCTCACCATAGATACCTGTCTCCAACTGATAAGCCCCTCTATAACTATGTGAACCAACTATGATCTATTGCTCTACTATAATGAACTAGATCATCACTAAAAGCATCTCAATGGGCTCCTGAATCTCAGCCCTGGCAAGAAAAATCTGATGAACAGGTCTATGAAGCTGTAAAGATCCATTCTAATACCCCATACTGGTACAACAAGTAGCCCAAAATAGAAGAAGAGACAAGTCTGCATAATTCATCATGGAAGCCCAGCTGCAAATGTATGTGATATAACAGTTCCTGTAGACTCAATCTCCCCTATTGATTTTTGCTTTCCTTCTGAGGTTGATCTTACTGATTATAAACCCTCAAGCCTTGGCACTATAGAGTCCTCTTCGGTAGATTCTTCCTTGATTATGCCTTTTGTAGAAAATAGCAAAGCTGCACATGTTTCTGCCAAAGTGACCTGCATCGGATCTTTTCTTCTGAATATGATCTTGATGTTGTTTCTTGGAGACTGGAATTTTAGTTGGATTCACAACTGTTTACTGGCATCGCCTTGTTGTTCAAGCTATAATTGCATTTGCATGTACCTTGCTCGCACTTATGAGCCTGATGTCGGCTTCCACGCTCTTAGCTTGTTGTACAAGCCCTCATCTCTGCTCACATCATCGCTCAGCCTTGTACCATTTTTCCTTTGCAACTTGACACCTTTTACCTTGAGGAGACGTTCCCCAAGTGTCTTTATCTTGCCTCATGTTCCTTTGCATTATGCTTAGGTATGTTCCTGCCTATGACACTCGTCTCCTCGCATTTAGAGCATTCTTTCTACTCTCCTTCGAGCTCGTTAAAAACAGTAAGGAGGCCACGAGTTGACTTTTCCGGACTTGTAAAAACTTCACGGGAAAGATATGTAGTTATCTTTAAGCCCTGGTCTGACTCCTTAAAATTGACTAGATTGCCAAGTTACTTGTTTGTTCAGACTCATTAAGGTAAATTGAATGATCATCCACATCGGTGGTAGGTTATTGCTTTTTCGGACCATGTGGATTACTTACGAAAAAGGAATTCTCTATTTTCTTCGGAATCTAGAAGAGTATCTTCAAGCATAGGTTTATCTCTTTTCCGGACCTAGAGGACTAAACTTACGAAAAAGGAGCCTTGTTGAGCTTAGTTTTCTCTTTCTCGTGCTCTAGACCTAAACATGAAAAAGATTCTGAGCATAATTTATGTCTTTGTCATGCTCGCTAAACCCTAGAACAAAGCATCAAGTTTACTGTTGTTCGTACCATTCTCATAAATAAATGGAACTTTTCGAGTGATCTTGCTTTCCCTCACACTCGTTAAAACTAGAGCGTTCTGCTCGCTTATGAAGGAGCGTTGGTCTAGTGATAGTTTACCCCTTTTTCAGACCTTGCTAACTAACTACGAAAAAAGGCATACCTTAGTTCGCTTGAGCTAAGAGAGTTCTCCTTTGGATTAAAGTACTTAAATTAAATACACTTAATGTCATTTAATGAGATCCCATCATCCCGAACCCCTGCACCTAGGCACCTGTTGCAAGAGAACCTTCGAGCTCGAAAATGCTAACCTTGGCAAGAGAGGTACTATTGGCATCAACTCCCCCTGGATCTATCTCCAACCTCTGTTCTCCAACAGCTGAAGCTCTCTGAACCTGAAGGTCCCTCCGCCACCTGCTTTGGATCATGTGTTGGAGATTTGTACCAGACCACTCTGAACTGAGAGTTATGTTCACTCTCCTGCTCATCCTCAAGAGTCATCTCGTACTAGCTTGATCTCCTCACAGAGATGAAAGAATCCTCTCCATTGATTGCTACTACTGTTGGCACTGAGTATGATTTGTCACCAGACTCACCATCCACAGGATGACCCAATACTCGGTATGTCTTGCCATCTCAAATGCCTAGCAATCTCATTGTAGCCAGGACCCCACTTACCGAATACATGAACACTCGTCCTTCCAAGTGAACTTTTGCATATCCGTCATCTTCCAAAACCGACACTTAGAGCAAATTCGTTTTGAGCTCTGGAACAAGCAAGACTCCGCCAATCTCTAGATAACCTCCAAACTCGAGTTGGAATAGAACTCTTCCAACTTCTTCTACTACATGGGTGATGTCATACCCATCTTCCGCAATTATAACTCTGTTTATATCTGTCAACTCTAGGAACATTGCTTGCATTCCTGTCATATGGCATGCTACTCCGCCATCTATGTACCATACTCCAGTATCCGATCTCTTAGCTAGACTACTACCTAAAAGAACTGAGACAAGTGAGAATTCCTTCTCGAATTTCTTTGCATACTCTTCCACTTCAGCTGAAGTGGAAGCCTCGTGTTGATTTTTGTACCTAGGAAAGTGTTCCCCTAGTGATTTTTGCCTAAGTCACTAAGAGGGGGAAAAGTGACATGACCCTTGTATTAATTGCTTAGATGAGCAATTAATTCACTTTAGAGATTAAAGTGACTATTTAATATATTTATGAGTAAGTGAGAGAAAAGATTTATCTTTGGAGAGAAAAAGAGAATTAATCTCATCCATTCATTTTTTCATTCCAAGATTAAATTAGGGCCCTTGATCTTGAGACCTCTCACCTACCCTCATGAGGCAAACCAAAATGCAAGGGAAAATGTTAAAAAGCACCTTCATTCCTAATTTTGCTCTCACCATGAGCATTGGAAGAGAGGTCGAGTTCTTGAGCAGAGGAAGTCGAGCTAGATGAGAGAAAGTCCAGGCACGAATTCCAAGATCATATTCAGCATTCTACAGCAGCACAAAAATCGAGGCAGCAGGCACATTATCTTAGAAGGATTGGGTATGCATTCCAAAGTGACTGGCATGATTTTCGAGGGAACCGGTTCAACATTAATTGCAGACCGTATAGGTAAACCGTACAACACATTTTTGTATAATAAGTATCCATGGGACCACAAAAATCACTATGTATTAAGTTATTAACTCAAGGGGTGAATAGAGAGAATATTTACCCCCAGTTCAAGGACATGGAATCATCTTTGCAGTGAACATTATCAATTAAAACAATACTGCAGCTAAAGACTAGGTGTGGAAGTCCTTGGCTTCCCCAAGAGAAGAAGTGGCCATGTGACAACAAATATCATTGTGTATTAACTCAAAGGGGTTTAGAGACTCGCCTTGAGTTGTCTTTTCGAAGGACTCTCAATGATGCTTACCCATTACACATCCCTTACAAACACCATTGAGAGGTTTGATTGATGGGAAGCCTTCAACAAGGTGAAGATGACTTGAATGTGCCTCAAGGAACGATAATTGGTGTGACCAAGACAAAACTGCCATAGCTTACCATCATCATCTGTATTGGGCACCATTGCATTAAATTTATTAAATGTTGGAGGTATAAAAGACTTCCCTAGCTTGTACATATGTTCGGATTTATCACAATATCCAAAGGCAACAACTTTGAAGTCGTCATTGATGTCTTTAATAACCCATCTATTTGGCCAAAATTCCACCTTTTATTGGTGTGAGTAATGCGGTGAATAGAGATCAGATTTGGTCCTATTCCAGAAACATGGAGTGATCTTTGAACTTAGCATTATGAATTTGAGTAGTACCACAACCAAAAGGCTAGGAGAGTTGAGTCGTCATCAATAGTTACTTGGTCACTTTTATGTTGATGATTGTAATCAGAGAAGACCATAGAGTAGTGTGCATAGCCAAGTGTGAGTAATTGCCAACCATGTCTTTAAAAAGATCATCATCTCCAATTGTTTTTCGAGTAACATCTTCAATCCTTAGAAGATGGAGTAAACAGTTTTTGAACAAAAGTCCCTCCTTCTGGAAATACAAGCATATCCACATCTTATTTTTGGAAACTTGGAAGTGTCCCCTAGAGACTCATGCATACATCAGGAGGGTGTAGCTTTGGGGTGGGAACGTTCTTGGGGAGAGACTTCACCCAAGTTCCTCGAGATGATTAACGTTGGAAAAGATTGCAAAATACATATTCCAAAATATGTGAAGCCGGTTGTGGAATAAAAAGAGGAATGATATAAAAAACAACAGCAAGCTTTTTAAATGTAGTGCTCTTCAACATAGCAAATATAATATAAATAAATAATAATAATAATAATAATAATAATCTAAAGGACACAAACCTATGGGACATAACCCTTCACCTTTGTGACCAGTTAATTCATTACTCAATGCATATAAGAATATCATCACAAGGATCATTGTATCAATCAAATCTTATAACCCATTCACTGATTTTTCAATTATATAGCATTTGTCTTATATGGATTTCAACTATCTTTCATTCCTAATATTCGATATTTTTGCGTATATGAACTATTGTTCATCACATTTATGATTTTACCTTTACCACCATTTGTAAGAATGTTTCCTTTCGAGGTCTTGGACATGGAAATGTACATAGCAAAATACACCATTTTGAGGTTGGAGAGCTTTGTTTGAGGTCTATTGACTTTATTGGTGTTCACTGCACTGAATAGCATTGCATTTTAAATGTTTGTTGTGTGATGGACAAGATCCACACACACTGATTAATCTAACAGCTTCATTCTTCTCCAAACATTTGAGATCATTGATATCATCAGTTGTAGCCAGAAGTGGCTTCTCCAAAAATATCCATTTACTGCAAAGTAGAGTTGTCATCTAAACAGCCAACGAATGATAATTATCAGTGCAAATCTACAGAAACTTGTGGCTGAAATAAGGAAAAAAAGAAGTGCAAACCTTCAGGAAGGCTCAGAACCACAGCAACATAAATTAGACAAGAAAAACAAGAAAAACTACCAAGTAGGTATGCATTGGTGAAGATAAGGGTACAGAAAACCTAAGGACTACGTGTCCAAAAAAAATGAGCTGAAAACCCTAATTTCAAGTCTGGAAACAACTTTAAAGAGCACTGGATAGAGGAAGAAAAATCCAGACTAGCTTTGATACCATGTTAGAAATTATGAGGTTGAAGATCTACAGTAAGTTTTCCAACAAACCCTAATCTAATAAGATAAACAATGCAGAAATTTAACAGCACCTTGATGATAAACACAAGGTAGTTATATCATATACCATAAACACATAAGACTTCAAGAGAGTCCACAAGAGATAGGATGCCCTTGGGATTATGAATAATTCGCTTGAATGAGATTATTATAAATGATGTGATTGGTGTGTTTATATATCAAGCAGTTAGGGTTTCACATGGTAGCTCCCAAAGGGAGACTAGGTTGGCCCTAGAGTAAAATAGAATGACGTGAATAATGGGTGTAACAACCAACAACTACCCATAGGTCAACCCATTAAGAGCCCCAACTACCCACATAGTGAGCTGGCACATGGCCAGAAGTGAAGATTAGCCAAAATGTATCAACGCTTGTGACCTGTCAGTGCAGGATATTACATGAATTTTATTTCTTAGAGCATGCTGGAGCTTCCGGTTTCTTTCTCGAGACAAACATCATCCATGTGTTGCTGTCTCCCCTTGTGTTGACCTTTTAGGGATTAGGTGAGGATTAGACCACCTAAAGCAAGACACTATTTTCTAGACTGATTTAACATGCTTTTAGTGAAGAAAAACTGGCATAAGCATAATAATTTCTGACACATGCATTATGTCAAACACTTTGAATATCTAGGGTTTTAATTAAAATTTGTTCATAAACTTTGAAATTAAAACCACAAATTCAAAGACACTTCTCAAATACTGAAGATGAAACAAACACATTGTACACAGATGTGTTTGTAACTTTGTTTCATCTTCGGTATTTGAGAAGTGTTTTTGAATTTGTGCTTTTAATTTCAAAGTTTATGACCAAATTTTAATTAAAACCCTAGACATTCAAAGTGTTTGACATAATGCATATGTCAGAAATTATTGACCAAAACATCTGTGTACAAGGTGTTTGTTTCATCTTCAGTATTTGAGAAGTGTCTTTGAATTTGTGGTTTTAATTTCAAAGTTCATGAACAAATTTTAATTAAATCCCTAGACATTCAAAGTGTTTGAAATAATGCATGTGTCAAAAATTATTATGCTTATGCCAGTTTTTCTCCATGGTATCAGAGCGATACTTAAGTATTAAGCAAGCTTGTGTTTCACAGTAAAGAAGTGAAGAAGAAGTGTTGTGGTAGTCTTTCTGTTATTGTTGTTGTAAGTTGTTTTCCAAATGATGAGCATACAGTTTGAGGATAGGTTGGATGGGATATCCAACTATATCCCATGGAAAGTAAGAATTATTGCCATATTGAAAGAGTAGAAAATTTTGAGTTTTGCAAACTCTAAGATGACCAAACCAACAGATAAGGATGAGCATGAAGGGTTTGAAGCTCTTGAATCTACGGCCCAGAGAGTGATCCTAGATGGAGTGAAATATCATCTCATTCCACATTTAGTAGAGAAGAAAAGAGCTAAAGAGATGTGGGATACTTTGAACCAATTGTTTGAATCCAAGAACAAGAACCGCAAGATGGCACTGAAAGACAAGCTACACAATGCCAAAATGAATAAAGATGAGGAAAGTTAGTTACAAAATTGAAGTATAAGACAAAGTGAAAGGACATTGAAGGATACATTCACCATCAGAAAGGAAAGAAGAAGAATGTGAAGAAGAAAGAGGAGATACCCTAGTGAAAGTGGCACAATTTCGAAGAAGAGGAGCAGCAGCATGTTTTCCAAGGCAGACAGAAGACGACCGTACAGTTGTCTGACAGGGCCATACAGCAGCACATGTGGGAATGAATCCCAAGGCAACTGGTGGTGCATTTATTGCTGACTGTCCAGACCGTACAGCAGGGTAATTTCTGGCACATGTCACAAAAAACGAGGCAGAAAGTACAGCAGAAAGTACAGGCTGTACAGCAGGTGTGAGCAGGCCATACAGTTGTTAATTGGTACATTTTTCAAGGTAGTTTGTTGTTTAATGGAATTTTGTTCAGAGTACTCTTCTTTAATGAGAAATTCTTCTTCAGGGTTTTCCCCAAGTTGGGGTTTTGCCCGGTCATTTGACCAAAACATCTGTGTAAGATGTGTTTGTTTCATCTTCAGTATTTGACAAGTGTCTTTGAATTTGTGGTTTTAACTTCAAAGTTTATGACCAAATTTTAATTAAAACCCTAGACATTCAAAGTGCTTGACATAATGCATGTGTGAGAAATTATTATGCTTATGCCAGTTTTTCTTCATTTAGGATTCCTATTATAATTTTTGAGATATTCTTAGAAAATTTCTCTGTATACTTCCATTCTCATTCTACAAGAGATAGAAACTTCAGTAAAATGAGGATCAGTAAACTTCACTTTATGAACCTTTCATGTCATATCTTTCAGTGAGTTCATGATTGAGTGTTGGAGTTGCTTCCATGTTGTTCACGTAACTCTGTCTTATGTATTGTAAGGGTAAAGTACTTGGGTAGTGACATCACGTCCCCTTGAGTTCTTTCGACTGTTAATCTGATATTCTCAAACTCTACATTTACAACTCTAAAAAAAGGAAGAGAATCTTTTAACGACCAACTCTTTGTTGTCAATGAATTCAATGGCTTGATGTCAAACTTTCTGAATGGATTAGCTTCAACTCACACTTACCTCACCAATTTTCTTCTCTTTTGACTCCATGCCCATTGGATTGAAGGTACCATGGAAAGAATAATTTACTTCGCTCATTTTGGAGTATCTTACTCGTACATCTGTAACAGTTTGTCGTAGAACTTAAGTCTTTTATTGCAGATTTACAAAAGAACAAACATTGATTTAATATTATTGAAAGTAAATCTGAAATTCACCTGGTGTTCTCAAGTGTTTAGGGGCACAAATCTGCATAGTTTCAGAAATTTGAGTGAGCAGATTGCAAATCTTTTGCAGGGCATAGTTGAAGATTGCAAACTTCAGATCACTAAGGAATTCCCCCCAAGGCTAGCAAGCACTATCTCAAACTTCAAAGCAAGAGGGACTGTGTGAGATGACATTGGCACTTTCTCCGAGTGTCCATTCAATTCCCTTGGGACTAAATTCCCCAAGGGAAATTTCAAGAAATAATAGGAGAGAGGAAAGAGAGATTGCATTCCTTCAATGTTTGATGTTGTACAAAAGTGTTGTATATATATGACACATTCCATTAGGAACGGCTCACTTAATCGCATTATTACAAGTCACATTCCCTTAGGAATGGCTCACTTAATCACGTTAATGATTATTACAACAATGTCATATCCTAACACTTCATTAAGTCTTGTACACAACTTAACTTTCCAACATAACAATAAACCTTAATTATATAAAAAAAGTTGTATATCCCAACCCCTAGGACTAGACTAAACAAACATTAAAATGTCTAACAAAAACACTTGTAAATTTGTATTTATCTTCACATGAATGTTATCAGGACCAGAACCGGAAAAGAGTCGTACCAAAAAACCGTTCGACCAAAAACTACATAAAATATTCAACTTTTGTAAACAAACATATATATTCATATGAATCCAAAACATTATACACAAATATTCAAAACATTATACACAAATATGCAAAGTTTCTCAGGTATATAGGAAGTATGGGTGCATATTAGCTAAAATAGCACCGAGTGCAATTCATCTTTGAACCAAAATATATCAACAAATAGGCTCTAAATTCAATTTAGTAAATTGTCCCTAGAGTCCAAAAATAAGCATAGTACTAATCAAGAACTATAGTCTAGTGTCTACAATCTGATCATATGGTACTAGTCTAGACTCTAATTGTGCATAGTAGACACCCTACAATTTTGATGAAACCTACCAATCCAAGCATTAAAAATTTGAAATAGGTTGAAAAAAATTCACATGCCTAATAAGTAATTTTGATTGAGTGAACGGTACATTTTTACTAAGGTCGTGACTAATGACAAAGAAATTAAACAATCAGAACCACCAACATTGAGGTACATAGACGGGTCAATGTGCTTGATTAAATGCCAATCCCCTACCCTCATACATGATAGGATCCAGTGGAAACGTTGCAATCCTGAAACCCTGAATACTGTTAAGTCTGTTGAATTCTAAATGGGATCTAAATTCTACTTTTTGTATATGAAGTCCGATGAGATTGGAACCACTCTCCAACATCCTGAAACAATTAATGGTAATGTTAAAAATTTACGTAACTGTGGCATTCTCCTTATCTTTCATTTTCAATCCTTTTACTTTTAGAATTTAATATTGCCATTTAATGTTACTGATGATTAATAACTTATAAGGTTAGGTTTTTTGCTATTAGTGTAGGCTTCTTTTTTGCTTTTAAAACAAATATTAAATTTTTAGGGCCCAGAACCACGCCTGTTCAATGCAGTAGGAACCGGCCAGTCAAGTGAAAAAAGGTCAGTTCCATACCGAACCAGCCAGTTCCTGTAAGAAACTGGCTGGTTCAGTGCGGAGCCAGCCATTTCTGGTTCAGGGTGGCAGTTCGGCTCGGCTGGGTGCCTAAACCGGTCGGACCGGCCGGTTTTGCCAGAACCGGACCGATTCTGATAACACTGCATCACATAAGCATTTCTGCATTGAGAACTTTACTAGAAGCATCTCAGTAATTCAATTTCATCCAGATCCGAGTAATTGTTTTCACTGTTCAAGTAACACTAGTCACAAATAATTCTCATATGCTGCCTTAAAAAGCTAGGCAAATGTTCAGGTAGGAATAACAAGGAAATATTACCTGTTGGACGAAACAGGACTGGTGTGCCAGAAACATTTGTGAAAACGAAAGTATCATTTGTTCCCTGTTACAATTCAGAATTTCACTTTGCAATCAATCTACTTCCAGGTATCATTTTATTGGCCTTTGAAAAACTGGCACGTGAAAAATTAAGCACAGATAAATTACAAAAATTGCTGTAAACCACTTCTACCTGATATTTCTTACTGCTGGTTGGTCTTAAAGGTCCAGCTAATAAGCCACCAAAAACAGCACCCTGACGGTCCCCAACTACCTACCAAGGTACATGTTATTTTAGTTGAACAAAACCTCAAACAATATGCAATTAAAAGTACTCACGTCAATCTTACAATAAAGATATGAAAAAAATCTAGACAGTGAAATGAACAAAATTCAGTTAGTAGCAAATATCCAACACAAGGACAGTAGACAGCAATCCATATAGCACAAGTAATAAACAATGAATAAGAATATAATAGATGAATAGGATATGCTTTTACAATGACCTCCGTGGCAAGTATATATACACACATTGACTGATCACGTTGGTTGGGGATTCATTAGGATGTGTCACTTCACTAATTATTTTAGTATTGTTTTTAATGTTTTTATTATATATATAGATAGATAGATAGATAGATGTTAGGGGCAGCAGGTGCAGGGGGAATCAACAGTGATCCTGGAGGAACACAGGAAATCAGTTTGCACAGGGATTAGGAACAGCAACAAACAATCAGGTGGAGCACTATGCTCTTCTTCAAGTCTTATGATGGCAAACTCATTAAATATAAAAACCCTGCTTGTCTTTGGGGACTCTTTGATATTAATTCGATATTTAAATGTCTGTCCCTCACCAGAATTTGACCTGTATTTTGTGAGATTATTTCAGCTTAACAGGTTTGTAGATTCTGGAGCTACCATGCACTCTCGCATAGAGTACATGTCCCCAAGTTGGAGCCTGTTGTTATTCCTTGAATTGCAGGGGTCACTTGAGGATCGATATGTCTGTGATATCCATCAAAGATTGCAGTGCCAGAGAAGTGATCTGTCGGTTGCCCATAGATCGTTTGCCAAAGACATTTCCAATATACTCAAATGATTCCTATGTCCTTGGGATTTTGATGGAGATTGTATCAGTTTTGCCAGTGCTATGACATATACCAGCATACATCCATCTTAAACACAGATCTATTAAGCTCCAAGAGGGATCCAATTTCATGAGGTGTAAATTTTTTTTTTCATCTTAATTTTTATACACAATAAGGAAAAAACCTATCTTACACATTAAGAAAATGTTTACACCTCATGAAATTGGATCCCTCTTGGTGCTTAATAGATGCAAGTTTAAGACGGATCTATGCTGGTTTAATTTTTTTAGTTTATGAGTCGACATGAATTTTTTAAGTACTTTTTTAATTTTTCATAAATTATGAGCCGACATGGAAACGTTATGTTACACAACGTAACAAACATGACAACATCTCCCCCATACTATGTTGTACGCACCTCGCTACTCTCGGTGCAATTACCCTTGTTGACACATGGGGATGCCTTCTTCTATGTGGGACACGACCATGGGGAGTCACTTTTGTGCTCTATAGTGACTCATAACACTTTAAATTGTTGTTTAATTACCAAGATATATCATGGCATGATCATAATTTACCCTTAGATAAGTTATGAGTTAATTTGTATCCCTAGTGATTTAAGTAGGTGTTGCACTCATTCCATCTCATTTCAGACATTTCACAATCCTTATCACCAGACTTCAATCATGTCCCCTTTGCAATTGACCCATCATGTGTTTTAAAACTCAGACTCGGAATCGAAATCAGCCGAGGGTCAACTCGGACTCAGAGTCAGACTCGACCATGGCTCAAACCATTTTGAACTTAATGACTTAGTTTACTAAAAACTACATCCAATATTAAAATTTTAAGGGAAAAATTTTTAATTTAAAAATTCCAAACAATTAGAGACAAAATATGCGAAGTCTGCTCATGTATATACTTATGTTGTTGGAAGCGGGGAGCGAGACCGGGAGTGGAGCAAAAAGCAAAATTTTCAAAACTCCCATTTTGGGAGCATTTTTTGTATAATATATATTTTAATATATTTTGATGGATTTATATCTAAAAAACATGTATGATGTTGAATTAGCTATAGAATACATGGATTATACCATATAACATCAATAATCTAGTAGTTGTAACTTACAACATTATCATCAAATGATCAACCACAAAAACTTTTATAGGAGCTTGCAAAAGAAGGGAGGTACCATAACATTGTCATCAAATGATTAACCTAGTATAGGAAAGGAAGGGAACGCGTCGAGAGCACCTTGGGAGCGTGCTCCCAAAACCGGGAGCGTTTTGGGAGCGAGCTTCCGAAGGAAGCGAGCTTTGGGAACGAGGTCGAGGGGGTGGGGGGCGCTCCTACGCAACATAGGTATACCCTGTAAGGTTGAATATATTATATATCAAAATGGCACTGAGTCCATAACATATGTGAGACAAAGTACATAATCAACAAAGCTTTAAATGGCCTAGAGAACCCAAAACACAACGTGCTACAAGCCTAAAAGGTACTCGCCTACTACATATCACTGATCAACATGCTCAATCATGAAACCTATCCCCACAGTTGGAAATGAGATCCTCAACATGAGCTATAGGACCATCCTTTGGCATGTCTATTTTTTAAGAGGTCTATATTTCGCAGGTGGCATGTAGTCGAAAAACAGGGTGACATTCAGTGTCTTTTGATGGTTTAGAGGACTTGTCTTTAGTTTGGTGCAATTCAGTTAACTAGAATTTTGAAAACTGCAACCTCTGTTGAGTTTTGGATGAGATGTGAAATTCTCAGTGTTCCACCAAGTTTCTGGGACGCAGGAGCGTAGGAGCGAGGAAACGAACATTGAGGACATGTAGAGACACCCCCAAATTTTGAGGTATTTTGGGGGGCCGAGGGGTCCCTAACATAGGGGGGCTTGTCTCTAAAATTATTAAAAAAATAAAAAAATATGGTTCCCAACATATGAACATAACAATTCCTCATCTCATCAACATTTACATACTAAATTGAAATTCATCATCGTACAATGTAAACATGATATTCAATTGATGAATCATAATGGCTATGCTAGAAACTAAATAAATGCTAAAACATTTACAATTATTAATTTTATTAAAAAAATAAAAAAACACAACTCAAGCATGCTTTAAAATTGTTGTGCATACCTCCACACTATCTAGTTTAATAATTTAAAATGTTTATAATATATAAGCATAACCTAAACCTACTTTTTTATTATTTTATATACTTAGTGCTATGCATCAAAACAACAAATGCATCGAAATGATACCCGAAAAAAATGAAAATGAGGTTGGGCAGAAATGATACCCCAACAATACGGAGGGATACCTGGAGACCTGTAGGGAAATCACGTTGAATGCGATTAGAGCAGTGGATAGTCGTGTCACCGCTCTGCGAAAAAAAATTAATTGGAGAGCATATGTGTTTTCGTTGGAGGCAGAGAAGCCAGACATGAGCAGGGCAGAGATCCTATTGGATGCAAAGAAGCCTGACACGAGCAGAGCAGAGAGATTTGACACGGGAGAAGAGTTTTGGAAGCATAGAAGCAAGATGCCAGCGAAAGCAAAGAGATCCGACCAGAAAAAAGAGAGTCAGTGCTATCAAAAGCAAAGAGATCTGACCAGAAAAAAGAGAGCCAACACTAGCCAAAGCAAAGAGATCCGACCAGAAAAAAGAGAGCCAACACTAGCCAAAGAAAAGAGATCCGACCAAAAAAAAGAAACTTGGCGTCACTATGGAACCCGCGAAATTCAGCACGAATTACATGCCCGAACCTAAACAACACTATGACATACACTCTTACTACATAGTGCTCACAGTCCTGTCCAAACTCCAGAGACAGATGTTGTCCATGGGCGAGTGTTCGTGAGTCACAGTCCAGCGCTCATAGAGCCCCCCATTTTCGGGAGGGGGCGTGTAGAAGCCCCCCAATCAAGGAACCTTCAAAAGTTGTGTTTCCCACGTTTCTGAGAAAAGGGGGCATAAGGAAACGTTTCGCATGGAGCTTCTGTAATATCCAAAATCCCGATATTTTCTAATTCTATGCAAATTTACTGAAACAGCCAGGCATGCAAACTGCCATGCAAAAAATCCCTATTTTATAGCTAAAATTAGGGTTAGGGTTTGTAGGATAGAATGTAACACTTACCACTGATAAGCTGGATGAAATGCTCCGAAGAGAATATGCATGCAACAAGAGCCGATTTGGAGATGACTTGGTACCTTCTGCCTCCGGTGATACCCCAGCAGCACGAACCCAAAATCAGCTAAGGGTGACGTTTCTAGTGAAGGAGGTGTCCGCTGAAGATGAGAATTTGCAGGATTGGTAGTCTTCCCGTGCCGAAGAAAATGCCTGACACATGCGGAAGTTCTGACGTCTCTAGGCAAGCTAGCGAATTGATCTGAGGTTCAGCTGCTCACGCCCCCCTGATCCCGAAATTGTTGATAACTACTCAAGATGAGCAAGACCGGATCTGATAATCACCGGGTACTAAAGTATGATGCTGATGATGAGAATGGTGCCTGGGTTTTGATGGTAAATTGAGATCTGAAGACCCAGCGAATGATTTGGGGCTTTCAGATGGAAAACCCCCTTACGGCTGCACACGTGCCCCTGCAAACAATCTCTAATGGATACTGGATAACTGTAAAGAAATGAATAAATTGAAGAGCGGATGGTGAACCTAGATGGTTTACCCTGGATGAGACTAGGGCAGATATCTCACTGCAGAAACCTCGTTACTTGAAGACGTCGTCTCCAACCCCAACTACTGTGGCCACATGTTGTGCTGCTACTCAAGAGCTCCAAAATCAATAATCATCAAAAGTAAAGTCCCCATTCACTTTATCTTCCTTTTATAACTTTCAACTGCGAAAACCCTAACTTTTGACCTAATTAGGTCACTTTATCTTCTAATTTGCAGTTGACTTACATGCATGCGCATGGAGACTTAAATGGGTGCATGCATCATTAAATAATGCTTAAATGCCATGCATGATAGTGGCTTTTGGCTCCGGTGGCCCTCTTTGACCTAATGGTGATATCATATTGATGCCCTAGATTTTCTGTAGATGGCATCAGTCTTCAGTTGATTCCCTAACTATCAGTAACCGTTCGAACCCACAGGAATCACATAGGTTAGCGGTTTTGGTCCTCAATGCCTAATCAAATGAGGACATTACAGTCCTCCCTGCTTGAGATTGCTTGTTCTCAAGCAACTGCAAACTGGAATGCTGCAATACCTGTTCATCTTCCCATGTGGCATCTTCTAGCGATAGTTCTTTCCATTGAACCAAGTATTCCCTAATCACCCGGTTCCTGAGTTTCCTTTCTCTAGTCTGTATGATCCATTCAGGAATCAGTATCAGTAGTCCTTCATCATCTAAAGGAGGTAATTTTATTGATGGAGCAATGTGTTGCCCAATGGTCTTTTTCAGGTTGGACACATGGAATACATTGTGAATTTTACTATCTTGTGGTAGTTCTAGTTCATATGCCACCTCTCCCACCTTCCTGATTATTCTGTAGGGTCCATAGAAGTGAGGTTTTAACTTTTCTGCTCCTTTCTTCTTAAGTGAAGATTGTCTGTAAGGTTGGAACCTTAAGTATACCAAATCTCCTACCTCAAAGCTCCGCTCAACCCTGTGTCTGTCTACATACAACTTCTGTTGATTCTGGGCTGTTTGTAAGTTTTCCTT
This sequence comes from Pseudotsuga menziesii, assembly GCA_001517045.1. Taxonomy (NCBI): domain Eukaryota; kingdom Viridiplantae; phylum Streptophyta; class Pinopsida; order Pinales; family Pinaceae; genus Pseudotsuga; species Pseudotsuga menziesii. Next base: position 78,181 of record LPNX010862572.1, read on the forward strand.
CAAGATTTTAAGAATATCCTGACTGTCTTGTATCCAATCCTTTGCCTTAGAAGCCCTACTGTCTCCGAATGCTAAATCTGCATAGTCCAAGGCCTCGTAACCATATAATGCCTTAAAAGGTGTCATCCTAATAGACATGTGATAGGTCGTATTGTAGCAGTACTCCCCTAAGTGTAGCCATTTAATCCAGGTTCGTAGCTGCCTTGTTACATAGTTCCTCAGATATCCTTCAATCCACTTGTTGACAATTTCAGTTTGTCCATCGCTCTAGGGATGATAACTCGTGCTGGTAGCCAGTTCGATCCCCACTAATCTGAATAGTTCCTGCCAAAAGGCACCTATGAATCTACTATCCCGATCACTGACAATGGCCTTAGGTAACCCGTGTAACTTGAAGACCTCCCTGAAAAATAACTCAGCTACTTGAGCTGCAGAGTAATCAGATGATATAGAAAAGAAATGTGCAAATTTGGTCAGTCTATCAACTACGACATATAAACAATCCCGCCCTTGGACCTTGGGCAATCCTGTAATGACGTCCATGGAGACACTTTCCCACTTTTGTTCTGTAATTGGTAGTGGCTGAAGCAACCCTGCTGGATGGATGTTCTCAATCTTGTTCTGCTGACATATGCTACATTCCCGTACGTGCTGCATAACTTCCCCTTTGAGGCCCTTCCATGAGAACCTCTCTCGGATCTGTCTAAAGGTCTTCAAGAAACCCTGATGTCCTGATAATGGAGAGTCATGTGCTGCCTGTATGATCTTTTACCTCAAAGTTGATTCTAGGTCGAGGTATATCCTGTTCTTGTAATAGATGATGTCATCGACAATCCTGTACCTATAATCTTGAATTTGTCCATCCAATAATTCGCAAGCGAATTTATTTTTGGAGTATTCTACTAAGAGAAGTGCCCTCCAATCTGTGGATATACTCATGAGAGATAGTGAGGCAAGTCACCTGGATAATGCATCAGCTACTATATTATTCTTACCTTTTACATACTCGATCTTGAAATCATAGGCTTGTCCTTTGCTGACCCATTTCTGTTGGTGCTCATTCAGTTCCTTCTACTCCAAGAAATACTTGACGCTGTTATGATCTGTCTTGATTTTGAACTTACTGCCCACCAGGTACTGTCTGAACTTCTTGAGAGCATGTAAGATGGCTAGCATTTCTTTGTCATATATGGAGTAGTGGCGCTCGTGGTTCTTCAGTTTACGACTCTCAAATGCAATAGGGTGATGATTTTGCATCAATACTGCTCCTAGCCCTTCCCCTGAGGCATCACATTCTACTACAAATGGTTGTGAGAAGTCCGGTAATGCTAAAACTGGACAAGAAATCATAATTACTTTCATCTCCTCGAAAGTTTTCTGTGCTAGTTCTGTCTAGGTGAATGCTCCTTTCTTTGTGAAATCTGTGAGGGGTGCTGCAAATTGGGAGAATCCCTTAACATACCTTCGGTAATAAGTGCAGAGACCTAAGAAGCCTCTCAATTCTATGACTGTTTTTGGTGCGGGCCAATCTCTGATAGCTCGGATTTTCTCCATGTCAACATGTACTCCTCTTTCACTGATTATGTGCCCTAGATACAGCATTTCCTTCATGCCAAATTCACACTTGGGCATTTTCGCGTAAAGCGAGTGTTCTTCTAGAATGCTCAGGACTTCGTCCACGTGTTTCAAATGCTCCTCCCATGTTTTGCTGTAAATCAGGATGTCATCAAAAAATACTAGCAAAAACTTACGTAGCTGAACTCGGAAGGTATGGTTCATGCACGACTGAAAAGTGGCTAGAGCATTAGTAAGTCCAAAAGACATGACTAAAAACTCATAGTGACCATAGTGACAACGGAAAGCTGTTTTGGAGATGTCTTGGTCCCTTACTCGGATCCGATGGTACCCTGAGCGAAGATCAATCTTGGAAAAGTATTTGGCACCCCGTAGTTCATACATGAGTTCATCAATCCTAGGGATGGGATACCTGGTTTTAATGGTCTTTTTGTTGAGTGCTCGATAGTCGATGCACATTCGCAGTGTACCATCCTTCTTCTTGACCAATACCACTAAAGATGCGAAGGGGCTAGAACTGGGCCGAATGTATCTAAGCTCCAGCAATTCTTTGATCGTTTTCTCGATCTCATCCTTGTATCTTTTGGGATGTCGATAAAGAGTGGTGATGACTGCCTGTGTCCCCTCCTCTAGCTCAATAATGTGTTCAAAGCCTCGGTCTGGCGGTCTACCTGAGGGAAGGTCCCGAAATACCTTTTCGTGCTTCTATAGCAAGGCTTGAATGTGACTTAGGTGCTGTGTGCTAGTTTCTGGAGGTTTCCTAAAGGTGACAAAACATTTTGCAGCCCATTCGATATCATCATGTCTGAGTACTGCTTCCATTCTCTGTGACGAGACTGGTTTTGGGGGATAAGTGTTCATGCCCCTCAAAACTACCCGTTTGTCGTCTAGCCCCTGGAATTCCATTTCCATTGCCCGGTAGTCTTTAGTATATTTCCCTATTGAATAAAGCCACTGAACACCTAATACTACATGAGTATCTGATACATCTAATACATAAAGTGAATCTGTCATCTGATAGTTACCTAATGTGACATTCAATTTTGGAATCCAGTATTTGCACTCCATGCTGGAGTTCCCGACTACTGCTACAGTGAATCCTTCGAACTTCTCGGTCTGAATACCCCTCTTGGCTACCCAAGCAGAGTTAATGAAATTGTGGGTTGCTCCCCCATCAATCAGTACTCCTACTCTATGACCCTGTACTACTCCTCTAACCCTGAGAGTATGGAATCTTGGTACTCCAAATAATGTAGCAATACTCCCTCTGGTGTATCACCATGGAGTGATTCTTCCTCAGCTGCCCGTAGTTCTTCTGTGGCCTTCTACTCATAGTCCTCCTCGTCACTGTCTGAATACACTTCGATGTAGTGAGCCTTCGCCTTTCCCACACACCTGTGTCCTGGCACCCATGGTTCCTAACAAGTGAAACATAATTTCTTCCGCCTTAAGTCTTTTCTAGTGTCCTCGTCTAACCATGTTTTCTTAGGAACATCCGGCTGGAAAGGTTTCTTGTCCTTGTCCCTAACAGGAAAATTGGTTTTGAGAGGAAACCTGTTCTTCGGGACTGAATCCTGTAGATCTCTGGCTCTGCTAATGGCATCCTGCAAAGTGGGGGGTTTGTAGGCTTTCACCCATCCTCGTGGTGGCTCTGTTAGGGCCTCAGTGAATAACATGGTCAACCTGCTCTCTGACACATCTGTTACCATGACTGCTATCCTTTGGAATTCTGAGATAAAAGCTTCTGCACTACCTGTCTGTTTGAGTTGAGCCAACTCCCTAAAATGTATCTCTAGATCCTTCCTGTCAAACCTCTCCATGAGCTTTTGAGTGAACTCACCGTAGGAGTGTATGGTGTTGTGACCCAATGTCACCAATCCGTGGTACCACCACTCGTGAGCCTCTCCGTCCAAGTGAAGTGTATTAAGACGTCGTCTCCAACCCCAACTGCTGTGGCCACACGCTGTGCTGCTACTCAAGAGCTCCAAAATCAATAATCATCAAAAGTAAAGTCCCCATTCACTTTATCTTCCTTTTATAACTTTCAACTGCGAAAACCTTAACTTTTGACCTAAATAGGTCACTTTATCTTCTAATTTGCAGTTGACTTGCATGCATGCGCATGGAGACTTAAATGGGTGCATGCATCATTAAATAATGCTTAGATGTCATGCATGATAGTGGTTTTTGGCTCCGGTGGCCCTCTTTGACCTACTGGTGATATCATATCGATGCCCTAGATTTTCTGTAGATGGCATCAGTCTTCAGTTGATTCCCTAACTGTCAGAAACCGCTCGAACCCACAGGAATCACATAGGTTAGCGGTTTGGGTCCTCAATGCCTAATCAGATGAGGACATTACAGATACGCTCTTACTGCACAGTGCTCACGGTCCTGTCCAAACTCCAGAGACAGATGTTGTCCATGGGCCAGTGCTCACGAGTCATAGTCCAACGCTCATAGAGCCCCCCATTTTCAGGAGGGGGCATGTAGAAGCCCCCCAATCAAGGAACCTTCAAAAGTTGTGTTTCCCACGTTTCTGAGAAAAGGGGGTGCAAGGAAACGTTTCGCATGGAGCTTCCTAGCCCTTAGGGTGTGGGAAACGTTGGGGGCGAGCCCTTGACCCTGGGAGATGCGTCCCCGTGGAACACTAGAAATTCTATTTTGATCATATGAGGTCCAATGAGGTTGGAACCCCTCTCAAACATCTTGAAACAATCAATTATAATATAAAAAATTTAAGTAAAAGGGTAAAAAAGTTTACTCTAAGAATTGTATATTGACATTCCAAGTCATCTTGTGTCACTGTTAAGCAAGTTGTTTCTAAAGGAACCACATCATCTTTTCCTTCCACATGTGCTCCCTGATCAGACACTAATCAACTCGACCGAGTTATGTTGGACTCAGCCGATTTGACCAGTTCGGTATCGAACCGACCGAGTCAACCCTTGACTGGGTCAGTTTGGTACCAACCCGATCAACCGAGTCGGTTTACAAATTGGTCCATACCCCTAGAGGTCAACTCAATCAACTCGTCCAAGTTCGAGATCGAGTTGACCAGTTTTTAAAACTATGGTTTTAAGGTCTTAAAAATATTCCCATGTATGAAGATGCCTAAATCAAAACAAAGTGTCAAAGTACTCCAAGATGATGTAGCTAAATCATATCATTATATAAATAAGCCATGGCCCCTTTGCAAAAAAGTCGTATTCCCTAAATCCCATTGTAAGAAAAAACTAAAGAAAGGGAGCAAGCAAAACAAAATAAAAATGAAATAAAGGGAACAAAAGAAAACAAAGGCACAAAGAAAGGGTAGCTCATGCTAAGAGCTCCCTTCTAAAGGCTCTTCCCTTTGCTTTTGTTGTGGTAATTATCTTATTGATGTGAGGCAACATTGTTTTGGTAATGTACAGCTTGGATATGGTGTTGAATTGTTCTCATGCAAAGGTTAGTGGTTTGATTCATTGAATAGTAATATTTGTTACATTGGAAGAAAGTCTACGACTCTATGGTACTACCTTTTTTTTCTTATAAGCTTCAGTATTGAATTTGTTAGTTTTTATAACTCAGTTGGTCCTTCCCCGTAATTTTGATGTCACATGGAAGGGACATAAGTTGTATTTTCCTAGGAAACTTTTTTAATTTAAAGTGACTTTATATTTTATAAGTGAGTTTGTACTTTATTATTAAAGTGAGATTTAAGTTGTGGGGCCCAAATATTTAATGTGCACTTTATTTAATAAAAGTGAGTTTATATTGTGCAATTAATGAGAATCCTAAGATCTAATCAATCTCATCCTTTGATTAGATAGTTATGGTAGTTAGGATTAGGGTTTCAATAGATAAAGTATAAAAGAGTGTTTAGGGAAAAAAGAGAGACATCAGAAGAAGAAGACAAGTGAGAGAGAGAAATTAAATCTTGAAGGAGATTTTTGATTTGTGAGAGACTGATCATTAAGACAAATTAAAGGCACAATTCCCAAGAAATTCTTGTGGCATTAATTGGACAGTAGAGCCATACCGTACAGTCATTATTGTAGGTCATACAAGCACAGAAATCGAAGCAAATTGCAGACACGAATTAAGAGACGATTTTTTATGCATTTAATGCTAGGCAGAATCCGTACAATCCATACAGTCTATACCTGGCACAAATCTCAAGAAGCCTATTGTGTACATTCCGCACGTGTGAGTTTACTATGAGTATATTTGGCACATTTTTCAATGCAGATTTATAGATGAATGAGGGTTTCTGAAATTGTTTTGGTATTGTAGACGAAATTTTGAGTTGTTGAATTTCTTATTTTATCACTCATAAATTAAAAAAAATCTCTGGGTTTTCCTTTGGTGAGGGTTTTCCCTGGGCTTGGCCCTAAATTTATGTGTTGGCCCTTCAGATTGATTCTGAGTGCATTGGTGTTTATGCTTAAACTATCAGACAAATTCATTTTATGAATTATTAGTTCAGAAAAGTAATAAATCAGATTTGCAGTCAAAGTGTTTGATAAAAGTCCAATAAAAGGTTTTGTGACTGTTTATCAAACTTCTTCATGGTATCTGAGCGTGATTGTTGAAGAAGGTGTGTTAAGTTGTGTAGATACAGAACAGAAGAGGTTCAAGTCGGGGTCAATTAAAGATTATCAATTGAAGTCATGACCTCAACAGGATTTTTATTTGAAGGCAGACTGGATGGGTTTGATAATTTCAGCCCTTGGAAAGAGCGCAAAATTGTACTGTTCAAAGAGTTGGAGCTATGGGATATTTTTGGTGCTTCTGACGCAATCACAGCTCCCACAGATGTTGCTCTGAAGATTGCCTTTGAAAAGAAAGATATCAAGGCACAAAGAATCTTTTTGGACTCCATAAAAGATCGTGATACCTCACATCACAGGTAATTCACATGCTTTTGATATTTGGAAAGTTGTATCTACTCTTTAGCAAAGTAAGAACCAGAACAGAAAGATGGTTCTTAGAGAAAAACTGAGAAACACCAAGATGACTGACGTTGATACAATAACCACTTATCTCATCAAAATTTCTCAAGTTAGAGATGAACTGGGTGTTGTTAGTGAGAAAGTGGAGGATGAAGAGCTTGTTAGATATGCTCTTAATGGGTTCACTGCAAAATGGCGCACATTTGTGCAAAGAGTAGTTGCTAGAGAGAAACTTCCAGATTGGACAAGGTTATGGGACGACTTTGTTCAAGAAGAGTCCCAAGAGGGGACATTCCATAATACCACTCAAAGCAATGAAGACAATGTAGCCCTTCTTACCAAAGGAAAAGGTAAAGGGGGGAAGAAAAGGGAGAGAGACCTTAGTAAGGTTTGGTGTTTTAACTGCAACAAATTCGGACACTATGCTAGTCAATGTACTAAGAAGAAAGATGAAGACAAAGAGGGAGCAGCATCAACAGAGACAAGAATATGTTGCCCAATTTGAAAAGGAATATTCCTTGACATCGATACAGACTAGTATAGCTAGTTCAGTAGATTGTCATGACACGTGGATAGTTGACAGCGGGTCAACTAGCCATTGCTCCAGGACACTTTGTTGAAACAGATATTGGAAATCCTTAAGCAAATATAAGAGGAGTTGGAACTATGAAACTCCAACTAGATCTGGGAAAAATTCTTTAAGTAAACAGGGTACATTTGGTTCCAGGTATGAAAGTTAGCGAGCTTTCTATGTCATCATTGGAGGATGACGGGTATGGACTCTTTGTCAAGACAAGACAAATGTTTCTCTATCAGGTAGAGAACCCAGTCGGTACCTCGGTTTTACTTGGGAATAGAAGAGACAGACTTTATTTTTTGCAGGGAGAGGTGATATTTCCAGGTTCAGGTGGATGGTTATCTGAGACTAAATCTGAAGATGAGGCAGGTGCACAGATGATATCTTCAAATGAGGAGAGTTATACTGGCAGGAGACTGAGCCAGTATGAAGGTTGTGAGCAGATGCAAGGGCTTAGAGAGGATTCCCCTCACAATTCTCGGTTTAGAGTTGTTTTTTGACATGGATCTCAAAGTCACATTCTAGAGCGAGAGGGGGTTGCTTCAGAGGACAGAGACCCAGGTGATGGAGGTACAGGCATTGTTGGAAGGACCTCCCTCATTAAGAGGGATTGTTAGTTTTTATAACTCATTTGGTCCTTCCCCATGATTTTGATGTCACATGGGGGGGACATAAGTTGTATTTTCCTAGGCAACGTTTTTAATTTAAAGTGACTTTATATTTTATAAGTGAGTTGTACTTTATCATTAAAGTGAGATTTAATTTGTGGGTTCCAAATATTTAATGTGCACTTTATTAAATAAAAGTGAGTTTATATTGTGCCATTAATGAGAATCCTAGGATCTAATCAATCTCATCAATTGATTAGATAGTTATGGTAGTTAGGATTAGGGTTTCAATAGATGAAGTATAAAAGAGTGTTTAGGGAAAAGAGAGAGACATTCGAAGAAGAAGAAGACAAGTGAGAGAGAGAAATTAAATCTTGAAGGAGATTTCTGATTTGTGAGAGACTGATCATCAAGACAAATTGAAGGCACGATTCCCAAGAAAGTTGTGTAGCATTCATTGGACCGTACAGTCATTATTGTAAGTCGCACAAGCACTAAAATCAAGGTAGATTGCAGGCACAAATTAAGAGAAATGTTTTTCTACATTTAATGCTGGGAAGAATCCGTACATTTCGTACCTGGCACAAATCCCAAGCATTCATCAACTCATCAATTCAGAAATAGCATTCATGGATTAGGACTTTCTCCACTTAAATGCTAATAAGAGCAGTAACACAACCTAAACTATAAGAATTGACAGGAATTGACAGGAGTATAGACCCCAAGGGGCATTTATTCTTTTGAGAGAAGTGGACAATTGCTTCTCCACATAGACATCGTATGAGGCGAGGCAAAGGAGAAGATTGTAGCGAGGTGTTTAATCCTCTTAAGTTGGATGTATCCTTTAGTCCCATTGACCTACTTTTATGGTCATTCATTGGACACTAATAAAATTATTTTATCTTATCAAAGGAAGCAGCAATTGATTCTCCACGTAGACAGGGTAGAAGGGAGCACAAAAGAGAACATTCTGATGTATCCTAGAGGATATGTTTCATGCGTGCAAGATCCTTTTAGGAGCGAATCCTAGGTGGATTCAAGTAGATCCAAATCCAATTCCGAGATCCGCGGATCCATACCCTGGGGGATTGTAAAGTGTCAAAAGTATATGTAAATGCTAGGTTGGCCTGGTAATCGGCCCACATGGTAAACGAATGAAAACAATTATATATAAGAGCTAAATTGAATTGATATTACACATATTGACTAAGGATTATTCTACTTAAATGTATTTGGATTATTTGGAGTTCTTCTTGGATAGTGAAACAATTATCACATAACTCGCCATTATTTACTTTTGGGAAGTCTGCTCCACAACCATATTCAGTGTACAGTGTGTTTGTGTAGGTTTGTCATGCTTTATTGTGATTTATGTTCATTACCAATGGTAACAGAGCAAACAATTCTCATTGGCAATCATTATGGAGTACATCTCATTGTCACAGCTATAACTTTTGATAGGAACTGAAGCAGCATTATCGTTGAAGCTTAGAATGTTTAATAATAACTGTAAAAGACAGTATATAAATACATATAAAATGTTTATAAATGATGAATATGAATTGATGATTACTAAGAAGAATTGGCCCAACTTGTATAGGCTTTGAGATGATCTTTCATGTACGGTCTTGAATTTTGGAAAAGACCTATTCATAAATATAATTAAATATAATATGACTATTTAATGTTCATAGCATTGCAACCCTCTTTATGATGCTTCATCCTCGAAGCGTTGTAGTTTATTTCATCTAAGAATTCTTAGAGACAATTTCTTTATTGATTTGTCTTCCTTCCAATTTATCTCCATTACGATTAAAAATTTTATCTTTTAATATTTGCTCAATTTCTTCCGATCCTTCTTTCTTACACGTAAACTATAAATATCTAAATGGCTTTTTTTAAATCCTTTATTAATATAATACTAAAAGCTAAATAATATTGTTTTTAAATTCTCTTCCATGTTTATCTTTACAAAACATACTTGTTATGAATAAAATAATAAATAATAATCAATAATAATCAATAATAATAGATAATTAATAAACATAAGAACCAAGAGTTATGACTCTTCAAATAGGTATGCCTAAGCTATATTTAAAGCACGCTTAACATTGTATTTCACCAACCATTCATATATTAATTATTATATTTATACATTATTATTCTGAAGATGGAACATCTTCCTCCTTAACCCAGATACGGGCTACCTGATTACACTCGGATACGATGTAAGGCTACCTGATTACATTCGGATACGGTGTAACATTGGTATCAAAGCGGTTGCTCCTCCTAGGAGCTCGGATTCGACTCCTCCCACTTTGAGCTCGGTTTCGGCTCACCCATCCTCACTCTACCTATCTCACTGCTACCGCGTCCAATTCGTACATGCTAACATTCCCACTTGCATCCAATTACATCTTCACGACCGCCATATCTTCAAATTTCCTTAAAATTTCTCTCTTCTCAAGTTCCACGTGACCACTCCTGCCAAGCAGCATTCCCTCCATTCTTGCGCCTTATCTCCTCACGGCTCATTCACCCACTCTTCACCCCACTCCTTCTCTGTCGCAAAAAAATAGCATGCCTCTCTTCCATCTGCAATCCCATTCCTTTGTCCCAGACTCCCAATAACCTCTGCGCTCCTTCCTCACATACCTCCGCCCTCCTCTACATCTGCTAATCCAGCTACACACGGCCACGTTACATCTGCGATCTCCCCGGATTGCCATCGCATCCTCTATACCTGTGCCTTGCTCCCATCCCTCCTCCATGCGCCTGCAACCAACCCCAATCTCCTCTCGCACAACTGTCAAGATCCTCCATCTTCGCGACTCAGCTACACCTCCACTTAGCACCGTCTTCTCCTCTACGTCGTACTTCACCAGCCCTCCTCACATCTACCTCCCCATCATCCTGCATGCCCAACGCTCCCCTGCTTGCGCTCTTTATCAGTGCTCATCCCCCCATCTGCATTATCCCTATTCCCCTCTCGCGTGTCCATCCAAACTCCCACGCAAACCACCACTGCTCCCCTATGCGCCCTCCCTACACTCACCTGTACCACATCACACTCCCTCCATGCTCGCATCTTCCTCCACCATCCTACTACACCTTCACTCGCAGCTCCTTGCCAGCTCTCTTCCTCCCTCCTCCTTCACGACACGCTGCACACTCCAGCATTCCCCTCACTATTGTTCCACGCCATTACATTACCGCTCATAAACCCTAATTCCACGCTCGACCAAAAAAAAATTTATAATATTATAATATTGCATTATAATATTTAAAAATATCGAACACTATTAATAATTATTATTATTATTATTTTAATATTGTTAAAAATAATAATATTATTAAAAAAAACAATTATTATTATTATTAAATATAATAATAACCTTCTTACCTAGGAAGCCAAAAAGTCCTTTGTACAACATCCATGGCATCTTATAGTGAAGAATTCTTGAATCTCTTTGATAAAATCCTTATGGACATGGATGAAATAAAAGAATCTATTGACGAAACATTTAAAGGAAATGAAGATGTATGTGAAGATCACGTAGAAGAAGCCACCCAAGCTGATGTAAAAGAGGAAGACACAGTGGGTCATTATATCATCCCCAGTGAGAGTAATGGCATCGATCAAGATAATATGCAAGACAAAGATATAACATACACTAGTAATAAAGACACCGACAACGAAATAATTGACAAGGAGAAGGATGATCCTGACCAAGATTGTGATAAGAGACAAGTCGATGTTGCTAACAATAAAGATGATCAATCCATCGACAATAATGTCACAATAACAAACGAACGAAGGACACATGTCATCTCAAGGACGGCTCTAAAGAACATCAATGAAAACAACTATAATATCTATCAGACACAAGATAAGACTGGTGTTCTTGTGAGGATTATAAGCACAAAGAACCCGTTCAAGAGAACTGACACAGAATATGCTAATAATGACAACACAAAAATAGTTAATGTCATCATGTTTGTTGGGTATGTTCAGTTGACAACAAAAATAGTTAAAACAAACAATCACACAAGTGGCAAAAGCGTAAACAAAACTTCACCAAGTTCATACTTAATGCAAATTCTGAGACAAAAGAATCAAAATGAACCAATGGTCGTAACCAAAATCGCATGTCTCAAGTCATCAGTTCTACACAGAGCCAGAATAAAAAAGATGACATGAGCAAACTCAACTTCGAGGACAAAGCTTTCCTAAGGAGAAGGAAATGTTATGAATAAAATAATCAATAATAATAGATAATTACTAAACATAAAAACCAAGAGTTGTGACTCTTCAAATAGGTATGCCTAAGGAATATTTAAAGCAGGCTTATCATTGTATTTCACCAACCATTCATATATTAATTATTATATTTATAAATTATTATTATGAAGATGGAACATCTTCCTCCTTAACCCGGATACGGGCTACCTGATCACACTCGGATACGGTGTAACAATACTCCCTACTCAAGTCTTAATAATATGTTGAATTGTTGAGTCACCATTAGTTTTAATATTACTCCAACCCTTAGACTTTTTCCTTTAAAATAATACTTTTACATTTAATAATACTTGTCACGTCTCTTGCAAACCTTTTTCTTGCTATGTGGACTTTAAATGTCTAATTAACGTAACAATGATCCTTTATCATCCTTTATGGAATATAATATAATATTTTTCCATTTCCATTGGAACATTATCATTTAGTTTTAACTTTAACATTACCTTTTCTGTTTTTTTATCCTTAATCATGTAATATTTTTGTAAGTATACGTCCATTTATGAAGCAGCATGCCTCATATACAGTGTTTCCCTTTTACGGCAACTAAATGTGAGTTAGATATTTTCACGATACTAGTGGAACGGAAAAAATAGTCAAGTGACAAGGATCCTCTCTTACTTTATCTAGCTCCTCATTAGAACAGAAAAGCATGTAAGCATGGTCAGGACTTGACAACTTCTCTGCATACTCCTTATATAAAGTATTCCGTTCTTATTGGCAATAAGCACATGTTGCCACCTGATACACACCTTGGGATTAGCGTGGCAGAAATTTTCAAGCCACTGGATGCATCCTTGGGGGCAAGTCTCGAGTCGAGTGTTGTCACCCGAAACTTCGCTCCTCCATTTAGGCAAACACCTAACAAAGCCAAGGGGGTAGTCCCTACAAAAGAGTTACTAAGGCTTTTTATGTTCTTAGTTACGAATGGGAAGTTATTTAAGAGTTCGAGAGCGAATTACTAAAACAAGACTTGTAAAGAATTAAGTAACTGTTATCACCAACCTTGCAGTTGCCTGTGTGAGGTGGATCCACGATGGATGGTAGAGGGGCAAGCAACTAAGGGGTGGAACCACGAGTGCCTAGACTGCCAAATGAATGGTTGTCACGCCAATCAAGGCAGCCTTCACTTTATCCTAGTCCAAGACAACAATGGGGGAGACCCGGATCTGCTCCCGACAGGAGAGATCAGACCTAGACACCAGAACAGATCAAATGGGGCTCTAAGGTATGTAAGGTGCAAGGCAAATGGAAACCCTAGCTCTAGGGTTTAGGTACTAGCAACTGATGGAGATGACCACTGTCTTGGGAAACGTAACTGTGACAGGGTAAGCAAGGACAAAGTTGGGACTGTCTAGTACCAAGGAGACAGACTCGGTGAAAGATAGGTAACTTGAGTTATCAATGAATGTTGGCAAAGGGAATGGGAGTGAGGTCAAGTTAGGGCTAGCGCTGGCTAGGAGATCAGTGCCTTATGTGCATTGGGCAATGGAGTCAACATCAACTCAATGTTTCAGTGAACCCACCTAGGATATACCCTGATCTATGGACCCAAAAAGGATTTGGCCGGAGAATTCAGGTTACAGGAAAACCAGCTTAATGGAGGGCTAGCGCTAGGGCTTGGAGAGGCAGATCTGTAGCTCTAGAGTCACCAGGAGGCTATCAACTCAGTGTTGAAGGGGAAATGAGATCAGGGTAGGTTGATCTACAAACCCAAGTCAGAAAATTTCAGTACAAATCAGATCTGGAAAAGTCAAAATCTGATGAGGGGGGGCTAGGACATTGAAAGTCAATTTTTCAAATCTAGGGCAACCAAGAAGGAACTAGCTCAGCGTTGGGGGTGTTCTGGAATGCTCAAGCCCTGATCTATCAACCTAGCCTGTCAAATTTCAGAAAAGTCAATTCCAGAAAACTCCAGTTTTCAGTGAGGGCGCTAGGGTTGTTTCAGTCAAAAACTCATATCTAGGTCAAACTGCCAAGAATCTGGACAGCGTTGAGGGTGATTTGGACTGTGTGGGACCCAATCTATCCGTCTGTGAAGTCAGAAATTAGAAAAAGTCAAAACCCTAGCAAGTCAAATTTTCAGTGGGGGGTTTATGCAGTTTTCTAACTAAAAATCAGATCTAGGTCAAACAAGCAGGAGTTTGACCAGCGTTGCAGTAGATTTAGTGAAGGGGAGGCCCGATTTATGAAACCCAGAAGTGGTTTGGCCAAAGATCGGACGATTCCCAGATTTATTGCTTTTTAGGGTTTTTAGTATTTAGGAGTTTTTCATAAAATTTTAAGTATAGCAAGGTACAATGGATTAAGATCTGAAAAGAAGAGACTTACCTGTTAGATCTTACCTGGAATGCTTGTAGAAGTCTTTAATAGTGATGATCCTTGCTATCCCGATCAATTCTAGAAGATCCAAGTGATTTCTATGAAGGATGTAAGCCACAAGCCACCAATGCGCCCCCTATAACCTGCATGAGCAAACGTCAACAATATCAGATTTGCCAATACAAGATAAAGAAACCAAATGCTACAAGAAAGTAAAACGAAGTAATCATAGATCACAATGAAACTAATGAAAACCCCCTGATCCAAGACGAAGAAAACCAAGCGAGTTGAGGTCCCCCTGCAAAAACACTCCAGCCAAAACGCCCTCATGTAGGCAAGACAATGACAGCAGAAAAATATAGATCTCGCAAGAATTTCCACAATGCTAGGAAGCAGAAGACTATCCAATCGCCATTTGAGAACATCAAATGCAAAGTAGATCCAGAAAATATCCACAAAAAAATCTTTCTATTATTCAGATCCAAGAGCCAAAGACCCCTTACAAATGAGAAGCTCTCTCCTTTAAATAGAAATGAGAGAACCTCAATCATAACCGAATCCTAACCACTTTCAAAACGAGTGACTAAAGATTAAAAGTTGAAATGTTCTAATCAATGGTTGAGATGAGCTCAACATACAACACATGGATCAATATAACCATAATTTACCAAAGTGGACTAAACCACCCATAAAAAGGTAAGCCACTCGACAAGAAATAAATGAAGCACATAGTGGGTCCAAGGAGTGTTTGACCAACTCCCTCTGGGTGTCCCCATGGCACAATAAAATAATATAATAATTTAATTCTTTGACTTTGTGCCTCCTTGAGGAAATCGTGAGCCTCCCAAAAGCTCCAAAAAATAATATAAAAATGCCCAAAAATAGGTGTGGGCCCAATCAGGTGCTGCAACTGCTGGAGAAGGTATGGAAGACATCACTCTCATCATTGTGCCTCATCCCATGTCATTTCCTTGCCTCAGTAGCCGAAATCGATTTCTTCAATAGCCATTTAATCATTTTTTAATCTGCCTCGAGAAACGTGAACATGCCAAAACAGCTTCCTAGGGTGCCTGCGTTGTCAAATTGAGCCCATCAGGCTCTCTGGGATGGGGGTACTATGGTACAAACAAGTGGCTGCACCCCCTATGCCCATACAACGCCCTAGGAGATCCAACTAAAACATCTCCCTGCTCAAACATATCAACCTGTGAAGAAAAACCGCATCAGAAAGGCAGAATGAGCCTAATCATATCTGCAAGTGCCCGGAACTGGAAATAAACTGTCTCATTGGACTCGGAGAGTCCAAATCCATCTAAGGTGTATACTCATACCCCTCACGGGTCTCTATCTGATCATCAATCATATCCAATAAACAATAAAACCATCTGTAACTGATCAGACACCAATAATAACTGAGACTGCCATCCATCTGCTACAAGTGTAAAAGGCTAAGACATGCTCTACAACTCATTCAAGTAACAATCACAACAAGTAGCATTCATTTCACTGGCGGTACATCAACCAATACATATATAAGGCTTTATTTATTATTACTCAAACTTAAGACTTTCAAGACTATACTCACTTCATAGTTGTAGCCAATTTACTAGTGAAGGGTGAAGAGTGAAAATGACAAAGTTAAGGCAAAGGATGACTTCCTACTCAACATTATGACACTTTGGATAATGGAAAGGGAATATTCACTATAATCAATGTTGGACAAACAACAACACAAGGAATGGCAGTGCCTCACAAATGGATGAGTTGTTTAGAGAGTGCTTATTCAACTTAGGCATCATGACTACATCAAGCTAGATCTAAGTTCGTTGGGATCATCATTTTATTCCATGGCCTTTTTGGCCTATATGACCCTTTGGGACTTCACCAGTGCTTAAAAGCACAGCTAATCGCAGCTTTCATCCGAGACATTTATTTTATAAGGTCAGCAATATTTGGATACAGCATATTTTTAACCATTGTTTTTTGGACCTTTCTTATACTCTTCAAGGAGTATTTTAGCATTTCATTGCTCTTGCCCTGTTTACATATGTTAAGAAACACAGTTTTATAATTTTCATTTCCCATGGGCGCATATTCAATACTTCCAATAAATGTAGTACATGAGCTTTCAGTTTTAGCCAACAACATCTCAAGTGACCAACGGGAGTTCTGCACAGTGCCAAACATCGAGACAACCGACCAGAATGATTTAGGCATACAATCCAACTCACCAAAGGCAAGTTTTGTCACAACTCAGAGCCGAGACACAATATAAACAGGGAGGTTTGTCCAACAAAAGTTCTAGCGGGGAAAAAGGTCCTCCATGCCATAAGTCAAGAAGTCAATCGAGTTGAAAACTAAACTGGAAGGTAATGGATGGGTGGAGATAGTGAATGATGAAGCCAACATTAGCAAGCCAAAACAATGGTGGGAATGGCTACCTCTATTCTCCCTAAGGAGGGTAAAACCAATGAGTATAGATCAAGAACTTCAAAGTCAGAGTAGGCACACAAATACATAAATACAAATACATCCAAGTCCATATAATTATGACCGCCAGATCATGATACCACAAGTTAATATATGTCACAAAAATCAATATAAGAGCAATGATAACCATAACACAATATAAAAAGCTGAGTCATAATCATGCAATATAATCCATCTGAAACATCATCTGTCCAATGAGAAAGTACCGATATACATCTGGGCATCAATAACTGCTCTGTAATGACTAAATGGCTACATCAGTCCTCAAATCTAAGTGTCTTGAGACTCAGTCTTGACATGGGAGAGTACAATAGTCCACTAATACAATAATGATCCGTCAAAACTGCTCATCTCAGCATCTCACATGTAAGAGATCTGGCTGAAAAAATGTACTGTGTCTGAAAAATAGAATATGGCAGCCTAGCTACTATATATGTGATAACAGTAACTTTAACAGCAATTGAAATTAAAGCATTCACAACACATAGATTGATTTAAGCAGAAAGTAAAGATTGTAGACCAGTGTTGTGGAGTCAAATAATGTTGTAAAGGGAAATGTTGAGCAAGTGTATCTTGGTCAGTTTTAGTTATTAAGGATGAATGGATTACGGGAAGGGTGGCTCCACATGAAAAAAAGTGAGCTAGATCGGAGTCACGAGGGTGTGTCCAACACTACACCAAACAAGGGTGTAGCCTGACGAGGCCTTGCGGTCACTATCTAGTTGTTCCCGCTTTCTCTGTGAAATTTGCCCACAAAAGGAAAAGGAAAGACCTTGGATTTCTGTCCTTTAAGGGGATTGATTTTAATTAAATGTGAGTTGCTTAATTACATGTGAAAACTTATTGAATGCGACAAACCCCGTTTTTGAATATTCCAAAGCTCAAGCAAGCCGACGTGGATAGAGCCTACACAGAGATTTGTGCAAAATATTTGTTCCGATTAAAAGAAAAGCAACTTGCAAAGATAAACAAATGTTCCGCTAATTACTAAAGGATAAGAACCTCTTTTCTCTTTTGGTACTTCGGGAAAGCAAGGCCCTGGTTCGTTACTTTGCAAATTATAAATGAAACTTTGAAAGATAGCTACACTAATTAAAAGCAAAAATGAAACTAATCTAAAGTTAGCAGCAAAAATAATAATACAGGAAAAAAAAAGCAAACCATGAAAAAGGGCAACACAAATTCCCCCAAAGGGGATGGGGTGCAGGAGCTTTATAACCCACTTGCTTTTCCTTTATTAATTTTACAAATGAAAGGTGGATTCCTTTGGTCCTTATAGATCCAAATCCAAAGGCTTTACAAGTGAGGCAAGATGGAGGAAAACTGGTTCGGAAAGCCTTAGATGGCTAAGATCTTCGATTTTTCGGTAGTACCTCCTCAATCATGGCGAGAAAAGACAAGAACCAGCCACCTGTTATGCACCAAATGTGCCAAATAAAATGTTAAAAGCATAAAAATTTAAATACTCGAAAGATTAAAAAATATGCGCAAATACTTAGCAAAACTAGATCTATTCTAAGAATAATGCTTTAAAATTAGATCTAGTTAATAATGAACATACTTAAACAAAGTGGCACATAATCTTCTTGAAAGCAACTAGTTTAGATCAAGCATGTAAAGAACTGTAACCAAAGAAAAAATGTTTTGAAAGTGAAGGCGAGAGAGAAGAAAAAGGGAGCTCAAGCTTGGGAATACTTGGGAAAATGGAGTCCGTTGGTGGAGAGTGGAGGGACTATGCTCTTCAAAAATGCTTGAAAGTTGTATGAGTCAAACAAGATCAACCATCCCTTCAAGCTAGATACCTGCATCCACTTATAAATTCTTGCACACAAATGGTTAAAACAAGCATTGGTGCTACCTACAATGGAAACTTAGAAAGCATGGAAATCAAACATGAATGCACATGTCCATCTAAGAGAGATCTAAAGCAAGTACGCAAGAGATAAGATAAGATAATTTTATCAATGTCCGCTAATGACCACAAAGTAGGTCAACGGGACTGCCAGTTACAATGATGTCCGTGCATGTGGGAGGACCAAACGATCTCCCTTAAAAAGAAATACAATACAAGTAGTATAGAAATGAAATAGAAGTGTACAAAGAGAGCTAGGCTGAAGCATGGGAGAGCTCTCGCCCCAGTCTCAACTCCGTAACCCTTCACAGGGGCGAAGAAGCTCGGGTGGACAGGATCCGAGAGCCATGACGATCTAGAAAGGTCTAGTACTCCTAACATCCGCAGTCGAAAGAGGAGAACTGAGGGAAGTGTGATAACGTCTGTTGGCCCGAAAAGGTGTTGGTGGGCGCAGGGCGTCCTCTAGAGTGTTGTCGACGAGGTCTAAAGGGTCTTGTACGCCTCTCGGAGGAAGTTCTGGTATGAAACTGTCGCTGAGATCTCGTGGGTCGAGAACCATCAATCTTAACTAATTTGAGAACCGGATCGGTATCTAGGTCGGTAGATCTCTTGGTGCCCCTGGAAGGTGGTAGTAGTAAGTACGCTGAAGAACGTCGTGATCCTCTGTGTGGTATTCGGTTTGGTGGGGGTCAGGAGGACCTGCGCTCGAAGACTGAGAGCCTCCTGAATATAAAGCGCTAAGCATCTCTGATCTCTGTATCTGAAGAAGGCGGCTAGAGTTTGAGGCCCCCTAAACAAGCAGTAGAAGCGTCCTCTGATCTCGTAGTATATAGGACATCTAAAAATAAAGTGTGACTCGGTTTCCACTTCCTGTAGATGACATAGTCGGTAGATCCTCTCCGATCTATCAATCTGGTGGTCTGTCTCTACCCGGAGTCTATGGGATCCTACTCTGAGTTGTCCGAGAGGGATCCTAAGAGCATGCATCCAATGACAAAACGTGTACTGGGGTCGAACAATGAGCCCATCTCTGATCTCCAAGAAGTGTTGGGCATAAAAGGCCATCTTTGGGCGCAATCCTCCTAGAGGGTTGACCCAAGTAGCCTCGATGTATTGCTTGTAAACATCCTCTCTGATGATCTTATTCAGCTCTTGTCGGGTAGGAAGAAGGTGACCGCGAGCATCCAGAGAATACCAAAACTGGGGGAGGCGATCTAACTGGATCCCCACTGATGTAAGAAGGTTCGAGACTCCTGTGAGCCAACATTTGGCTCTTCCTGAATGGGTAGCTCGGGCAATGGTCTCAACAGAGCAGTAGACTAGATAGGGGTACCTGTCCTGACCTTTTGACGAATCGGCTAACCCCCAGATCCGGTGCAAGAAGGAAACCAATTTGAAGACCATCTCAAGACAGAAGGGTTGGGCCCCAAACTCAGCTAGGATGATGTGTTGCGGCATTGTCTGCTTACATCTGATGATACTCCGAAGAAGAAGGATCTGGACTCTCTCAGCTGAGACCAAATCTGACTCGAGTAGAGAGGGTCCCCAAATTTCTAATCCATATAAAACAGTGGGACGGATCAAGGTATCTAGCAGGTTCATCTTGGATGAGATGTCCTGAAAGTGGTGGCGAAAACACTGTCTCTCAAGAAGGGTTAGGGACCCGTATCCCTTGTTGATTCGAGGTTGGAGAACTGGTCGTAGACTGAAGCGAGGACCAGAGAACTACACTCCCAAGTAAGTATACGTACTAGTGATCTTGATTTCCTCCCCTTGAATAGGAAGCGGATATCTAAGGTTTTCGTCACCCCATTGAAGATCATAACCTTTGTTTTGCTCAAATTCATTGTCAACTTCCGAAGGTCGCAAAATAGAGCTAAAGCATCAAGTTGTCTCTGCAGACCTTCCGGGGAAGAAGATAAGAGTACTACATCGTCAGCAAAAAGTAGGATAGAGATCAAGACAAGGTGGAGAAGGCACCCATCGGCTTCCTGGATATGCTCGTGAAGAAAGGCCTCCAACTCGTCTATGTAGATTCCAAACAAGGTGGGAGAAAGTGGGCAACCTTGTTTCACCCCAAAGACGGCCACGGACGGACTCATAAAGGAGCATAATGGTTGTTAGAAAGATATTCGAGATGACGATGTCTCTGAGCCGCTGCAATAAATCTTCTCTCAGAAATTCTCTTACCTACTGGGAGATAGCTCCCCTTTAAAGGCCAACACTCAACCAAAGAGATACAAAAAATAAATAAATACGGGTTACCTCATAAACTATGCAATAATTATCAACACACTTGAACCATACACCACATGAGACCTCCAAAGCCTTTTTATTATTCTGAATGATATTACCAATACAATACAAAGCTAAGTAGCCCTTCGGTCCTCTTGCCATGAGAAAATGAGAGGCCCAGCCATGCTTAAACAAGAAAAGAGAGCACAAAACCCCAATTGGGCGAATTTGCCAAGTGTAGAAGAGATTGAGTGAAAGGGGGGAGAATTTGAGTTAATTTGGGCTGATTGAGAGGCCCGAAGATAATGGGGGTTGATTCCCACCTAAAACAGATGCCCCCACTCCAATGGTGACACCTCCCACTTAAGAAAAACGCCCTCATTTGGATGAATTCGTCCTCTTCCAATAAAGATCTTCAATCTCATGTTGAATCAAGAGCTTGGCTCCTTTCTTAACTCGTCTTGAACACCATACTAGATTGCCACCACTCTAAATGACTGAAACATGTCCCAAACATGTTCCCTGAATCATGGGATTTGTGATTTTTCACAATTATTATGTCTTTTTTGGGTTTTTTAAGAGAAAATTAATTTAAGTGATAAATAATCACTCAAATACTCTCAAAAGTGGGTTTTGGGGTATAGTGGGTGCTTTGAGTTAGAAAATGAGCACCCCCATGGCAAATTTGGCCCCCTAGCCACACTTTTATGACATTTTACATTTTTATAATTAAAACATTTTAAAAATGATCCGTTTTATGAGAAAACTTTTTATTCTCAGAAATTTAAAAAAAACTAGGGGGGACTTGGTGCATGTTCATATGACTCAAAAATGTTAACTCGCATGGTAAAATCAATGTTTTAAAACTCGGGACCGGGAATAGAACTGGTCGAGGGTCAACTCGGAACAAAACCGAAACCGATAATGAACCAAAGCGGTTTGATTTCAATGAATCAGATTTTTCAAAAATACAAAAAAATTTACAATTTTGATAAGAAAAATTATATTTATCATTCCAAGCTATGATTTCAAACCATTAGAGACAATCACACCCACAGTAACACTTAGTCGCAGACTAGTCACAATCACAAATTACAATTCCATAGTCACAATCACAATGTCACATGCCCACAGTTCACTATCTAGTATCTCATAGTCACAGCTACAGCCAAAGGAAACCTCACAACTAGCAGAGAAATAAAAATGTCGAAGCCCAAAATGGATTCTTTAAAGTTTAAACGTTGAAACTTGATAGTAGATGCTCTAGCGTCCAACTCCAAGCCTCCAACAGTCTCCAAAGCATAAATCTCGGACAAAGGCCTCCTAAACAGTCAACTCTACACTGCAGACAACAAGCGGCAGCAAGTTGCAAAGGATGTGAATAAAATGGAAGGGAGGGGTCGTATTTATGCCACCTTAACAATGTGTTAGTATTAGATTTTAGGTTTTTTATTTTATTTAAAAAGAACAATTCTATTTACATGTTCAGGCCCATGAAGGAGTTAACAGCTGACCAGCCGGTTAATCTCAGACTTGGTCGGGTTGGACCGGTTTGGTAATGAACCGACTGGTTCAAGCTTTGGATCGACCGACTCATTACCAAACCGGTCCCCGACCCGGTTTTTCTTCCGATTCCAATTTGGCCGATTTCAAAAACGCTAGGTAATATACATAGACACAGACTTTAATAACCTCCTAAGGCCTAACCACCAAGGCGAATACTCCAGCGTTGGAGGTTTGAGTGAAAAACTCAAAAATTATATGTCAATGATAAGCAACATATAATTAACAAGGAAAAAACACTCTAGCGTACCGCATTGATAACTAAGTCTAAGTTGGCCAAGTCTTTTACAGATAGTCATCATGCTACGTTAACTTATTACAATTTCCCTGCAGGGTATGAACATACAAAAATTTAAAAAGGGGCCAAAATTGGACCTAAAAATACTTCTGAACTTTTAAGCACTAATAATGAACAAGTGACTTGTTCACAACTTCGGCGACTCACTAAAAATCCAACTAAGTGCAACTTAGTTGATAACAAGACCTAATCTATCCTGGCCTTCATACCCTGAATAACCCAACAAAACCAAGTCTTGTAACACATCTTCCTCTGATTCTTTAGTAGGACTTTCTAGGTCAATGTCTTTAATGCAAAGAATAAACTTACCCCCTCTAGACCTGGCAATTAAATAGTTGAGGAAGGCAGTCTTAGTGCTTTTGAAATAAATATTTCTGGTAGATGAATGAACGAAACGAATGCATGGACCCTTGAATTTAGCGACAAAGTCATTTGCTTCCAGGAGCTTTATTCGTTGAAAGCATCACAAACTGTTATATACATTAAATAATATATAAAATAATTAAAATGTAAAAATATATAAATAAGTAATAATATAAAATACCTCTCTCTCTCTCTCTCTCTCTCTCTCTATATATATATATATATATATATCATAGTGGAAAAAATCGACATCGGCAAAAAACCGACGAGTGTCCAAAAAACATCTTCTCGACAACATCGACAAAAAACAGCAAACCGCAACAAGCATTAAAAATGCAAAATTTGTACTTTAATAGGGTCAAAATTTGCTTACCGATTTTTCCCCTTTTTGCTGATTTTTTTCGTTTTTTCCCAATCTTTCCCGATTTTTTTCCGGATTTTTGTCGATTTTTTCCCAATTTTTGCCGATTTTTTTAGATGTCTGATTTTTTGAAAAAAACGCAATTTTTTTGGGCCAAAAAATCAGCAGCCAAAAAAAATTGCGATTTTTCGAGACATCGCCGATTTTTCGGCGAGTTTTTTCCACTATGATATATATATATATATATATCTTGCAGATTTTTTTAGATGTCTGATTTTTTGAAAAAATCGCGATTTTTTTGGGCCGAAAAATCAGCAGCCAAAAAAAATTACGATTTTTCGGGACATCGTCGATTTTTCGGCGAGTTTTTTCCACTATGATATATATATATATATATATATATATATATATATATATATATATATCTTTCCAAAGGAAAAAAATCTCTTTATTTTGATCGAATAAACTTAAACTGCCCTCTAGTAGCATACATTACAAAAACCCAACATTTGCCTTCAGTTTTCTCATAATATAGGCCTTTCTAAAAATTTCAAAAGAACTACAGCATTTTCCTTTTCTTCTCCTCCATTCTGAATCCTGTGTCCATTTATAAGCAAACATATTGATTTTCAATCTGTTCATTGCTTATTTCCTTTACCTCCATTAGTCTTGGAGGGAGAGCGAGTGCCTTTTTTGAGATCTTGTTTGCTTCTGTGTTTAGCTCCCTATAAGGTGCAAGGTGCAAACCCACTCTGTAAGGGGTCAAGGCACTGCAAGTGGGACTTGGTGGCATCAATGACATCCCGTGGGGCCACTGCAAGTCCATGTTGGAATCAATGACAATTTCATCAACAATCTCCCCCTTTGTCATTGATGACAACAACTCATGCTGCCCCTTTGAGCATGCTCCCATTTTGTCGTCGTCTCTTTCTTTGTCTTCATCTCTCCCCCTTTGGCATCAATGGAAAAGGGTGGCATCAATGGCAAAGGGTGACCACATAACTGCATCTGAAGATGTTGATCAGTGATCATTGCTCCCCCTGTCAATATGCACGATCCTAGGGCCTGTCTGTATACCTGGAGTAACCATCATTTCTCCTTTGAGTTCATCCTCCAGCCTCATGAACTCAAGGTGTGCTAAGGTCTTTGAGAGACCTTACACTTGGCTTGCCCTGTGGCAGCCATCCTCCCTGCTCTGATCAACCTCTCTTATCTGCAACTGCTCGATCTTCTTTATCCATATTTGATTCTTAGCATCTGTCCTTTCAACATTTGTTCCTTCATTTGTATTGTATTTCCTTGATGAGTTGTATAGGAAACTTCACATTGGTTGTTTCCGTGAACTCCAACAATCTTGAGCTTTGTGCCCAAGGCCACTGCAACTATAACACCTCTTCATACGACAATATGCAGCGATGTGACCAACATGGTTGCATGTCCAGCACCTGACTGAGCTGTTGGAACTTCCAACACTTCTTTGATCAGCTTCATTTCTCCATGTCTGAGCGTATCCCTGACTGTAGACATTTGTCTTCTGATCTTCAAATCTTCTTGTTGATGTATATGAAGGACTCCTTCTTGGCTGACTTCTTTGACTTGCACATTCTTGGCTTTGTGACCAAACCCACTGCATGTGTAGCATCTCAATGTGTGACATTTGGTAGCAACATGTCCAACTTGATTACATGTCCAACATCTGATTGAGTCATTGGGGCTTCCACCACTTCTTCTTCCGTAGAGTCTACAATCCACAGCTTTATGACCAAAGTTAGAACAAAAATAACAATAACCATTGAATCCACTTTCATACCTGGGACTTTGGTTCCATCTTGGAGTTGTTTCCTTTCTGAAGTTGCCTTGAGGAATAGATCTCGCTCCTTGATGCATTCTTGAACTACCGGGGTCTTTGTTGTCATGTGTAGGTGCATGGGGAGCAGCTTTGGACATTGATGGACCTGCTTCTGGAGTCTTCGGATACCAAGTCTCATTTTTAGATTTTTCCTTGTCCTTCTTGTAACCAAGACCAGTTTTGTCAAGTGGAGATCTCTGGCAATCCAAGATCTTATCTAGGACAACTGAACTGTCCTTGAACTTGACAAAAGATTCATTCTTCTCACCTTTTTTCCTGAGCCCAACTACCTCAATTTCCAGCTTTTGGATTGTTTCTTCCTTTTCTTCTAGCTGAATCTTCAGGATTTCTTCCATCCTCAGGGCTTCCTCCAACTGAGTCTTCAAATCATGATTGACCTCTCTAATTTCTTCAAGCACTTGAGTAGGCTTTTCTGGTTCTTCCTTTTGACTAATCAATTCAGTCTTTAGTTGTTCAACTTCAGCATCCTTGTCTTTCATTTGATCTCGCAACTCTTTGTCCTTGTCTTTGAGGTTCACAAGCAACACTTTCATTGTCATGGTCTTCTGCTGATATTCATTCAAGGAGTCCAAGATTTTCTTTTTGAACTTTGTGAAGTCACTCTGGTTCAGATTTACTGTGTTCAGAAACCAATTGGCTCTGAGATCAATATTTAGCAACGTGATATGTATCTCATGTGCAGCCTTTGATTGCCCTTCATCATCATTTGCAAGAACCTTCTCAATTTCATCACACAAGCTATCATTATAATCACAAGAGTCCATAACTTTACTGGAGTCCTCTTCTTGCTTGTCTTCTTCTTGATTGAACTCTTCTCGGGGCTTGTCTTCTGATTCCTGATCTGTCTTTTCGGGTTCTGGTCTTGCCTTCTGATACTCACTCTCCAACTTGAACCATAGGTCTTTTGCTGAAGTGTACTCTCCTACACTTTCCTTCACTGAGCTAGGAAGTACATCCATGAGGAACTTCAAGGCTGTGGTGTTGTCCTTCTTTGCTTCCTTCTGTGCAGCTGATTTTCCCTTCTTGTTTGATGGAGCGGATGGATCGATCACAATCTCCCAAATGCCAAACTTCTTCAGATATGCCTTCATCTTGCTCCTCCAACTAAAATAATCTGCCATATCAAGTATAGGCACGTCATTGCTTAATGACTCTTCATTTTCCTTCATTGTGTCTAAGGGTCTTCTTCAAGCTTGCTAGGGTTGTGACAAAGGTCAGCTTTGATACCAATTGTTAGACACACCATGCACACAGAGAGGGGAGGGGTGAATCTGTGTGTGCAATCTTTATTTCTTTTCAATTTTAACAATCAACAACTAATTCATCAATGTATTATTCTACCATTTGCCTAATCATTTCATAAGCATCTATCACTTCATCATTTATAAATCATAAGCATCTGAATCATGAAGACATAGCAAGAACCATAGCACCATATGATTTTGTAATCTTTTTGTATTTGTTTTGCAACGGCTACAACCGTGAGGTAAAATCAGCACCTACTGATACTAAGAGCTCCTACTCTTCATCCAGGACCTTGCATGGTTTTCTTAGACCCTGCTAAGAAGGGTTTGAGATATCCTAACCTCAAAAGCAAGACAAGCTTGCTTTTACAATACAGTATACTTGTGTCACCATACTCATGTCATCATACACCAGCAATCTCTGTCACATCAGCATTCTGTCCACCGACATCATGTCTTCATCACAAGCAATCTCTGTCAAATCATCAACACTGCTCATCATCTCTGCTCATGACATCAACTCTAATGTAACACTGCTCATCAGTCATCTTGTTCATTTGCTCACTGCTTCTCAACAACCTTTGTTCATCAATCCTGTTGGTCAAGTTTGTTCATCAACGCTTGCTTATCAACCTTTGCTCATTACTCTTCACTACTGCCGATGCCATCAACTTGTCTTGTTCTATTCACTTGTCACCCAATACTTCTTTAGAACTGTTCTTCAAATAGCTTACTGTGTGTAACATTGTCAATGCACTAGGGCATCATCCAATCATGTCATCTTGTCATTGTTTGTACTATATACTTGGCAATATCATCACACATCATTGTTCACTCATTCATGCCAAGGTCTCATCTGTAAAGCCTGTATATGTCTGCTGCTGTACAAGTGGACAGTTTGCAATGGCTGGTAAAGACTTCAAACCAGAACTATCTCTGCGGGTCTGCAATTTGATCCGAGACTGTTTATGTGCATCAATACTGTAGTTTACATGCACCATCATCAACAGCATAAGTCCTGTAGCATACTTTACACAGACTTTATCATTGTAACAAGTCATCAAGCATCTTCACAAAGTATCCAACATCATAGTTTATGTATGACAAGGCATAGGAGTACATGTATCATTTACCACTCTTGTACATACCACTTACTATAGATCATTGTTCATCACAAATACTTTTGGTATATTCATTACTGGAACTAGTGCATCATCCAAGACTTATCATCAGAGTATGCATTATTCATTCAATACTGTATTTACTTCATAAACCTCATCATTCTATCATCGTATTCATTATTGCTAGGGTTTTCATCATCATCTTCACATCATCCTACAGTAGTATGCATCACTGCTTTATCCTTCATAGTTTATACACCATAATTATTTTATACTTACTTGGATCTCTGCTACCGCTGAGTAGTATAAAAAGCCTTCAACACTGGATCAAACTTGGCATCAATTCATCCTTAGAAGTACCATCATTTCACTGCTTATTTCAGACTGTCAAAACTTACATAAAAACTGACACCACCTTTCCCTCGGACTGTGTATGCTTCAAAAAGAGAAAAGATCTAGGGTCTGTGCATGAATTCTCCACCAAATTTCTTCCTCAATCCAACGTCTACCTACTGTTGCTGCCACCGAACCTTTAGTCCACCAAAACTCAGCCCAAAAGAAAAGTTCGTCTGCTGAAAAATCAGACTGTAAAAAGAACTTTGACTGTTGCAAAAAGCAGACTGTAAACAGAACTTTGACTGCTGCAAAAATCAGACTGCGGAAAAAACGGGTGTCTCCTACTATTGCCACCTCAGTCTGCAAATTCGGGCCTGCTGCTGTAACCCTTTTCTCTGCAATTTCGGGTCTGCAAAAATTGCAGACACTGCTCCTTCCCTGCCTCAGTCCAGCCTCAGTCAAACGAAAAATCATAGAGCTAAAATACTCCACGAAATTGTTATGTATTTGAATGATTCTTCATTGGTATTTATACTAGTTTTTCCACCACAAATTCTGGAGCCGACCTTCCAAAAAATTAATTTTATTTTTTATTTTTATTTTTTAAATTTGAATTTGAAATTTAATTTTTATTTAACTTTGTAGGCTGGCCGACTTCTTGTTGTATTTTATTTTTATTCATTGCTATATTTATTTGCACATCTTTTGGATGTGACTGGTTTGCAAATGAGGAGAACGACCATAGCATGGGTCATTGACCTTCTTACCTCTTCAACGTTGACTACTTCCTTGCCATGTAAGTATTGTTTCAAGTGCATGAAAGTTCCTAGTTTAGTATTTACATTCATTATGGGGTTATCTTCATGCACATGTGGGCTTCTTCATGGTACAAGGTTTGTGTCCAACATATGTGTGGGATCAAGAGTCAAGACCCAAACCTTCATCACAGGTGTCTCAAACTCCCTTACCAACCATCAAGGGTTTCATCATCAAGACCAAGAGTGTAACAAGCCACAAGGGCTTCATTAGGGATCCCACCATCAAGGTGCCATGTCGCCATCCATAATCAACCAAGTGTGTCAAACTAAAGAGTCCAAGTGTCATCACATGTGTGTGGATGCCTTCATGATGCCATCATGCAAGCAATGTGCTTCATAACCTTTGCAAGGGCATCAAGGTCTTCATTAGGGGTTCCATGGCATGTCAGAGACCATACATGGTCATCATCAACATGCAAGAGCTCCATGACCCAACAAGGGTTGCAAGATCATCAAACCACTAAGCGTGGGTCCCAGGACTTCTTCAACAACATCAACCACACCAGGAGGCCTCTAGGGGTCAAGATATCACCTATGGGGTAGTTGGGCCTTCTTCTGGGGTACCATGACACCATCAGAGCATGAATGACCACAGAATGGGTCATTAATGCTTCTCCAAGCCATCTAGGGCTTCTCCATCGTCTACCAAGGCTTCAGGACCATCTCCAGCGTCTTTAATGTCTTAAGCAAGGTGGTGACTTCAAGATCCAAGCTTGTGGGTACATGGACCTTGTCCACCAGGTACAAGGTGCTTCAAGGCACAAACCCACTCTGTAAGGGATCCAAGGCACTGCAAGGTGCAAACCCACTCTGTAAGGGGTCAAGGCACTGCAGGTGGGACTTGGTGGCATCAATGACATCTCGTGGGGCCACTGCAAGTCCATGTTGACATCAATGACAATTTCATCAGCACTACTCTCATCCTCGTGGGTTTCCCTCCACTCATTGCACCAGACTCTCCCTCGCATTCACACCCACGACCTCCAGTCCATCCCTACCCCAAACCATTTTCTCACACACACCCGCCCTACTCTCACTCCACTACTGCCCTGCACCTTCATCGTTGCTCCCTCACCTCACTGCGCGTTGCTCATTGCTCGTTGCTTCCCTCGTTCCTCGTTGCTCCTCTCATTGTTTGTTGCTCCCTTACCATGCCCTACTCAACTTGCTGCTCTCTTACCACGCCAGCCTCCCTTCGCTGCTCACTGCTAGCTTCCCTTCAAAAAAGAACGAATACTATTAAAATAATAATAGAAATATTATTATTATTACTATTAATTTTTATTTTAATATTAATATTTTTTTATAAAAAAAGAACTATTAATTTTTTATAATAATAATAATAACATTATTATAATATTAAAAAAAACCATGGTTGGCTAGCTTCAAACAGCCAATAAAAATAAATCAAGGTTCAGCATAGAGAAAATCCCAGTAGTCACCAGAATGGGAGATGTCAATGCCCGATTGGACCAATTGGACGAAAAAGTCAACAAAAGGTATGCAAAACTCAAGGCGGACATAGACAAAAATAATAATGCATTAACAGGACTCGAGGCAGGAATAGAATAGGGTATTAGTGCATTGAAGCCAAATCAAAAGAAAATTTAAAAATCTCTCGACAATATCTTAGCCAGACTACCGTCGCACACTTCGTTCCCCCCACCTAGCCATAATCCACACCTAGACCCCTTCAATACACCTCCTCCAAATACACCCAAAACGCTAGGCCAACACGACATGACGCCACCCCATGAAGTTCCTTTCTTTAACATTCTGTCAATATCAATCCCCCAAGCACACAGATACCATATAAGGGTAAAACTAGAATTACCCAAATTTGATGGTGATGAACAGCAATGCATCGCATGGATCAATAAAGCAGAAGAATACTACGACATCCATAGCGTAAACAATAATGATAGCAAGAAGATTAAATACGTCGCCATACAATTGGAGGGGAATGCATACAATTAGTACATGTGGTGGAAGACGACAACCCGAGCATGTTCCTTTAGTTGGAATAACTTTAAGAACAATCTTCTTAAGAGGTTTCAAGGAGTAACCGAGAAAGACTTCTTTGCCAAAATCACCAAATTGCAACAGAAAGGCAATGTAGATGAGTACACATGTGAATGGGAAGCTTTGGCAACCCGAGTTTCAGAACTAACTGATGACCAACGCCTGCAAACATACATACATGGACTAAAACCGCACATTCGTGATGAGTTAGAATTGCATAACACTTCTACCATGGATAAGGCAAGACGTAAGGCCAAGATCATCAAGAACAAGTTTAAACGATCCACTCAAAGTAGCTTCGACAAAAACAACTCCAAGAGGAGTTCTCCCCAATCAACAAATACATGAACTTTAAGATATACATCGCCGCATCTAAGGGAAGGAGCAAAACCCAGTTTCGAAGCCCAGAGAATGAAGGAAGGAAAGTGCTTTTATTGTGGAAAGAAAAGGGATCCTAAGCATGGATGTTTGCAAAGGAGTAAACCCCAAAAGTTGTATGCCTGCGAAGCCGAAGAAGAAGAATAAGTCTCAAAAAATGAAGAGTCGAGTGAGGAGGATACAGGAGACCAGCATGACTGCCACTCAAAACTAGAAGATGATACACCAAAGATCTCATTAGACGCCATTACAAGGATATCCCAACCACAAACTCTGGAGCTAAAGGGACATATAAAAAAAATGTTTCGATTCTCATAGAAACTGGCAGTACCCATAACTTTATTAATGTTAATCTTGCTAACATATTCAACTTATTCGACGGCAAGAAGATTGAAAATGTGGGAAAATGTCACAAGGTTAAATTACAAATGCAAGAGGATAACCTAGAATCCTAGAATCTGACTTCTTTGCAATACCTCTTGGAGGAGTAGATGTTGTATTAGGAATCCAATGGTTGCAGACATTGGGTACTTACTTCGCTAACCATCAAGAGCACTTCATCAAGTTCAAGTGGCTAGGAATAAAGTACAAATTGTACAGTTTCCAACCACCTCAAACTCAATTGATCACATCACATCAGATGGAACAGCTCATTTGAAGGGAGCACCTGCCATAATTCAATGTCAAGAGATGGAGTTGCTAAAATGTGAGGGAGATGACTACAAATCACCAAAGATACAAGATAATCCAAAAGCACCACAAGGTGTTCCGAGAGCTTCTGATGGAGCTCCCACCAAACACGAAGATTGAGCACATGATTGAGATAGAACCAGGGGCAAAACCTATCAATATCAAACTATACAAATATCCACATCACCATAAAACAGAGATCGAAAGGTTAACCCAAGATTTGTTAAAATGTGCAGTCATTTCAAAGAGAAGAAGCCCTTATGCAGCTCCAGTAGTGCTAGTTCAAAAGAAGGATGGGTCTTTCAGGTTGTGCATAGATTACAAAGGTCTCAATAAGGTAACAATTCAGAATAAATTCCCCATCCCATTGATCGATGAAATGATGGATGAACTTCATGTAGCTAAGTACTTCTCAAAATTAGACTTGAGATCGGGGTATTACCAAATCATGGTTAGATTAGAAGACGTAGCGAAAACGGCCTTTCATACCCATGAGGGCCATTATGAGTTCAAGGTAATACCCTTCGGTTAACTAACACTCTAGCCACTTTCCAAGCCACAATGAACGAATTGTTCCAGCCATATTTGCGAAAGTTCGTATTATTATTTTTTTATGATATCCTTATGTATAGAAAAACTTGGAGAGAGCATGTCTGACATTTAGATCAAGTACTTGCCAGCTTGGAAGAACATCTTTTTTTGCAAAAATGTCAAAATGCACTTTTGGAAAAGAAGAATTGGACTATCTTGGCCATATAATATCAAAGGAAGCAGTCAAAGTTGATCCAAGTAAGATCAAGGCAATCACTAAGTGGCCCAATGTCATCAGAGTCAGTATTAGCAACACTAGACTTCACAAAACCATTTGTGGTTGACTATGATGCTTCAGGATTCGTGATAGGAGCAGTCTTAATGCAAGAGAGTTACCCAATAGCATTCAAAAGCCGAAAGCTCAACAAGAGAGAGAGTCTGAAGTCCACATATGATAAGGAAATGCATGTTATTATACATGCTCTAGCAAAATGGCGACAATACCTTCTAGGGAACAAAAGCTTGATAAGAATAGACCATAATAGTCTTCAATATCTCCTACAACAAAAAACATTGTCAACTAAACAACAGAAATGGATAGAAAAATTTGCTAAATTTGACATAGAGATACTACATAAGAGAGGAAAAAGACAATGCAGTTGTTGATGCCCTATCCTAGAAAGATGAAAAAGTCGAGATTTATGTGATCTAAGTTGTAGTTCCATACCAGTTGGATGAAATCCAAGGAGAATATGTCAAGGAAACAGACACCTGTACTTTAATCAATGATCTTAATCGAGGTCCAAGATTCAAATGGAGGAATGACATCCTTTGGTATAAGGAAGGATCTACTTTAGCCCTACATCTAGGTTTAAGACCAAGGTGTTGATAGAATCTCATGATTCCCCAGCCGCAAGACATGTAGGTTTTCTCAAAACTTACTAAAATGCCAAGCAATCCTTCTACTGGAAGGGGATGTATAAGGACATTCAAAAATATGTAGCTGAGTGTGACACCTGTCAAAGAAACAAAAGCGAAAATGTCGTGACTCCAGGGCTACTCCACCCCCGCTTCACATTCCAAACCAAAAGTGGGAGGAAATCTCCATGGACTTTATTGAAGGGTTACCATTATCCAAAGGCAAGGACAAAAGCTTCGTGGTAGTGGACCGATTAATAAAATATGCACATTTTATGGGTATTAAGAAAAATGAATCCGCTAAACAAGTCGTTGAAGTGTTCTGTAAAAATATTTATAAATTACATGGATTTCCAAAAATCATCGTTAGTGACAGAGATGCCAAATTTACAAGCAATTTTTGGAAGGAATTTTGAACACAGGTTGGGATCACTCTTAACATGAGCTTAGCCTATCACCCCCAAACAGATGGACAAACGGAAGTTGTTAACAAATGTTTGGAAGCATATCTTCGTAGTTTCGTCACTGACAAGCAGAATAAATGGTTACAGTGGTTACATCTTGCAGAATGGTGGTATAACTCTGTTGATTTTTACCTAGGAATTGTTCCCCTAAGTGACTTTTGCCTAAGTCAGTAGGAAAAGGGGGTTTGAGTCACTTGGACTTTATATTAATGACTTGAAATGAGCATTAATTGCACTTTAGAGAATATAGTGGACTTTAAGTGAAATATTTAAAAAGTGAGTGAAATTAATTATTTTGTGAAGAAAGGTGATTTTAATCACAACCACTCATCTAGACTAATATGAGCCCTAGGATTATATGGCTTTTCATTCACCCTAATTTTTTCACCAAAAGGGAAAGTTTCCGAGTGAAGAGGCACTTTCACATTTTGAGAGAGGAGAGATCCATTTTTGAGAAAGAGGAAAAAAATAGCAACAGAAGCAATTTTTTCTTGACACACAAATCAAGGAGAGAAAGTACAACAAGGCACGAAAATCGAGGCAAGGTACAACAGCATTTATTGTTAGTCTGTACAGTACAGATTCCATACAACAGCGTAGATCTTGAGGCAAAAAGTACAACATGGTTTTTGAGGCAAATTTCTGGGCACGATTTTCGAGGAAAGATTTTATGGGAACGGATCTCGAGGCAGTTTGCAAGCACGGATTTCAAGGTCCGTACAGTCTCTCCGTGCGGCTGCTGTACAGCCCGTACAGTAGAACAAAAAATCGAGGAAGCTACAGAAAAATTTCAGAGTTTGTAATTTTTCTGTTTGGCACGAAAAATGAGGCAAAAAATTTCATCCGATTGAGATAAGTTGGTCTAAAATTTTTTTGTCTCTTGCTGTAAATTTTTCCAAATAATAAAAATTTCTCTCTCACAGGTTTTACCCGGAGGTTGGGGTTTTTCCTGGGTCATTGGACCAAAATACTGTATCTAAAATTTATCTTTGAATGTGGTTTATTTGTTGTTAGAGAAAATGTTGTAGAAGCTCTTCTTATGTTTCAGTCCTATATTGTTTATGAGAAAAATCTAATTTGTAGCACATTTACAAATTGGGTTGGGCATTAAACAATGTTTTAAATGGAGTTGTAAACCGGGTTGAGAGAGTGCTGAAATTTCTACAAACTCCACCTATCATACGTCCGCCAAAATGACACAGTTTCAAGCATTGTATGGTTATGAGCTTCCCAGATGGAAGAAAATCACCCAAGATGGTGTAAAAGTACCAGCTGTAAAAAGTCAACTTAAAGAAAATCAGAGAGTAATGCAAGTACTCAAGGATAATTTAACAATGGCACAAAATCGTACGAAACAGCAAGCAGATCAACATAGAACAGAAAGAGAGTTTGAAGTAGCAGATTGGGTATTTGTAAGACTTCAGCCATACAAGCAATTGTCACTTAGGCAACAAGGAAAGAATAAATTAGCTACCAAGTTTTATGGGCCATACCATATTATCTGAAAGATTAGCCCAGTAGCATACGAATTGGAGTTACTAGACAAGAGTCGAATTCACATCAATCTGCTCAAACAACACTTCCTACCTTGGATGAAGAAGGGAAACTTGTATTAAAACCACTCCATATCGAACCTCCATGAACTCCATCTATCCTCCAAAGCAAAGTACTCCACTGGGTCTGCTACCCCTGCAAGAATAGTTTTGAAGCCCTAGCCGTCCTCGAGCCATCTCCAATCCTCCAAATGAGAATCCAAGTTGCCACATGCCATCTAAAGCCCTCCTTCATGATGCATAATACTCCACATCTCCTATAGGGCACTCTCCTACCAGATGAATCCTCTATGTGGGCATCATGGAGTGCATCCATCATCCAGGCAAGAGATCTCCAATGTCCAAGCAAAGGCCATTGAGCTAGCTATCAACTACGATCAAGCATCCACTGAGCAAGCTATCTCAAGTGTGCATGTTCATCACAAACCATCTCTCATGCTACAATCCATCTCAAACCACCCAAGGGTTGAACATACACCATGTACCCCAAATCTCATGAAGCACCCCCAAACATGGTGTAAATACTTTCAAAGTAACCAAAAAATCTAACTTCATCCAGCTCATGGTCGTAAACTTCTACATCCAGGCAACGAGACATATTTTATACCTTATCACCTGACTCTTGCAAATCATCCAACTAGTCATCTATTAGGTATTTCTTCCCGTCAAGGTTGGATGTTAGGAGAGAGGGCTTCAAGGGACGTTATTTGCAACCCAAACAAGACATCCCCATAGGAGGGCTGATGATTATTGTCCTTCGGTTATCCAACACACTTACATTTATCTACATCATTGCTTTGTTTCACTTCTCTATATATAACATATATTTGCTTATACCATTATTTACGAGGAGTGGCTTTAGAACTCCCACTTTGTAATCTCATGGATGTACTTAGTAGTCCCATTGGCCTCTTTGTGATCACTTGTGGGACATTAATAAAATTATCTTATCTTATCTAAGATGGAACTTAAAATGACTTACTTTATTAGTAGCTCTATGACACTGTATGAGGGATGTGTAACCTGATATCCCATCATAATTATTAAATTTCCATTGACATTAAGTACATTGAAATATTATACATTCAAAGGGGCTAATCGGCCTCCATTTCTTGATGTAATCAGTAGCTTTTGGCTCCCATCAACTTTTCTGGCCAGTAGGATGAGAATGCAGGCGGCAAACTTAGCAGGATTTAGTATTGGGAAAATACAATACTTAGGGGAACAGGAATCGAAGTGGAATGGTAAAGACATGAAAATAAAGTCCATGTCAGAAGGCCCTAGGCACTCTAGAGACTGTGACCAAACAAACATCTCCATCCTGGAAAAGGAAGGGGCCCGCTTTATCCTAGCCAAGGTAAAAATATTCAGAATATTTGTGGAACTCTGTTGCGGGGAAGCGTTCCGCCCCCTTCGCCCCCGCTCTAGAAGCTGGCTTCCAACCGAAGCTAGTCGAAATCTAGTCGGAAGCTTCGCTTCTATTTGAAAGCATTTTCTCAAAGCAT
This sequence comes from Pseudotsuga menziesii, assembly GCA_001517045.1. Lineage (NCBI taxonomy): Eukaryota > Viridiplantae > Streptophyta > Pinopsida > Pinales > Pinaceae > Pseudotsuga > Pseudotsuga menziesii. The sequence continues at coordinate 115,109 of LPNX010862572.1, forward strand.
GATTCAAGCCCAAATAAAACGCTCCCTGCCCCTATTATGAAGCGCTACAGAAGCGATTGGAAGCTAGTGATTCCATATCGCTTCTTGTTCGCTTCCCAGCACTTTTGGACCCAACTTAAACGCTTCTCAGCACTTCCAAATTTGCTTCCCAATGCTTCCTTGAACACTTCGCATGAACCCACAGAAATGAGGAGAATTTGCACAGTGGGTTCCACGCTTGGAGTGTTGGAGGGAAGGGAAAAGGGCTTGGGGAAGATAAAGCCCTATTCTCCACCTTCATCCTCACTTTCATTGCTTAAGAAGAGAAGAGAAGAGGAGAAGAGAAGGTTGCCATCAAGCTTGTGTTTTTCTTGGTCCTTGGAAATTGAAGAAGGCTATCAGACACTACCATTGGAGAACCAAAGAGGTAAGCTCTAAACTCTAAACCCTTTCTTATTGATTTGCTTTGTGTTTGAAGTTTGATGCTTGATGATTTGAACTATATTTGAATGCTTGAGCCTTAGAATCTAGAATGTAGATGTTTGTAATGAACAAAAATATATATAATAAATAATCACTAAATAACTAATATATAATTAATAATAACTAATAAATATCAATATTAATTATTAATATTAATACATAGTGATATTAATAATTAATAATTAATAAATAGTTATTAGTAAACAATTTTAAAATGACGCATCCTTTCATGGATAGTATCCAAAGTGCTTTAGGATTAATATATATATGACACTCACTTTGTAATCTTTTATCATCTATCCTATCATCAATATACACATTATGGCTTATTTGATTTACCAAGTTTTCTGGTGAATATTATTGTATGAGCGAATAAATATTCGCTTCAAGTGGTATCAGAGCAAGAACGAGAAGGAAAAACAAAGAATAAAAAAAAAACATAAGTTAAAAAGAAAAAGTAAAAACATGTTCAAGGTTCCTTGAATTTAGGTCTTTGACCTCATAGGGGCTTTTAGCCATCCATATTCAAAGTTTTTCTGGTAAAAATTGGTTTTTGACCAAAAATTGGCCTTTGGCCTTTGAATTTCATTGAAGAAGTATTAATTCCACTCCAAATATGAAGCAAAAACAAGAGGAAAAAATGAAGAATAAAAAAAACAAAAAGAATTATCAACAAAAGAAATAAAAGGGAAATGTTAAAAAACATGTTCAAGTTTTCCTTGAATTTAGGTCTTTGACCTCACAATGGCTTTTAGCCATCCATATTCAGAGTTTCTCTAGTAAAAATTGGTTTTTGACCAAAAATTGGCCTTTGGCCTTTGAATTTCATTGAAGAAGTATTAATTCTAGTCCAAATATGAAGCAAGAACGAGAAAAATAAAAAAATTATCAACAAAGAAATAAAAGAGGAAAAGTTAAAAAACAAAGTGAAATAGCCCATGGTTTTACGAAATAACCCATCGTTTCACTTACAATATTTAAATTATAAAGTAGTTTTATAAAATACGCTTTGAGGACAAAGCATCATGAACCAGAAGGCAATGTAACAAACTTAAACAATATCAAGAAACAATATATATATATTAAATATAAATATTAATTATTAATATTAATATATATTGATATTAATAATTAATAATTAATAAATGGTTATTAGTAAACTATTCTAAAATGACGCATCCTTTCATGGATGGTATCCAAAGTGCCTTTACAATTAATATATATATGGCATTCACCTTGTAATCTTTTAGCATCATTCATCTTTAATATTATTTTATATTTCCAATATGGAATTATTTTCCATTGATTGATTATTCAACTGAATAATCATTGTGGGTTAAAATGCGAATCATGTGGGTTTAGAAGTCTTTGTTTGCTTCAATGGTATCAGAGCCTCGTTTGGCTGATCTGGGCCTTTGGCCTTAATTCTTAGACCTTGTCTGATTTTTGGCTTGTAGCCTTATTTTAGTGTTTTCCTAAAATATTGGACGTTGTCCAAAAGAAAAAGGAAAAGAAAAAAAAAGTTTAAAAAAAAAAGATAAAAGTAAAAGGAAAAAAAAAAAAGAGGGTAAAGGTGAAACCACACCTGGTTTCTTAAAGTGGGTTTGAGAGTGAATATAAAAGTGCATAATAATTACTAGTAAAAAGCAAGTGAGATTTGAACTTAGGTGGGGAATGTAACACTCATTCCTCCCAACCACCCAATCTACTCACATTTTACAAAACTTAAGGAAAAAAAGGATAAAAAAGGTGCATAATAATTGCAACTAAAAAGCAAGTGAGATTTGAACTTGGGTGGGGAAGGTAACATTCATTCCTCCCAACCACCCAATTTACTGACATTTTTACAAACTATTGGAAAAATAGAAGGAGATATTGATTAAATTTCAAAGAAAACTCAAGAATATGGATTTTAATGTTGAAAAGAAAGAAAATTTTCCTATCACCTTACAAAAAAATGTTGCAATTTATTTAGAATTAAAGGGACACTTGCAGGGAAGGATATCACCATTTCTATTGCACCTGCTGAAAGAAATAATTATATTAGTACTGAATTCGCTAACCATTTAGTGATTCCTGAATCAAATATAAGGGAAGAGCTAGACTTTTTGAACAAAAAACGAACTGAAATAAGTGGCTTACAACTGAGTGTTGGAGATTATATGGTCACATCGAAACTCATTGTTAGTTCCTTATGGAGCTTTAACGGTGACATAATTTTGGATTTACCGTGGATAAAAACATTGGAGAATTTCATCTTAAATGCCGAAAAGAATTTTCTGTCATGTTCCTATAAGCGAAAGAGAATCACATTTCAAGATATTACAATGAAGTTAGAAATAGAACCTCCAACATCTGAAGAATTCCAGGATATATCAGAGATGATTTCACAGGGTAATCAGAAGTCGAAACAAAAGAAGCAGAAAGAAGTTGAAAAAATTGTCGCTAGTAAGGATGAAGAAATTACTCGTTTGAAGAATCATAGTCAAGACTTGATCGCACAGATTAAAAAATTAAAAAGGGAAAACAGATCGCAGGAGGAAAGCCAAGAGGAATTCCACCAAAAGGAAGTGGATCTCCAAAATTATTGCAATAAGAAACTATTACAAAAAAATGAAGAAAATTCTCGGTTAAAAATTTTGAATCAAAGGTTGACTGAAAAAATTAAAATATGATAAGTTAAAAAAAACCTTAGAGTTATTATCAATTAGTAAATCACAAGAATCACAAACAATTAAAGTTTCTACATGGGTTCCACAAACGTCTCGAATACCTTATCGTCACCCAAATCACAGAAGTCGATACAACCAACATCAAATTAAAGCAGAAACGATGACTAACGCAATAGAGAAGTCATCAAAGGCTCAAATTCAAACATCAGAAAAGGAAAGCAATGCAAATCTCGTCAAAGTTCAAAAGAACAATCTCATTGTCACATCGCTACAAGCATCAACAGAAAATGGTTCCGAAAAACATTTACAAAAATCGTTAAAAGCACCAAAAGTTGAAGTTCCAGTAAACACTTCACAGGCGATTCGAGTTCTTTATCACGATCTGAATCACAAGAGTCATTATGATAGACGAAAAAATAAAAAGGAAAATTACCAGTATTATTCCTACAAAGAGCAAAGACAAAATCGACAACTCTCGACAATCGATCCGCAAATAATTCCGTTAAGGGTATATCTCGGATGGATGAATTCACAACTGATGCAACATTTCCACACAATGTTTAAAAGAAACTATCGTCTTATTTCGTCAAATGTTGCAACTACCAACACACAATGTCATGAGAAAGCGTTTCGAGCTAGAACAAAGGATAAAGTCTTTCATAATTGTGCTTTGAGGACAAAACAATTCTAAGGGAGAGGCAATGTAATGAACAAAAATATATATAATAAATAATCACTAAATAACTATTATATAATTAATAATAACTAATAAATATCAATATTAATTATTAATATTAATACATATTGATATTAATAATTAATAATTAATAAATAATTATTAGTAAACAATTCTAAAATGACGCATCCTTTCATGGATAGTATCCAAAGTGCCTTTACTATTAATATATATATGGCACTCACTTTGTAATCTTTTATCATCTATCCTATCATCAATATACACATTATGGCTTATTTGATTTACCAAGTTTTCTGGTGAATATTATTGTATGAGCGAATAAATATTCGCTTCAATGTTCCTCTCGTACTCTTTCCCATGCATTCTCCCTCATTCTATTGCAGGGCAACAGGTTAAATCTCTAGTTCCACTTCCAACTTCCAACAAACATGATGATGGGTATATGGTTTATTTTGTTGGTTCCATTTGTTATTTTGATGTTGGTGATTGGAAACCAAAGGAGGAATGAGGCAGATGATGAAGAAGTGGGTAGTGGGACATACCATGGAGAGGAGGAGGTGTAGGAAGAGGAAGAGGAGCAGGGGGAGGGAAACCAAAAGAAAACCAAAGAGGACACATCACCCTTGTGGAAATATGTCACAAAGCAGGGTGGATCCAAAGGGGGTGGAAGTGGAATCTCCATATTTGTTTGCCTGCATTGTAAAAAAATTTACACAGGTTCATATACTCGTGTGAGAATACATCTATGTGGCACACACATGCCATGTGATGAAAACAAAACTATAGGAGTTTGTGTTTGCCCAAATGTGCCATCAACACAAAGAGCCATGTATAAGAAGGAAGAATTTGAAGCACAAAACAAATCAAAAACATCAAGGGTTAAACGAGACCCCTCAAACTCACCAAGAACTAGAGGCCCATCCAACCAAGGTAGTGGATTCTTGCCCATGGGGTCACGGAAGACAATATCGGATTTCCTGGACCATGGTGGCAGGGATGATGTGGATGCAAAAGTGTTTCGGTTTCTCTATGCATGTGGCATACCATTCAATGTTCTTTGCTCACCCTATTGGCATGAAATGGTATAGGCCATCCGCACTGCTCCAGCGGGTTACAAGAGCCCTGAGTATGACAAAGTTAGAACCGTTGGGCTTGACAAGGAAAAAGCCAAGATCCAAAATGTTTTGGGGAAATTCACAAATGCTTGGAATGAGTATGGGGTATCAATTGTATCAGATGGTTGGACAAATGTAAAAGGCAAGCCATTGATAAATGTTCTTGGTGTGTCTGCTTCTGCTGCAGTCTTCTTTTCAGCCCATGACTACTCAGATAAATTCAAGACAGACATGAACATTGCAAAACTCATACTAAAAACCATTGAAACTATTGGTCCATACAATGTCATCTAGGTAATAACCAATAACGTTGCTAATTGTAAGGCAACGGGAGCAATCATTGAAGATAAATACCCCAACATATTTTGGTTTGGGTATTTGGTTCACACATTGAACGTTTCGATGCATGGGATCATTAAGTTGAAGGAGAATGATTACAAATGGATTGGTGAACAGTACAAAAAGGGCAAGTACATGATAAGATGTATTACCAACCATAACAATGCCCAGAACATTTTCCACAGTCACTCAAAGTTGGAGTTTTTGAAGATAGCAAAGACTAGATTTGTTAGCTACTACCTCGCCTTCAGGTGCCCTTTGAAGGTAAGAGAGGCATTGGCTAGCATGGTATCAAGTGAATTATGGCAGCTCTTGAAAGATAGGGCTACATCCACATCTGATAGGCTTGATTTTTAGGAGTTAGAGGGCAGAGTTCTTGATGGTCAATTTTTGGGCAAGTATCAAGTATGTTTTGCAAGTCACAAAGCCCATTTATTACACGAATCGGTTTGCAGATATAGATAAGTCGGTGATTAGGGAGGTGTATGAGCAGATGGACAACATGTTGGGCCAAAATAAAGATATTGTTGAACAGAAAGATCCCATCTTGTATGACCATATTCATACACATGTGGTAAAAAGGTGGGAAAATCTCAACGTTCCATTGCATGCATTAGCATATGTATTAAGTTTTAACACCAAAATATTATTCTTCGTCTTTGTTGGCCAAACCAGCACCTGGGGGTGGGGTTAGGAGAAATCCCCACACAGATCCAGAGGTACAGTTTGGGTACATGGCTATTATAGACAAGCTGGTCCCTGATGTAGAGGAATGTGACTTATTGCGCAATGAATTAAGCAAATACAGCAGTGAAGTTAGTCTGTTTGGTATTTTGCATGCAACTAGAGATCGAGATAGGGCACCTCCTATCAAATGCTAGAACATGTATGGCTCAACATGCCCAATCTGTTTGGTACTTTGTATGCAACTAGAGATCGAGATAGGGCACCTCTTATCGAATGGTGGAACATGTATGGCTCAACATGCCCACGCTTGAATAAATTGGCAGTCAGAGTGCTTTCACACGTGGTTAACAGTTCCTCCGCAAAAAAGGTGTTGGAGCACCTATAGCTTCATCCACTCGGTGAAAAGAAATTGATTAAATGAAAACTGAGCAAAAAGCTTGGTTTATGTACATTACAACTTGAGGTTGTTGACTCATTACTGTGAGTGGGCCAAAACTTATAGATCATATATCACTTGGGACAACAATTCGGAGGAGCATAACTTGGAGGATGGAGCCTTATCTTTAGAGCGCTTGGAGGAAAAGCTTTCAGGTGATGATGCTAACCATGCAGCAGTAGCAGCAATGCCACCGCCATCTTCTACCTTATTTTCAGATGCACTATATTTGCCTAGAGGTTCAACTTCACGACCTCCATCTGCATTAGTTGGGGGGGGCGTGTAGAACCGAGTCTTGGACATGGCTTAGCATCGGTGGCGACTGGGAATGATAATCCCATTGTTCAAACTCATAGAGCACGGGAAAAGAAAGTGAAAATTTCCCATGGCAAGAGGAAACATCCATAAAATCTAGTTTTCTTGTCTTTTCTTATTTACAGTACTTTCAAGTTTCAAGCTTCTACACTATTGACTCTTTTATATTTATTATGGAATATTTTGTAAAGTTGTAAGTATTAATGATTACATGGAAATTCAAGTTTGAAGTTTGAAGTTGAACCTACCTTTCAAGTTCACTATTTGCAACTTTGCATGATTGAGTCATTGACAGTTGGCTGCATAAAGCATATTATAACTCTTTGGTAATGAATATGATGCTTCGTGAATTGTTTCAACTTTCAACTTTCGTTTCATGGTTGAACCTTTGATTTTCTATAGAGTCTAGACTATAGTTTGGTTACAAGGACTAGTGATGACAAAATGTTATATATTGAAAATTTTGATGTTATGGAATCAAGAATACTGGACCTATGGTTGATAAACTCATTACTAAATGATTGATGATCCATGAATGATGTTATATGGTATTATGTTTTATTTCATGTTTTTATGCTTTCCATAATTAATTCCAATTCTACATGCATTTGTTAACATATATGCATCAAAATATAAGAAATATATATATTATATAAAAAATGCTTCCAAACCGCTTTTGCTTCTGCTCCCAAGTAACACAGTTGTGGAACATTGTGTGACTAAGGGCTCACTTTCAAAATTTCTTAAAGTTGCAACAAAACGTTAAGTACTTGTCACCAGCAACAAAATGTCATTAAGGCTGTTAAAGACAAGAAGGGCACCATTCAAAAAAAACTTCAATAAGTTAATCAACGCATATTGAAACCAATGTCTTAAAACTCGGAATCGGCCAAGAGTCAACTCAGACTCGGCCATGACTTGGACTAGTTTAAATTTAGTGACTCGGTTTACTAAAGAATACATAAAATATTAAAATTTAAATGGACAAAATATTTTTTTTAAATTCCAAACCATTTGAGACAAAATACGCATCGTCTGCTCAGGTATATATACCATGTAAGGTTGAATATAACAAAATGGCACCGAGTGCAATACATATCTGAAACAAAACACACAATCAACAAAACTTTAAATGGCCTCTAGAATCCAAAACACAACATGCTACAAGGTAATAGCACACTACATATCACTGATCAACAAGATCAATCACCAAACCTATCACCACTGTTGGAAATGGGATCCACGGCATGAGCTACAGGAACATCCTCTGGCATGTCTATCTTTTAGGAGATTTATATTTCGAAGGTGGCATGTAGTCAAAGAGTAGGGTGACTTTGGGCGTCGTTTGATGGTTTAGTGGACTTGTCTTCAGTTCAGTGCAGTTCATTTAACTGGAATTCTGAAAACTGCTAACTCTGCTGAATTTTGTATGGAACATGAAATTCTATTTTCATCACAAATGTGATCTGATGAGGTTGGAACTTGGAACCCCTCTCAAAAATCCTGAAACAATTAATGATAATTTTAAAAAAATTAGTAAAAGGGTAAATTCTACCCTTTTACTTTAAGAATTCTATATTGCCATTCCATGTTAGCTTGTGTCATTGTCAAGCAAGTTATTTTTTACACCAAAAAGCTACAGGAACATCCTCTGGCATGTCTATCTTTTAGGAGATTTATATTTCGAAGGTGGCATGTAGTCAAAGAGTAGGGTGACTTTGGGCATCTTTTGATGGTTTAGTGGACTTGTCTTCAGTTCAGTGCAGTTCATTTAACTGGAATTCTGAAAACTGCTAGCTCTGCTGAATTTTGTATGGAACATGAAATTCTATTTTCATCACAAATGAGATCTGATGAGATTGGAACCCCTCTCAAAAATCCTGAAACAATTAATGATAATTTAAAAAATTTTAAGTAAAAGGGTAAATTCTACCCTTTTACTTTAAGAATTCTATATTGTCATTCCATGTTAGCTTGTGTCATTGTCAACCAAGTTGTTTTTTACCCCAAAAAGTGCTATGATCTCTACAAATCCTACAAAACAAATTGACTCGGCAATGAAGCAAGCTTAGTGTCTTAGGGTTTATGTTTTTATGGTCAAACTTAAACAAAATTGAATTTAAGTGTCACATGAGGGCCTGTCCAGACCCATATTGACTCAGCCGAGTCAGTATGGACTCAGCCAAGTTGACCAGTTTGTTACCGAACCAGCCAAGTCAGCCATTGACGCAGCTGATTCAGTAGAATCAGTACCAAACCAATCACCAGAACCAGTTTAACAGCCAAGTCAATACAGTCATCTATCAACTCGACCAAGTCCGAGTCCGACTTGACCTAGTATGAAAACACTGATTGAAACCCCAGGCATGCAAGAACCATGAATCTCTCTGCTACTCTGTTCCTCAGTAGTCTTTAAGGTTCGGCTCAGTTTTTCACCCAGTCCTCCGCACAGGTCAAGTTTGCTTGTTTTTGGTTGAACTGGCCAATATGGAATTTAGCTTGTAGTCAATGTGACACTGAAACAATTATCATAAATACAGTAATCCATGCCAAGTAAATGGCGTAGGTAACTTTTCTATATATTTAATAAAATATTTTCTTCTTCCAACAAAAACAAAGCCCAGTCAGATTCATTTCAATTCATTCTATCAACTAGAATAGTTTCAAGAATTGAAACATCATAAGCAAATTTTATGAAGATCTAAAACCCACTAACAAACACAAGTAGCTTACCAGCAGACATGGACCAGTACAATATGTACTTCTCCGATAGAGAGTGTGAAGTGATATTCCATGCTTCCATGTACTGTTTGAAAAGAGGAAATTATTTGTGTTTTACATAATAATTAATATTATCTTTAGCTAAAGTGTGGAGGTAATAATAACCAGATCCTGACATACTTTACCTATAAAGGAGCACCCATTTCCTTCCTTGTGCCAATGTTGGTAGTTCAGAACACAGATAACTGCTAAAATGATTTGAAAGAAGCAATGAAGGCTCAGACATCTCCAGAAGCACGTCTTGTTGAATGGATTTGTGAAAACCTTTTTCAGACTTTATATCATGGTCTCTAACAAAATGCCCATCACCTTCATCACCATTCCCTGCACCATGAGCATCTTCATGGTTAGAACTTTGAGGAGAGCTCTTCCCTTGATAATGTTTTTTGCCTGAGGAGCATTTAGACTTGCCACTCTGTCGTTTCCTGCTGCCAACGAATCTTGGCCCTTTAGTTGAGTACTGTTCATTCATTTCAATATTGCATTCATCCTTCCCTTCACTGTCTTCTGCACGCCTAACACTTGCTTCTGAACATGACAGAAAAGAGTAGAGAAATGACATAAAAGAAGTAGTGTCAGGCCCACCAGCCTGGTCTGATGATCCCTTTTCTGTAGATGTCTTTTGCTGTCTCCTTTTCTTCTCCATATCATTCTCCTGCCATAAATTAAGAAAACCAAAATCACTTTCCCACTTTCCCAGTGCAAGATTAAGAAACAAATTTAGACTGTCTTCTAATAACTATTAACTGTTTAGCCAGGTGGGTTAGCTCAAGTGGCTGAGTGCTTGAATTACACGCAGGAGGTCACGGGGTCAAGTCTCCAGGCTGGCTACCTCTGTAAATATTGTGGGCCTAACTCAAAGTCTCCACCAGATTAGGTTGCCAAAACTACAACCAAACAGTTTGGAGAAGTGCCCAAAGCATTTCCTGTGATGTTCATTCCGTCTAAGTTATATTCATCAACAGTTAAATCCAATTTATCAAGGCAAAACATGAACATCATTGGAATTTGGCAGCATTACCTACATACTGAGACCAAAATAAATTGAGAAGTGCCCAAAGCATTTCCTGTGATGTGCATTCCGTCTAAATTATATACATCAACAGTTAAATCCAATTTATCAAGGCAAAAGATGAACATCATTGGAATTTGGTAGCATTACCTACATACTGAGACCCAAATAAATTGAGAAAAATAGATTGTCGATTACAAAGCTTAAAGCAATAATATTCAAAAAATAAAAATGAGGAATCCTAACATTTCTTCACAATTCAACCATCAACTGCCCACACAGAAGGAAGCCTTGGATAACAAAGCTCCAAAAGGAAAAATACTGGCTTACCAATTATAGTGGTTAGAACTTAGAACCTATGTTACCAGAAATGAGAAACGGGAAGCGGAACGAAAAACAGAGTTTGGAGGTTTCGCAAACAAGAAACGAGGACAGAGAAAAAACAACAATAACTAAGGTGAAGAGGAGCAGGGAGATCAAAACCCTCAATATAGTAAAATACAGTTTAGGTTGTCAGGTGTCTTGGTATTTAATACAAGATAAAACTCCTATCAAGTTCTCTTCAGTGAAGCATAAATAGTTGATCATTTAGATTTGTCTTCCACTTGAAACAAAAAATTATAAAATTCCCACTGCTTTACACGAAGAAAGCTACAAACCAAGAACCCACTTCACAAAATAAATTTGACAAGCAAGACTGAGTCTTGAATTATAAATACAATTGGGGAAAATAATCACAGAAGATCAAATACAAATATATTAAAATGGAATTAGGAAGAGGTTAATCAAATATCATTACAACATAGAAAAAATTAAAACTTTATAATGAAATTACACAAAGAATATGCTCATTCAGACCTTGAATTGCAGTGATTAAGAAACAGAGCTGAAATTGAAGAGAATTTACTATGGATATAATTTTCGGCACTTGAAAAATTGGAAAGACAACAAACTGGTTAAAGGGGTTTGGACCCTCACTTTCAGTGCCACTAAACCAATTATTTCACGTTCCTGTGACCAATAGATAGGCTTCCTTTGACCATGTCGAGCTGGAAAGGAGGACAGGCACAGAATTAGAATAAAATTATCTCTACAGCCAACTGAAGAAGAATGTTTCTTAACTAAAAGCTACATTGTTCATCCACCCAAGCCAACCATATCTCCTTCGAAGGGCTCGACGACTACTCCCATTTGACTTCGGAAACAAAACCACCTTAAAGAAATCAAAGGGCAAAGGTACCTTGACACAAAGGATGACATAAATCTCAGGTGAGTACTTGAAAATTCAGAAACGGTACTGAGTGTTACAGCTTAAACTGGCATGTGTAATTAAAGCCCAAAAAACAAGTTAATCCAGCTGCAACCTAGAGGTGTTACCCACTGTCACCTTGATAAGTACCTCTCTGCATATCCCTCATTAGAAGGGTCATAAATATGATCACTAACAAAATGCCAATAATCCACATCCATACTATGATCATCATGAGAAAAATGTACATCACTATTATCTAAATCACCTGGTTCGAGTTCGTGTTCGAATTCGACATGAATGAAATTCGGAAAAAAATCGTGAAATTTTTTTATGATAAAATTCGTCATTAAATTCGAATATATATATATATATATATACAAGTTCAAATTTTATTTTTAATAATATTTGATTTAATTATATAATAATAAATATATCTTGTATAAAATGATAAACATATTAAAAAACATATTCTATAATATCTAAATTAATATTACTATATACATATATTCTATAATATCTAAATTAATATTACTATATAAATACATAACTTTACAAATTTATATTACAATAGTTTGGGCTATGGTTTTGAAAGAATAATAATATAATATTGCAAAGCTAATAATATAATACATAATATTGCAAAGTGCTTTGCAATATTATGTATTATATTATTATTCTTTCAAAACCATAGCCCAAACTTAAAAAGGACACGTCAATAACCAAGTGGACTCGGCCTCGAGAGACTGCTCATTTCAGTCGGGAAGCTTGAACCCTCTACAACTTTGGTTTGAGACTCTATAGACTACACCCTCAACAACTGCACCCCCGGCCCTTGCATCGGCGACCTCGGTCCCTTGCCTTTGCCACTGCACCATCAACACTACGGAGTCTGCGCAGTGCGACTTAGGATTCACGATGGCCACCTCCACACTTATTCACGGATTTGCGACAACGGCAGCACACAATAAGCACGGCGATAATTTTGGAGGGACCAGGGTTCACTCGCAAGCCACTGAAAATCGTCAATTTTAAACGTTTAATTCGTCGGCTACAGAAAATCGCCGAATCTCGAATTTTAAGCCGAAAAATCGGCGAATCCGGTGACTTTGACTATTATCATGCCCATGGAAAGAGATCCTCAACAACATCATCATATGGGGGTGTATCTTCAAGAATTACCCTCTCAAAACCATCATCAAGCATCAAGCATCAAGCCAAATTCAAAAATTTGAGAACGGGAAGATAGTACGAAATGCTCATCCATATGAGTAGAGCAAATAGGTGTACCAATGTTTTCATCAATATGGACATCATAATAGACCTCCAAAGGCTCATCAACAAGGCTTCCAAGGAAGGTCTTTGAAAAACATTGTCTTCTTCAAAAGCTTCTTCGTGGACTTGATCCTTAATAGCATTCTCTTCTTCGGCTTGATCTAGGCTTTCCAAAAAGTCTTAAATGATTTGCTCTTGGTCTTCAATGGGCAATGAGGTGGGAACTTTATGTTGGTTTTTGTAGCCTCAGACAAGTACTTTTGCATAAGCCAAGTGTCGAGCATGCAGAAGTCGTCCAGATCACCTCTCTAGGAGCTTGCTTGAGAAAGCAAGTGACTTGTATATCTTTCCAAGCACACTATTAACTTAATGTTGGCTAATAGCTAAAATGTGAACTTAAGATTAAGTTAGTCATTGATCTTAAGTGAGGCTTGAAATCTAATATCAACCATCGCTCACTTAGAAGATCTAGGGTTAGAGTTTTAGTCATTGAGAAGATATAAAAGGAATCCTAAGTAGAGGATGAGACACATTGTTGGACACATCGAGCACACTGAGAGGGGGGGTTAACAGTGTGTATAGCTTTTGTTACATTTTCAACATTAACAATCATCAGCATCTCATTCAATATTATGCAGAGTACGTTATTATCATTATACATATCATCATATCATCATCACATAAGAAGCATAGCAAAACACAGCACACAAAATTTTTACGTGGAAACCCAAGTCTTGGGGGGGAAAAACCACGGAAGCCTTATAATAATAGTTTTCCAACAACAACTGGACGGAGGCAACAACCCCCTTATTACAATGACTTCAATTCTCCAGCTACAATTGGAAGGAGGCTACAACCCCGTGATTTACAGGCTACAACCTGAAGGAAGCTCCAACTCCCTAGTTCTCTAGCTAAAACCGAAAGGAGGCTACAACCCCCTTTCCTTGCCCCGTCCTGCCACCCTGATATGAAGATAGAAACTGTTGAACCTGGACCGCACTGATCCTACGGACCTGCCAATCAACACTTGTACTACACTGCACAATTTGTACCACACTGCACAACCACTGCCACTACTAACCATTGTTCATCATCTGATCACCACCCATCAACTGATCACTGTCCACTGAATCACAATGCTCATCAACATGTCCAATCAAGCTGTACCGATCAATCTATTGCTCACATCAACCAACTAAGTCAATCTGAGTTTAACCAACTGCACACCAAAATCAGTCCACCTGAGTCAAACCAACTGCTCATACAACTCATCCAGTGTGAGTCCGACCAACAGCACATAAGGAAACCTGTGCCAATCCTGCTCAATTGAACCAACCTGTACCAAGATCCCTGTGTACCTATGTCAAATCAATCATATACTTGTATCAATCAAATCAAGTGCTCTGACAGTCAACCAACCCTTATTACTTAGCCTATTTCATCAAGTAAAATACACATTTGAGCAACCAAGAGACTTCACGTATGGTCAACCAAACTTTGTCCAATCACACTGAACTCTCAACTCAATGACACCGTAACCAACCTCAATCACAGACAAGGAAGACTTGACAGTTAAACATGATAAACCTCAACCAAGAAGATAAAAGACTTAACCAAATATGTCAAACTCAGTCAATCTCATAAACTCTTAGACACAAAAGGATTTTTCACTCCACTCAAATCAAGTCAACAAATCAAACAAATATCAAGCAAATAGTCACTTATAAAAGTCAATAACAGTTCAACTCCACTTAGGTCAAAGACACAATGATCAACACTTATCAAACGAGTTTTCAAAAAAAACACTTAGGTTGATCAAAGAAATCACTCACAATATCTATTACTTACATATCAACTTCTCATTCAATACTACATTATACAACAGTCAAGATAAACACCAAGATCTATGCCAACAATATCCAAGATAATCACCAAGATCTATATCAAGATCACATCAAGATATATGCCAATATAACCATCACCACAGCCTCCATAGCAGCACGAACCCCAGATCAGCTAAGGGTGACGTTTTCAGTGAAGGAGGTGTCCGATGAAACTGCTGATTTGCAGGATTGATAGCCTTCCCGTGCCGAAGAGAATGCCTGGCACATGCGGAAATTCTGAGGTCTCTAGGCAGGCTAGCGAATTGTTATAGAGGTGCAGCTGTTCACGCCCCCCCTGATCTCGAAATGGCTGATAACTGCTCCTCACCATAGCCTCCATAACATATTCAATGACTTCAAAGATATATACCAATATATAGGCTCACATACTAAGATCAAAGATGAACTCTATCCATGAGAGACATGTACCATTACAAGAGAAACCCATAAGCATGAACAATACCTTTTTGAAGATCACAAGATGAAGAAATAATAGACAAACCAAAAGAAACTCTATATGATTTCATCACATAGCCCTTGCAACAAGCTTTCCAACAAGCTAAGAATTTTGTACTTTTGATTCTGTATGAGAAAGTTATGCCAATTTTAGTGAATCTCTTCAATCCTCAAAGATGCCCAAAAATTTCTCCTCCACAAAGTTTCGCACTTTTCTCCAAGAGTTGCGAAATACCAAAGAGAGACTTGATTGATGAACAAATGCAATGTTTGATATTCTATTTATATAGGTCATGGAGGAAAGTTAGTACCTCAAACTGGGCCGACATGCAATTCAAAATTACAAATAATTAAATTCTCTTTTCTTTGGTCGGCTGACCCAAAAAGGTAGGGTACACCAACTTCAAAAATTCATATCTCTTCAACCGTAAGGAGTTAGAAGATGCTCCACATATCAATGGAAATGGTTTGACGAGAACTATCTCCCGATGATGGGTTTATTTGCAAATTCTTGGTCTAATACCCTCAAATTCTTCAATTTGTTCAGTACTTCAAAGATTCCACATATAAAGGTGACAAAGACCATGTTACCTTATGCATAAGTTCCAAGGTCAACGACTTCAATGGACATCATCAAAGGCATGAGGGATTCAATGGTCTTCACATCCGCAGACTTCACATCAACGAAGAGGGCTCCACCATATACTCATCATATCAAAGGTATCAAAAACCCCAACATTACCAATTAAGTGGGAACAAAGACTTTTTCAAGAATATCATCATCATATTCAAGGTCTCCATATCATTAAAAACATATCCAATGGTTCCACTATATATCTTCACCACAATAAGAGTACCAACACCCCAAAAGAGGGGTACAAAGACCTCACCAGTAGTTTGCAACACCTAAAGGGCTTCATATGCATGATCACAAGGATACAAAATGACAATGACCATATAGCGCCCAAGGTCCATCAAACCACCATATGCGTGGGCTCAAGACCCAAATGTCCAAGGAAACCAAGGACCCCATAAGAATGGGTTCCAACATACCACCATATAAGTGTGGGTTCCAAGACCCAAGTCTCCACATGCAAGATGATGAAGATCTAAGCTTGTGGATTCAAGAACCCCACAAGAACTAAAAAACCTCAAGACCATCCAATGCAAGCAATGGGCTCAAACATCAACACATCGAGGGACTTACACACAAGCCACATCATTCATCCAACAACCAATCAAGAGACCAAAACAAGTACAAGCATAACAAGCAACACAAAGACCAGTAACCAAAGCTCAACCAAGATCAGGGAACTTGACAATGGACTCAAATGGGACCAAGATACAACTTAGGGGCACTTGACCAAATCAATGGGTAACCAAGGCTTTTACCATTGTTCCAAGGCCTCCAAGTGCTTCAAGCTTGGTCTTAGACAAGGTCAAAAGGGATCCTCTGACACAGACAACCCCAAACTAAACACTAACCCTCAAGGGCTCCACATGGGGCACCAAGGACTCAATAGTTGGCATCAATGACCAGACATCGTTGGCATTAATGACAACTTAATCAACACACACAACAATCACACAGAGTGAGTGAGATCTCATTGTGGGTGGAGAAGGACTTCCATCCAAGTGTGAGGGTAGGGGCTGAGAAACAGAGCAATGGGGCAGCGAAGGAAGTAGCAGCCAAGTGTGATAGGTTAGGCTACTTGTTGTTTGGTATATTCCTCAGGAGGGCCCTTATCTAAGACTAGAGCCCGTGATTTTTATAGTAAATAAAACTCATATGTTGTTGGTTTTTCCCCAGTTGGGGTTTTCCAGGGTAAATCTGTGTTAAATGTATGAAGGATTTCGTGTGTTTTTCTGCTACGTAAGTATGTTAGGATCTCAATGTGTTCTTAGTTAATAATTGCAGTAAAATGTTTGAGACTAAGAATCAAGTCTAAAATCGCTAAAAGCTAACATGGTATCAGAGCTTGGTTCCATAATATGTGCAAGAATCACAATTTAACGGGGTTTACAAGTAAATTATTAAAAAAAAAGTCAACGACTGTACGGGTCATCGTACAGTTGTACGGACGTAAAACCACACAAGTTGCAGCTGATTGCCAAAAAAGAAGCTATGGACGACTTCAAAGAGAAGTTGCAACAATAGTTGCAGGTTTGTTGGCACCTGATTGCCAATAGATCGATCCACAGCAAGGAGGCAACAGGTGTATGCTGGAGCTGGGTCGTGTTGAGTGCAAGATCCACGGTTGCTGATAGTGGATCGACCAACACCCTCGTGGGCCCATGCAAGTGTCCCACAATTGGAGACACGACGAGTCAAGCCAGCAGATACCAGGAGCTGAGGAATCGATCCCATGGAGGAGGATCTGCGACAAGCGATAACTGGGAATCGATGTAGCAGCAGCCACAGAAAGGTAGGCACCACAGGGTCAAACTCAGCAGGCTATGACAACGAAGGTGCTGGGACGCGGAGGCAGCAAGTTGTCAGGACTTGGGGACACAGGGTGGCAAGCAACAGCGTTGGGCGACAGCAATGGAGTTAGGGCCGATGCAGATTGCACGGGATTGTACATAGCCTGGTGGGGAGTCGAGGTCGCAATTGAGTCGGCGGTAGTAGAACATGCATGGGTAGAGAGAAGCCACAACCTATAGAAGGGACACGAGGTTGCGACGATAGCAGGCCGAGCCGTCGGTGGAGGAAAAAGGCACCTGGTACCCGCCATTGTAGTCGTTCACAAATCAAGTTGAGTTGCCAGCAACTGTCGATGGAGGGCAAAGCCACTAGATCCCAAACCACTGGAGTGTTGCACAAGGAAGCACACTCAGGAAGTACGAGCAGGTCCTACCGACCTCGAGTAGCCGAAGGCTGAACATCGAGCAACCCATAAGGGTTTGGGAAAGCCAACAAAGCCCCAGGGAAGCTACAGAACAGCTGAGGCAATCAAGGAAACCGCCTAATACTGGCCAGAAAATTCGAGTAGCAAGCAAAAAGACTTTGGGCAGCTACCCAAAGAAGTTGAGCAACGACCAGAAATATGCAAAAAACCCCTAGGAAACAATAAGCTACAGATCCGTACAGTGGGCAAGTTTGGGCAGAAGGCAGTAAGTTTGGGCAACAGAGTCTGTTGTACAGGTTGTTTGGTCGGCCTATAGTTGGATCTAAGGGGATCTTCGACCGAGAATCGATATCAGTGAAATAGGTCATGAAGATGAAGACTATGAAGGGTGAGCAGAGTTGACAGAGTTCCAGTGTGGCATGTAAACCTTCAAAGGCGTAGAGGGAGTTAGCCCCTTCTAGTTCTGCCAAGAAACCTAGTTGGTACGAGATGACATTGATAGATGCTCAAGACCAAGAGACCACTCCTAGGAGCACAATGAGGGAGAGCATTCCTTTGAAAAAGTTTTCAATCTTCTTGGCACTGATGTGTAGCGTCATCGATTCCGTGAATTCTAGTGATCAAGGAGAAACTAACCAGCAGAGTTGAAGGAATGCTAGTGTGCAGGATGATGTGAGCAACCTTGTGCTAGGGTTAGAGGAAGAAGCAATTTTAGGTGGCTCTCAAAGAAGTAGCTTCCTCGCTGAGAGGGAGTGTTGGTTTTTTTAACCTCAAATAAGCACTTCTGCATAGGCCAAGTGTTGGGCATGCAGAAGTCGTCCAGACCACTTCTCTAGGAGCTTACTTGAGAAAGCAAGTGACTTGTATCTCTTTCCTAAGTCTAACTTAGGAAAAGCACATTATTAACTTAATGTTGGCTAATGACTAAAATGTGAACTTAAGATTAAGTCACAGTCGTTGATCTTAAGTGAGGCTTGAGATCTAATCTCAACCATCCATCACTTAAAATGTCCAGGGTGTTGATTGAAATTGTCATTGATGCCAACATAAACTTGGAATGGCCCCATAAGTAGTTATTGATGCCACCAAGTGCACAGGTATGGATGATCCCAATACCCTCACATCTAGTGCCTTGGCGCCCACACAAAGTTGGTTTGTGCTTTAAAGCACCTTGTACCCAGTTGACAAGGTCCCTGTACCCACAAGGCTGGATCTTGGAGCCACCACCTTGTTGATGATGTTGAAAACCCTGGAGATGGTGTTGAAGCCCTTATAGATGATGGAGAAGCCCTAGATGGGTTGGAGAAGCATTAATGACACATTATGTGGTCATTCATGCTCTGATGGTGTCATGGTACCCTAGGAGAAGGTTTGGCAACCCCACAAGTGATGTCATGATGGATCTTGACCCTTGGAGGTCCCCTTGCATGGTTAAGGTGGTTGAAGAAGCCCATTGCTTTATGAATAAGCCTTGAAGAAGTCCTTGGACCCACACTTGATGAATTAATGGTCCTTGAACTCTTGAAGATAATGTGTGGGTTGATCGAGTCTTAGAACCCTTGGAGATGGTCCTAGGGCATGAGAAAGTCTTTGGACCCACACAATTGGTGGTTTAATGGCTCTTGTACCCTTGTAGGAGTGGTAAAATTGATATGGTCATGGCACACATGCGTTGGTCTCAAGGAAATGTGGACACCCTTGACTAAGGGTCCTTGGTCCTTCTTATGGTTAGAAGGCTATTGGGGCATTGATGAAGGTAATGTCTTGATATATTGAAGAAGATTTTGAAAGCATCTTGAAACCCTTGACTCTTTGACATTTGATGGCTTAAATTTCAAAATAAAAATAAATACAAATTCAAATTAAAAAATAAAAATACTTACTCTTGAAGTCGGCCCTTAAATTGAGGATGTGGACAACTCAAATGTGTATATAAACACAACATCCTCACTCCAAAATATGCAACGATGAAGATGACTGAGGAAGCTCGTTGACTGTGGTCTGAGGAATTTCGTGAAGGAGGAATAGCAATAGTATCTTGAAGAAAAGCTCGGATGGAGGAGCAGCAGCAGTAAATTGAATTTTTGGTGTTTTTGCAGCAGCAATCAAGTAGTGTTGGGGGCCTTTTTCTACACTTGCAACAGTCCATTTTTTTGTGTTTTTTGATGCTGCAAACAGTCTGAGATTTGACAGTCCTGAGCCCTAAAAAACACAGTCTGCAAGAGTCCCGAATTTGCAGCAGCAGTAGGCGAAGATACATTCGTTGGAGTCTGAGGAACTCGGATAGCAGCATTCAAGGAAGAAACAGTCGACATTTTGGGTGCTTAATAGAAATTGGATTGATGGTATTTTTCACAAACCTTTGAGGACATGACTAAGCCTCTACATCTGATAATTCTTGGGTTTACAGTCTGAATTTGAAGTTATCCACAGTCTTGAAGTTGACTTCTCCTCAGCATACAGTTTTGACATCCTTTTAGCAGACATGCACTAATCAAGTACATACACAGTCAAGCTTGAAAGCTACTATGATAAACATGGAGCAGTGGTGTAAAGGCAAATGAATATGATGATGAAGGTATGCATACAGCCCTAGTTCTATGCTTTCTTTGAAGTCATCCAAAGAAGGTATTTACAGTCCAAGTGTAATATCAAGTACATGCTATGCCCTAGAAGGTGCATATGCAAAATTAGATGACTTGTTCAGACCTTATGTTGATGCATACAATGATGACATGATTGCACAACCTTATGATGTACATTAAACACAGTGGTATATTGATGTGTGAAAACTTGCATTCTATGATGATGATACACATATGGTAGCATATTCACAGTGATGTATACAGTATACAACGGTGATTTATACAGTGGTAGATACAGTGAAATGAGTAGATGCTTACAGAAGTATATGTACAGTGTATACAGTGGTTATGACACAAATGTGTGTAAGTAGTAATGATATATGCACAATGATGAAGGATGTTGTAAATGTACGATGACTTTGGTATGAACAGCAGAGTGACTTATCCTTGAAGACATTTGCTTGATGAAGTGGAGCATGATGAGTGATGTAGATCCATGGTGATTTATTTATGATGATGATGCCTCGTACATGATGATGCAAACCCTATGATGAAGATGATGCCTTATATGATGATGCAGACCTTGATGTTTGACAGACCTTGATGATGATGATGATGCATACTTGATGCATACTCCTTGATAATCTCAGTCAAGACATGACCAATAACCAATCGAAGAAGACATGACAAGTTGATGGCAGCAGCAGTGCACTGAACAGACCTTGATGACTTAACGATGTTGCAGCAATTTTGATGAGCAGATTGATGAGCAAGTAGTGATGAGCAGTGATTGACCAGCAGTGTTGATGAGCAGCAAATACTGATGGGCAGAGGTTGACCAGCAGAGGTTGATGTGTAGAGATACATGAGCAGAGATTGATGCAAGCTAAGTCTTGCACTTGAGGATTGGACTCCTCAACCTTTTCTTAGTTGGAGCTAAGAAAACCAGATTGGATCCTGTTGCAGGTGTTAGCACTATGTTTGAAAATTTTGCGAAAATGCTCTTTAGGTTAATGAGCGAACATGATCTTTCCTTATCGGCCGTTGGATGAAAAGATGGGTTGGATCTACGGTGGTAGATCATTCCGCTGATGAAACGTGGAGGAAGAATTTCAAATCATCTCATAGGCGGAAATGGAGGTAAAAGGAGTTGAATATCGAGCGCCCCGATTTAAAGTGCTGCAAATCAGCGGTTGAAAGGATTTCCGCGGATAAGAGATGCAAGGAATAAGCTAGGGTGTTGGATTTGTGGAATCCGTTAAAAGGTGCATTTTTGAAAGGCTGAGATTGACGCAAAGTAAGATCAACGACAATGGAGTATTCCGGGAATTGAACATGCTCGTGTTAAAAAACTTTTTCAAATCACAGAATGGGTTAATTGGTGAAAAGATCATATGGTGGAGGGGAGAGCGGAGATAGATCTGTGGTCTGAAATAATTCCACGGATTGAACTAGCACGGAAAAAGTTAGGATTTCAATCCGCGGAAAGTGGTAGGGGCCACGTAGATCAATGGTTGTGACAAGTGGTCGGGTTTGATTGACGGATAAGGTGAATTTCTTAAATTGAAGTTGCTCAGTCGATCAAAAGCATAGAAGAAAACATCGGCATCGGCAAAAAATCGGCAAGGGTCCAAAAAACATCTTCTTGGCAACATCGGCGGAAAAAATCGGCAAAAATTGACAAACCGCGGCAAATATTTAAAAAGACAAAATATATTCATTTTTTTCATAATTTTAAGCATATAAAGCAACAATGACATCAAATAAATACATTGACACATAAATATAGAAAAAACACTGATAGATATCATGTAGGCATGCCAAATATAATATGAGACATGAAAGTCGATACTGAAAGTCTGAATATAGTTGTCCAATAGTACTCAGAACAAAAGTGGGAAATCAATGGTCCATACATATATCATATTACAAAATGACATCACAAAACTAGTAGCTAACTATCTGTCTTTGAAATATAAATCAATGCCCTCTTCCCCTTTTACGGGAAAACATAATGGACTGTTTGCCAGGCCTGCCCCTGACAGTAGAAGGTCCTGGCCCTGTACTACTAGGTGCCAATGAGGGACTCGGTGCCACTGCCAATAAGGGAGTAGATGCATCGACCACTGTAGAAGGTGTTGCTGATGAAGCCACATCACCCTCCATGAAGTCCTCTGGGTCAAAGCGGTCCGCCTCCTCCTCCTGTTCCTCCTCTTGCTCCTCCTCATCCTCCTGCCCCTGCTGCTGCTCCTCATCTAACCATGCAGGTGCCTCCTCCATGATAGGTAACTCAACCTCCACCCTCCACTTGGACAATACATCAATATTGTCCAAGCAAATGGCATCCACATCGGGTGATTTCTCCACCTGCTTCATCCACAGTCAAAGATTGTAGTGGACATACACCAAGTCATTCAGGCGTGGGAAATCCAACCTGTAAGAGGGTGATAAAAAGATTTAATGAGTCTTGATGCCAAAGGAAACCAATATGAAACAGGATCTTAAATTACAATGAATTTAATTGCTTTGATAAAGTTTTTAGTACTTACCTGGTGCGTTTCTTTGAGTGTATTTTATCAAAGACACTCCAATTACACTCACATCCAGAAGAGCTACAGATTTGGCTGAGGACTCGAATGGCAAATTTTTTTAAATTTGGTGCCCTTGCACCATATGTCCTCCACCAAACACCTACAATAAACAAGAAGAAGAATCGGATTAAATAATTCAAATTTCAAATAAAATGATAAATCATAAAACACAATTAAAATTTAAGAATTTGAAGTTCAAATTTTCAAAATACAAATAAATTCTAATTTGCAATCACTTACTTGGAGTCAAATTGTTCCTTGCACGGACAGCATCGGCATAGCCAAATAGTCCAGTAGCCTCTCGATACATCTCCATCTCACGAGTAATACTCTCCCGAGTCTCAAAATTAGGTACCATCCTATTCATACATTCGATAAGCCCTTCCAAAACCTCTTCATCAAAATCAAACTTACACTTGTATGAAAAGGCAGGGTTGAGGAAAAGTGCAGCTGCATGAATAGGTCGATGGAGCATCCCAGTCCATCGTGTATCAATCAACACCCATAGCATCATGTGTCTATTGTATCCAGGGGTACCCTTTCCGACATAATAAGACCGAATAGACTCTTTGGCCCTATCCATGGCCTCGTACAAATAGCCCATAGCGGGCTTGTCACTGTCAACTAATCTCAAAACCTTTACCAAAGGTTCACTGATTGAGCACACTTCCTCCACTCCTTCCCAAAAGGAGTCGGTGTAAACCAATCTAGCGATGGCTTTCCCATCCTCTCTCCTGCTATATGTGCAATCTTGCCACTCATCACAAACAAACATTTGCTTCAGCTCAAACTGAACTCGAAGCAAAGACTGAAGAGAAATGAAGTTGGTGGCAAATCGTGTGATTCCAAGGCGCAACAATTCCATGTTTCTCGTGTATCTCCTCATGAGGCTAAGAACCCAAGCATGGTTATATATGAATTTGGTGATACTCCTAGCCTGGTCAACAACCTCCTTGATGA
>LPNX010862572.1:139922-271776 GCA_001517045.1 Pseudotsuga menziesii
CTTGGGGGTAATTGCACTACAAAGCCCCACATCATGGCCAGGGAGTTTTGCCAAATGATACTTCAACCTGCTAATGCCTCATGTCATATGTTGTCCACACAATTTGCAATTCAATCGTTGTCGGTTTGTTCCATCTTCAGGGTCAGCATATTGCCAAAATGGGTCCAATGCCTTTGGCATTTTGTCAAACCTGTGGCTGCAAAAAAAAACAAAAAAAAAAGACATTATGAATTTATGATTAAAATTTAAAAATCTAAACCCAAATAAAATTTAAAAAATTTTAAAAATTATAAATAAAGACATTAAAATTTTATAAATATTACATAGTCATAAAGACATTAAAATTTAAACCCAAATGAAATTTAAAAAATTTAAAAATATTAAATAAAGACTATATACTCTATATCATTTAAAAACTATATTAAATAAAAGAAAATTTAGTGAAAAATATTAAATGGAGACTATATATATTATAGCATTTAAAAATTTAAAATTTTATAAAATTTATTAAATTTATTAAATAAAATTTATAAAATTTAAAAATTTAAAAATATTATACTATATAGCAATATACAGTATATACTATATACTGTATATTATAATACTATATAGTATATATAGCAATATACAGTATATAGTATATACTGTATAGTAATATACAGTATATACTATATACTGTATATTGCTATATATACTATATAGTATTATAATATACAGTATATAGTATATACTGTATAGTAATATACAGTATATACTATATACTGTATATTATATATTATATAATATATATATTATATATTATATAATATATAATATAAAATTATATAGTATATTGTTATACTATATACTATATTATATGGTATATAGTATAACAATATACTATATACCAGCGCAACAGCGGACGCCGGCGGCCGGACTCCCGAGCAGTGAACTGTGAGATCAGACCTGGAGCTGTGGGCCCGCGGGGGAGTCGGGACTACAACCCAGAAACTCAAACGAATCAACGATAAAAATCATAAAACGATAAAGTTTAAACCTATGCTTGAAGTTGAAACCCACTCACCAGTGAATGGAAACCCAGACTCGAGACTCTGGACAGCCACGGGCTCACCGCTCCCTCCAACAATCTCAATCACGCGAAGGCTATTCACGGCCACAACTAACAGTCCTCTAGCTGCTGCTCAGTGCTCACATCCCACGGGTGCTCACGGTCACGACCCTCACGGAAGGTAATAAAAACAAAAAAAATACCAAAAAATCGCTTTTATGAGGCTGCCTTCAGACTACGAGCCGTGGTTACCCATCGTGTCGCGATTTTTAAGTAAAAATCGCGCTGTACGATTTTTTTTTAAATCGAGATTTTATCGCCTGAAAAAATCGCCGGTCTCGAAAAATCGAGATTTTTCGTGACCTCAACGATTTTTCGCCGATTTTTTCATCTATGATCAAAAGTGAAAGAATTAGCGAAATGTTAAAGTACTCGTGGTTGGACGGCTCCGATGAAAGTAGTTCACAGATCAAGGGTTGAAATTGATTTCGCCGAATCAAGTTGTGTAGGGCGATAGTATTGAGACCCAATGTGGAGGGCCTACGCATCAACGGCTTAAATTTCAAAGAAGAGCAGATCTACGGCACAGATTGCAAGAGATGCATGAGGGTTATTAAACATAAAAATTTGTAAGAAATACCTACGTGGAGTCCGAAAGTTTGTTTTATTCTGAGCAGTGGAATTGACGAAGAACCCTGACTGTGCGCCAAGTGCCGATGTGGACAAAATCAGAACACTGTGCTAACTTCTAAGTAACAAGGTAGGCACCTTGAAACTTTTCCAGTATTTCTAAAAATGGATAAGATGGATGATATAGAAGTGATAGAAGTGGTGGATAATGAAGAATTAGGGGTTTCCTATCAAAAAGATGAGAAGAGCTTTGAAGACAAGAATGTTGAAATTTCTGATACTATTTTGATGAATGAAACAATTGAAACAGCTAAGAACAAATTGAAAAATCTTAAGGACCGAGGTAGTGATACCCATGGTGTTTTCAAATCTTTCTTTTACATTTTCTCTATCGACCAGACCCCAAATTGCCCTGAATTTGTCGAGTGGTGTGCAAATAACTTTTCTGCTGCTGAAGGAGTCATTATGAATAAAGCTAAGTCTAGGGTCATTTGCCATGTTCAAGCCTCTATTATCCATAAAGCCCTATTTGTCCCCGATGACTTTATTCCTTTATCCCAAGAATACAAAGAAAAAATGTTATCCATTTCTTCCAAGAATCTACAGCTGAGAGTAAAGAAGCATTTTTAAAGTCATGTTTGAAGCCTGATAGTGAATTTATAGGTTTATCTTATCCTATTGACCTAATTCTGTTCAATGAAGAAACCCAGTCTTGTATTACCTTAGCTAGTCAATTTTTGGGGTTAGATACTAATGGCTATGTTACAGAGTCACTATTGAGTTTGTTGTTTGTCCTAAGCACTTTCCCAGTTGAGTCTGAACTTCCAAGTCAGTCCTTTCAGTCTTGTTGTCTTGAATTTGATGAGTTCCTGGCTGAGAACATTAGTTCTCAGTTAGTCAACTTCCACGATACTAGAGTTTTAAGATTCCAATCCTTTTTGTTGAAGATGTTCTTGTCACACAATGAAGACAGCCTGCATTTTCCTGAAATGGTACTCACTGATGAAATGACCCAAACTTATTGCAAGTTTGTGAATGGTTTGATGGCAGAAATTTACAACATTTTCTTCCAAAAAAGATTACCCAGAGTATTACCAAAAATGAAAGAAACATTGCAGCTTTCCCCCAGTAAAATGATAGGAGATTGGTTCCTCTCAGAGTCTGGAACAATTATAAGATTATATGGCTTTGTACATCAGCCTTACATTCTTCCATCCTTTCTGACAACCAGGGTCTTCTCTTTGGAATTTCTTAGACAAAAGCTTACAGTTGAAGAGGAACACATTTTAAACTTCAGGAAGAGCTTGGATATGAAATTTCCCTGGGAGGCAAGGCCATATGTTGTTAAAAGTAGAGTTGCTTTACCCATAATTGATAATCTGCTCAAGAACATGGGGTTTTCTTTGGGAACTGCAGTCAATTATGATCCACACCAGGAAATTTCCAAAAGAAGACAGGAAAATAACAATAAACCCTTAGAACACACTGAAGTAGCTGGACTCAGGGAGGCAACTAATTGGGAAAATTATCCTGACAAAGCTCTAGATAATGTCAACATGGAACAAGACTCTATATCTTCCTTACCTAGAAATAATTCTCCTCCCATGGACCTTTCAAATATTGTTGCAGTTGTTGGTAATATCTCATCCTTAATGAGTTTTTCAGGGACTTCCAAGAAAAGAGAGCATTCAGATTTCATGGATACTGAAGAAGTAAATACTGCTAGTACACCAAAGAAGCAAAAAATTGAACAAGAGGGACAAATGGTGTAGGTAAAGAAAAGCAATATGAAAGGTAAAAAGACACAAGAATAGCCCAAAGTAACTAGTCTAGAACTTCAAGAATATGTGTTTGATGGATTAACTCCTAATAAGTATTCATCAAAGGAGGAACGGTTGAACGCCTTTAGGGAAAAGGTTGTTCAAACTTTTGATGAGACAGTGAAATTATATGAGGAAGTAAGACAGTTGCCCAAGCCAGATGTAGCATTGAAAACTGTAAGCGATCATGCCAAAGATACCCCGAGTTTGGCCATGACTGTAGGCAATAACGTATCAGAAGTGAATGTGAACCTGGAAAATATTCCTACCACTGACATAATACATTTTCATAGAGAAACAAGTGATATTTTATATACAAGATTGCTCAGATCTACATTGCAGGTATCTAAACTAGAGACAAATAAAAAGAAAGCCCAGGATCTCCTAAGGAAAGAAAGGGTTGAATGCAAGGCCCTCCAAATCAAGATTAAAAAGTTGCAGGATCATCTATTGAAGGTTGATGGGCAATCAGACAAAGGAGCAGTGGCTCAAAAGCTATTAGAGGAGAAAGACAAAGAGGTTCAGGTGCTGAAAAAGAAGCTGAAAATCCCTTCCACTCAGCTTATTCAAACTTCATAATTGACAAAGTTTGAGAAGGAAAAGGAGGCATTAAGAACTGAATTAACAGATTGTAAAGCCAAGTTGTTAAAGCTTGAAGAAAAAGAAAAGCAGTGGGAAAAGGATGCTAAGCTTCTGGTAGAAAATGAAAAAGATTTGAAAGCCAAGCTGGCAGCAAGAGAGAAGGAATTACAAGAAAAATCTAAAAAAAATAAAAATCAATCTACTGTTCTTTCTGCAGAAGTAGATACAACCTCTCTTTCTGAAGCAATGCCCTAGGTAAAGTTGAAAGAGGTAGAGCTAACAGGATTAAAACAGCAGAACCAGAATCTAGAAGATATGTCTATGAAAAAAGAAGAAGAAAAGAAGAAGCTAGAAGAAAGATGTCAAGAATTAATAAACCAAAATGCCAAGTTAACAAAGCAGGTGATTGGCCAAATGGCCTTGCAAGGGGCCAGGCATTTGATTTGGGATGAAATTATTAGAGAAGCCAATAAGTTTAGACTAGATCTAGATTATATTGCAGACCAGGAGAGCGCTCTAAAGGTAGCCAGGCAGAACATTTTGATAATGAAACAAGGATTGAATAAAAAGCCAATGCAGGTAGCTCAAAATGCTATTAACTTTCTAAGTACTTTATCAGAGGATCAAGTTAAAAGGTTTGGTATCTAGGACAAAGTTATTGTTGCTTCTTGGGCTAGAAAAGTAATTGGAAAGTACAGAATGTTGGATACTATACAGGCAAAGGTGGATATTATAAGATTAAAGAAGTGGCTGATTTATTTAATCCAATAGTAAACAGGGGAATTCCTTTCTTTTGGGAGGAAAAAGGACCACTATTGTCTCAACAAGAATATTTGGATAAATTGGTCAAGTGCAGTTCAGATCATAACAAATTTGAAGATATGCAGCAAGCCCTGTCTGGAAAAGTTGTGTTTGACAAATTGGTTGGAGAATTCGAATTACTATTTGATTTTAAGGTTGCTTGTACCGAGGTCCCCGATCTTTCATATACAGATAACATGGAGCTCAGAGTTTTGGCACATGAAATGGTCGTTGCAGACTTGCTCAATTCTGAACATTGGGGATCAATTCAACAGTATGGATCAACCAAGTTTAAATTACAGCCATGAAGACATCAAGGAGGATAGCGCAAGATGATTTTCAGCGAAAGACGTATTTATGATAAATGTTATTTTAAATTCATTTAGTTAAGAAGTTTTGTTATCCCAAAGTTGCTTTGTGATAGACAAGCACTTTGACACATGTAATAAACGATTTAAACTGTTAGGCAGTTAGGTTTATTGTTCAGCTCAAGGAGCAATGTATAAGTATTCAGACTTTTGATTAAGCAAGGGCTGGAACCCGTGAAATTTTTGGAGAATTGTGTTTTCAAATATTTCTTTAATAAAATTGCAGCGCCGAAAGTTGGCGTTTTTTCAGAGATTCCTATGTTATTCTATGTTACAGTCTGTACTTTCCCTTCACATGTGAATGTTTTTCCAATTTATGTTTTCCATCATGTCTGAAATGAGTGTATAAACAGTTTGGAATTCATATTTACTATGCTTTGTCTGTTGTTTTCAGATATCCACTAAATTTTTCTTCTAAAATCAATACAGAATTCATTTTACAATGCTCTGTGTTAATGGTCTATTCATGTTCTTCCTTTTCCACCAGACAATCAAATTTTGACTGTGACTGGGTAGCTACCTTGCCTCTGTTTAAAATTTCCATGAAGAAAGTTTTGTTTATCAATATTCATATTTTGACTCCATAGCCCAATGGTCATGTGTTTAGTTTTCGACCAGTTTTATCAATTACAAACAATTTCACTTATACATATCTGGCCTTGTTAATATTCTGTGAGAGATCCCTCTCTGAAGAGGAAAACGCCAGTTTTTTCTTTTAAAGTGGTTTTTGTTGTTACCTAGGAATAGACTTTACAACCTTTGGTAAATTTCCAGTGTTAACAACAAAAATTGGTGCTCTTTTCGTCAATTGGTATTGATTGTAATCGAGAAGATTGTAGTCTTTCATTACCATAAATAAAGTTCAAATTACAAATATTTTTGTCTCTTTGATGTGATGATTGTGCTTATGACTCATGGTCGGTTTACCTAATGAATATGATTATGTGATTAATAATTGATATACTTTGATTGATTAAAAGAAGGTAAAAAGTTTATAATTGCTCACACACTGATTCACCCCCCCTCTCAGTGTGCCCATTGTGTCCAACACAGGGTTACGGTTTTAGCCATTGGGAAGATATAAAAGGAAGCCTAAGGAGAGGATAGGGTTTTAGCCATTGAGAATATATAAAAGGAAGCCTAAGGAGAGGATAAGACACACAACAGTCACACAGAGTGAGTGAGATCTCATTGAGTGGGTGGAGGACTTCCATCCAAGTGTGAGGGCAAGGGCCGAGTAACGGAGCAAAGAAGTAGCAAAGGAAGTCGCAACTAGGTGTGAGGTTGGTTTTTCCCTAGTTGGGGTTTTCCAGGGTAAATCTATGTGTCAAAAGTGTGAATGATTTCCTGTGTTTTTCTATTGCGTAAATTTGTTAGGATTTCAGTGTGTTCTTAGTTAATAATTGCAGTAAATTGTTCGGGACTAAGAGTCAAGGCTAGGATCGCTAAAAGCTAACACTTTAGCATCTCCAACAAAGAAAATGCTTTCAACAACCCTTTGTTCTCCAATATCAAGGTCAAGAACTTCCTTTGGTATGATGATATGCCCTTGACATGTTTTACACAAAATCTCACACCATGATCTAGTATTGAAACTTGATGGGGGTAGATCACCATGCCTCTTTTTCACGCATTCACATAAATAGATATAAGAATTGATTCTCTTATTCAATTCGTCCAAAGGAAACCTTGAAGGGTCTATCTAATATGTACTCATCAAGATGTGAATTGATTTATCAATTTTTTTACAAGAAGATGCCAAAAGCACCCATCTTGCAAACTAACCACATTTTGCTTATGGCCATATTCATAAAACCTTTTGATCAAGGGAGATATTTTACCTACTTTGGCTTCAACATACAATACCACTCCCATGCATCACCCTCGAGCAATGAAACTACAAATGCCATCATCAAGATGTCCTCACAAAAAATGTTGAGGTTTATAATGAAACCCATGAATGATTCAATGTGTTTTGAAACCATAGGAGCCTCGTGAAAATTTAGAAGATATTTTGACCATAGTTCTCTATGAAGAGTACGTGGATACCCCCGAACAAATGAAAAATCCAAAGGTCTATGCCATTCTTTAATAACCTCTTCAATTTTGCACAAAGCCATACTCTTTTCTTCAAATCTTCAAACATACAAGGTGTTGATTTTGAGATCTACCATATATGTGGGGTTGCCAAGGTGAACCTTTGATGCCTTCACAATGTTGCTTGCTTCAACCTACAAACAACGAGCCTTCAAAATCTGCAAAGGTAAAAAAGCTTCATCCCTTCATGGAGTCGCCATGTGAGAAGAGAAATATGCAATAGTAACCTCCCACAAAATGTCTAGAAGCATAATCTTCAAATTTCCAGGAAAGGGGTTTCATCCCCGGCAGCGACGCCGAAATGTTACAGCTTGAACTAGCATGTGTGAAGAAAGCCCAAAAGAACATGCTAGCCCAGTTGCAACCTAGAGATGTTACCCACTGTCACCTCAATAAATTCCTCTATGCACTTTCAATTGGCTCTTCTCCAACTCGAGGGGGGCTTCCCTAGGACCTAGATAGAATTAATAGGCTATGGTGATGAGGGTACAGAGGTGATTTTGAAGAGATAGCCCTAAAAAAATTGAGGTATTCATAATATAGTTTTAATGGGTGATGGGAGGACTTTAAAGATTAGTGCTAATCCCAAGGCATATGGAGTCTATGGATGGTTCCCCCTTAGGTCATGTTTGAAAGTGCTTGCTGAAAACCCCCCGACAAAAGCATGACAATGTCTCCATACAAGCAATTGATTCACTTAGATATTTGTATAAAGGGAAGGTATCATTTAAGCATACACTTCATATCCTCACTTGTTTCACACCCCAACCAAGTGAAATGCCAGATACCACTTCTAAAACTGGATGCCAAATATCTCGATACACATCACATTAACTTGAAATGCAATTAGCCAAGGAGTTACACAACCATGCTTAGGAACAGGCAAGAAGTATTCACAATGACAAAAAATTATCCAAATTTACACAATTAAAACCACCAAGTTCCAACCCGAGAGAAGAAAATACCTTAAACTATCATATACTCCGTAAAAGATATAATAATGTGGCTTCAAAGGGAGAAAAGTTTTCATATCCAACCATAAAAAATGGATGAGAAGGCCAACCCTTGTATAGGTTGTAGCCTTATCTCATTTTACAACAAAATATTATTAAAAACTCTAAACTCTAACAAACTCTTAATCAATTTCTAACCAACTCCTAAGTGGTCAAACCACAAGTACAATGCATAAGATAACATAAGGCCCCTTTTGTGGTCTCAAGAGGAATAATAAAGTCAGAGCTTCTAACCTCCTTAACAACCCAAAAAGTGGTTAGAACCACTTCATTCTACCAATAAAATAATCAAACGCCCTTAACCAGGACATGGTCAAGCAAATATAAAACTGTGGCTAAAAGGGGTTTCATACTTCTAACGAACCACATGAAAAAGGCCCCACAAGCATAAAAGTACCATTTTTTTAAATTAAAAAAAGGTCCCAATTTTCTTCATTCTAATTTTCGACATAAAGTGGACAAAACACGTTACACAGATGATGCATTCGATCTCTTCACAATGAGCATAAGACCCACCATCATGGGACACTATTAAAACTATGAACGACAACTCATACAAGGGTTGAAGTTATCCTAAATCGACATGATCCATAATGGCATTGAAGCGATCTCCAAGTTAACCCGTTGCTCATACATGGAAACACCCAGGTGTAAAATAAAACAACAGCCTCTCTCTTTGATGGGTGACAAACAGCTCCTCAATGATTCATTGGCCCAACCCACAAATCTTATTCCACTGCTTTGTTAAATGGAGAAACGGTAGATATGAGAATATCAACTTCTTTCTTATCTCAATTTCTACTATTCCTCAATTCTGTCAGGATTTCAGGGGTCACCAAGTAATACTTCTGATGTTGAACCAAGTTTTAACTATTTTATTTTTTTTAAATCATCCTTATGTTGCTTCGTCAATTCATTCATGTACCTCTAGACAACTTTGTTATGCAACTACAAGAGATCGAAGTCCTCCTTCAACAAACTTGTAAATAACTGTATGAGCAAGACACTCAATTTCTAACGTATTATGTGAAAGGTTAAGAATATGCTCTAGAGCACCTTTACTAGATGGATGCAATTTTCCTTTACCCAAAATTTTGTTGGACACATGAATTTGACCCACAATTGCATTTCTCAAGCATCGGAATTTGTTATAACAAGATTGGAGACTCTACATCCACCCTATTGCTTCAACTGAAGTCTAACAGTAAGCCCCAAACAAGCCTTCCATAGTGAGACCACAAATTTCAGCACAGAACTATTTCATATCATTGTCAAGAGATTGGGACTTACCCAGGAATGGAGATAAGAGACTGTTTATTGAGTCCAATGCTCAGAAAATGCCCCTGAACCTATATTGCGTGAGGAGGGAGCAACCAAGGAGCATCGATTCCAAAGCGCTCCCTCATCGTTCCCTGGTCGTTCCCTAGAGCAAAAAAAATGCTCCCTAATTGCTCCCTCAACACGCCCAAGAATTCAAGCTATTTTTTTCTTTTTTTGGTTTTTGGAACTAAGACAAGGTTCAACATGGATTTTTGGCATGCTTAGGGTTCATTTAGTGGATTTATAATTGTAATGTTAAATTCTTAACATTACTATTAATTGTTTCAGGCTAAGTTGCACTGAAACGGATACGGATACAGGGAGGGAAACAGATACGGGGAGGTTTGAAAAATGTGGGATACGATACGGCAAGGAAACGTCAGCAGACTTATATATATATCAAAAAGGCCATGAAACATACATACTTTAGACTAACATTCATCAATTAGATTTAAAGGTAGTTGTTTCATTTATAACAATTAAAATCAGCAAACTCAAATATTGTCTTCAACAATATTCTTCTATCTCAAGTGCCATAGATAAGTCACCCGCTTGCAAGCATTTAAACAGGAACATGTCAACTACTTCTAAACATTGATTTCAAACCCTAAAATTACTTAATGGATGTATCCAAACGTTACCATCTAACAAATATTACGTTGTTTACACCTCTAGAAAAGTGTTAAAATTTGTGATTAAACACAAATTTTTATGTAAGACAAACTCAACTATGTTGTATTTAGGTTGGTCCACTCACTAACGAGACAATCAACTAGGCAAGTGAGAGTCAATTGACCAACCGACTGGTTCCAAAAGTGACTAACTAACTGGCTCTTAAAGGGCCTAAATTCATAGGATTGTCTATGATTTGCAACCGACTTGGATATTCAAATTTGACATAATCAACCATGTTTTAAGGGGATTAATTAAGCACACAAGTATAAATAAGTGAGCTCATGTTTTAGTGCAACTTAGGGGTGAGTGTGATGAAATGCAATATTGCACTCTATGCAATAAAACTATCTCTAGACACCAATGAGTTTCCTTGGATATGTTGTTTATGTTTTATGGTTTATATTAATAAAAATGCTTGAAATAAGATTAAAATATCACATGCACATCTTATGGAAAACTGGCTAAACGACGCACCATCATAATTATCTCCACAACATAAGGATAGGGATATGAGTGTACTAGCAATGTAGTAAATAAGGCCGTAGGTCAAGGGTTCATACTATTTCAAAAAGGAAAAGAAGAAAACTGAAGTTTGTTGGAAGATTATTGGAAATATGTGTTGGATTATGCAACCCTTCATAAATGTAGTACGCTATTTTGTATGGCTAAGGCTGCCATTGTATCAATTTTGATATGCAAGTTGATTTATCACATATGCAAGTCATTGGGGTTTATTTAAAACGAAGTTGTGAGGAATTGGCAAAAAAACTGAAAAATAAAAATAAAGGTCATTGTACTTCTACACTAGGCTATGAAACTATCACTATAGTAGACAAGCATTTGATACAATAAAATGTCCACAGATCAATGATTTTTTGAACCAACGATAGGCCTCTATCAATTTTGGAAAATTACAATGAAACACAATCAGTGAGACATAAGATGTCAAATTACCATTCACCAATTTAGGATTAAGGTTTTGCTCTTGATTTATAAGCTTTGAGGCTTTATATGTTTTGAGGTTCAATTTAGGATTATGGTTTTATAGTGTGCCTTTGGGGTTATTTATTTGTTTATTTTCATTTCAAAAAATCAATATTTCTAGTCAAAAACTTACCCTGTAGCAGCTGAAGCGTTTCAGGAAACCAGGAAACGTTTAAGGAAAAGGCTGGAAACTCTGGAAACGTTTCAGGAAACTATTGGAAACGGGATGGAAACGTTTCTAATTTTTGGATACGGCTTGGAAACGTTTCAATGGCGTTTCCAAGCTATATCCCCTCCGTTTATCCGAAATAGGGAACGAAGTTTCCCCTCCCCTTCCTAGAAGTTTTCGGTAACTTAGGTTTCAGGATGTTTGAGAGTGGTTCCAATCTCATTAGACTTCATATGCAAAGAGTATAATTTTATATCTTGTTATCCACTAAGTTGCACTCAGGTGGATTTCCAGTGAACAGTCAAAGACTTGAACAAATCAATTGTTCATCACATGTGTTCAGAAGTTCATCAAGCCAATCAATGGCCCTTTTTTTTTTTTTACATGTTCATACCCTGCGGGAAAATTGTAATAAATGACCTACCATGATGAAATTATGTAAAAGGTTTGGCTTTACTGAGACCTAGTCATCAATACTTTACTCTAGGGTGCTTTACTAAGTAGTGGATCTGCCTCAAGATACATATGTGTACATTAGTCCTATCCAATCTTGGATAGAAAAAGTCTGTGGGAGGACTTGCCAATTTGGGAAGCAGTTTGACGATGTATTACATGCCTATGATATCCTATCTAGCCCTCCCATCTTGAGAATTCATGAAGGTTTGCACTTTCTAAAAAATATGTCCTTACTTTGGCTAGTAACCAAAGATAAGGCAAAAAACTCTAAAGTTGATAAAATGCTTAGGTCGTTACATTGGATATTTGATTTTACCTAACTTTTTATATCATGCTTAAAGTAGGAAAATAAGCTCCTCAAAGTGAGAATTCACATTCTGCAATTTCTTTCTGTACTTAGAAATAAATAACATTTTATTTAGTTAAGCTTTTTTCCACATTCTTGAATAATGCAACTTATGGCTCATTTAGTTTTTATATAAAACTTGCGCTACTAAGGTTTCTTTTGTCAAGTTGAGATGGTTTTACAGATTATATAAACAAGCGAATCTGGTGTTCTCGTATCCTCTCCTTTCCTGAAGACCAGATCGAGCACGCGTCCCACAGTTGGAGCCAAATGTTATCCACTAAGTTGCACTTAGGTCGATTTCCCGTGAGCAGTCAAAGACTTGAACAGATCAATTGTTCATCACATGTGTTCAGAAGTTCATCAGGCCAATCGGTGGCCCCTTTTTTATTTTTTTACATGTTATACCTTGCGAGGAAATTGTAATAAATGACTTAGCATGATGAAATTATGTAAAAGGTTTGGCTTTACTAAGACATAGTCATCAATACTTTACTCTAGGGTGTTTTTCCCTTGAGAATTATACGTCATTTTTTAATGACTTGTAATTTTCGAGTTTTTCACCCGCTCCTCCAAAGCTAGAGTAAATGTCTTGGTAGTTAGACCTTAGGAGGTTATTAAAACCTATGTGTCAATGTATATTACCATGCTAATCATTGTTTTTTAGTCATATGAACATGTACTAAGTCCCCCATAGGTTTTTTTTAATTTCCGGAAAATATAAATTTTTTTGTTTTTCTAGGCTTATTTTTAATAAGTTAATTAAAAATATTCAAAAGTGCATAAACGTGTGGCCTAGGGGCAGAATTTGCCATGGGGGTGCTCATTTTCTAACTCAAAGCACCCACTTAACCCCTAAACCCACTTTCCTAAGTTTTCGAGTAATTATTTTTCTCTTAAATTAATTATTACTCGAAAATGGTGAAAAAGACCCAAAAATAGATAAAGTGAAAATTTCGGCAACTGATAAAATAAAAGAAACATGCCGAAAGTGAATTTTATGAGTTGGAAAAGTAAAGTGGAAACATTCTTAAGGTTTCTAAAACACTTTGGAGTGTTTTTCTCGACAAATAAATGGAAGTCGATTTTCCTAAATCAAGTCAAGCACGTCTCTCAAGAAAAGGATGGAAATTTGTGAGGATGATAGCAAGTGTTAAGTTATGAATAAGAAGTTGGCATATTTTTTGTCTTTTTCATCCCATGCCAACATAAGCAAAGTGCTCTCTCTCTTGGGCAAGTGCACCACCCTCTCTTGGTCATATTTTCTATATAAGCAAAGCATTGCCCCATTATTCGAACATGGAGGATTGAACCTATGCTCTTGTAATACTTAGTTGCTTCCATATTTTGTAGAATAAAGTGAAGAAGTGAAGACTTTGGAGGTCCATATGGTGCAAAATTTCATGGTTGTGAATGCTTGAGCTTCATGGAGGTGATATTTAGCTAGTTGTACTTCTCTTTATTTCAAGCTTGTAGATGTTTATCTATCTTAGAAGGCTATTACTAGCCCATAGAGTAAAAATTTGTAGTTTCAATTTGTTTACTTATGTTTTTCTATTAGAGATCTAAGAGTAGCCAACTATAGTCAACTATACTGAGGCTCTCCCAAATTTCTTTTATCAAAATATACTAGATTTAATCTCGTTTGTTTAAAGGTTGTGTAGCTTTGCAAATCATAGAAGGCGAAGGAAGATTTTGAGCTCAGTTGCATTTTCTTCCTCTTCACCACTATTCTTTAGATCTAATCTTTTTTGTCCTACAAGCGCTTTCTCTTCTTCACAACGTTCAAGCTTGAGCTTGAGGGTTTTCTCTCCCATCTCATAAAAATCCAATCTTTCTCTTTGGTTACTTTTCTTACAAGCTTAGATTTCTTTAAAAGCTTATTATACGAAGTTTAGGCTTGTTTACATGTTAGATCTAAGTGCTTTAATAGATATCTTAAGCTTAGATCTAACAGTTCATTTCCAGTACTCAAAGCAGTAAATTTTTCCTATTTTTGTAAAGTACTAGATAGTGTATTTTATGTACAAGCTTGTACTAATCCACTAATTCGTACATTGTTAGCTTGCTGGTTTTTAGCAGGTTGAAAGACAAAAAGAGAGAAACTATAGCCAAATTTTGACAGATCTAGCTATCCAAAGGCTCCAAAGTGCCCACTATTGTTCCCTTTCAATTCTGAGTTATTGTAAACCTCATTGGTCCCACATTTAAAGGATCAAAGGTCTTCTTTCTCCTAAAAACTTATTGTAATAAAGGTCTTCTTTCTCCTAAATACTTATTGTAATAAAATAAATAAAAGAGAAGCAAGTAGGCTTTCCAAGCGCCCACACTCCATTCCCCTTGGGGGATTCGTGTCGCCTTCTTAGTGGTTTGCTTTATGCTTAGTTTCTTTTACTTTCAGTTAGTTTAGTTTTCTTTCAAAGTTTCATTTACAATTGCAGAGTAACAAACACTAACCTGACATTTTATTGCCGTAGTAATTAGTCTCGCAGATTTCTTTGATTTTTCTTGCAACACATGCACACACTCCGTCCTAACAGGTTGTTTTTCTTCTGCAAGTAGTTTTAGTTTGTACTTTGCTTTACAAATTGTAACAAACATTTGCCTCCTTCGTGTATGCTCTACCCCTCGCAGCTTTGTCTGACTCTTGGGGATATCAAAAGCGGAAGTGTGCATTAATTAATTACTCACATTTAATTTAATCAACTCACATTAATAAAATTAGCATCCCCTAAACATTATGAAAATCCGACGTAAACGAGTTTGGTGAATAGTAGGCAAATTCTTCAGAGAAAGCAGGAACAACTAGAAAGTGACCATGGGGTCCCGTTAGGCTACATCCTTATTTGTGTAGTGTTGAACACCCCCCCACGACTCCATCTAGCCCACATTTTCTCGTGCAGAGCCACTTTTCCCAAAATCTGGACATATTCCCCGTACCATTTGGTATATCGGGAATCCCCTCTCTCCTTTAATCAATTCATCTTTCAAATAATAAAATTAACCAAGAACACAATTGCAAAACTTTTACTTTACAGCAACATTTGCTTTGACTCCACGACACTGGTCTTTAATATTTATTATTTGTTTCATTCAGTTAAGCTATATTTTGTCGTGATTATTCTATTTCATATATGTTGTATAGTTGATTTAATTGTGCAATTGTCTTGATTAATATATTAACCTTCAAACTCCTAAACAAGAATTTTTCATCCAAAACAACTAAGTACCTAAAGCCTTAGTGATATTAATAGGGTCTACACCCCTTGGCTTCATTAGGAGTTAAGCCTAAACGGAGGAGTCAAGATCAAGTGACAGTACTTGACTCAAAACTTGCCCCCAAGGACGCACCAAGCAACTTGAAGACTTATGCTGCGTTAACCCCAGGTGCGTAAGAGGCGGCAACATTTTGGCATCGTTGCCGGGGATAAATCTTTTTAATCCCGGAGTACGACTTTTTTTTTTACCTTTTTTGTTTTTGCTTTGTTTGATGTGGTTAGAGTAGATCTTTAATTTTCATCTAGCGACTCCACTAACCTTTTTCCAATTTTATTTATACAAAAAAAAGCGAAAAATTTGATTTTTGTGAGAAACTATTTAATGCATATTTTTATTTTCACATGGAGACTCCACTAAAGGGATAGAAACCCTTGTATCTCATAAAGTTGTTGAGTTTGATTCTGTGTAGATAATCCCACACGACAGTAAAAATTAAAAAGATCATTTTTCAATAGCTCCACTCTTTCAGTAGCAGATGTTACCAATGATTATTGATTCTTGATATGGATGTTAAAAGTATAGAAAGTGCAGCTCGGGTCTCTCGTGCATATCCTCCTATCGATTTCTTCAAGATCCCTGGATTTCCTAATCATTTTGATGGGGAAAATACATCTTATCCCCTTCTTTTCTTTCATGGGCATGATAATGATCACTCAGCCAGATTCCACGTTGTGATGTTCCTTTCACGTATGAGTGAATTTAGCATACGTAATGAGGATCATATGTTGTTTATGTTTGCTTCTTCTTTGCGAGAGGATGCTTCTTGTTGGCTTCATGAGGGCCTTCCTGATAACTCTATTACTTCCCTTGCAAGGTTCTTTGAGATATTTTTGAGGCAGTGGCATTATGATGGAAACGATATTGAATTATTCAATATTGAGTCATTCATTAAGACTAATTTGAAATACTTTTTTCCTTGGAGAAAATATCACGTGGAAGATCATGAGATGCCTAGTATCAACATGGTATACAACAATCAATATTTAGAAACCCATGATGATCTAGTTGAGGTTGTGCATGAAGAGTCCTTCATTGAGGATATTATTAAAGACCCTCCTCATGTCACATTAATAGATAATACTAAAGATTGGGATTCATTTCATGATTATTTCAGTGATGATGATCACATTTGTACCCTAGATCTACCTCAAAGAGAAACCATTACAGAAGCTTGTAATGAAACTTATGATGAAATCAGTAATGTATATGATACCACTCCTGCTTGTTCTCCGTATAATGATGAAAGCTTGGAAGGTTTACTGCCTTGTGACCTTTTTTTCTGAAGAAGATGATTCTGAACAAGAGGAGGACAAGTATAGTTTGGGATGTGATGCCAGCGATGAAGATTCTCTCATATCCGACGTGGATGGGGGTGATGACTATTGGACTTTCATGGAAAATCCAGTCTATGAGACACTTGAAAATCTCATTGATAATCTCATCTATGATATGTCCAGCGAGGGGAGTGTCTATTCAGAAATTTGTGGAAGTCCCATCTATGATACATCTATAGAAGGGAGTGTTGATCTTGAGACTTGGAAAAGTTTTGGTATGGAAGAGGAGCATTGAAAATTTTCATTTGATTATTCAGAGCTATATTATTCAGAGGCGCACATAAGTATCAGTAAAGAAGACTTGGAGAAGCAGTATAATGAAGGGTCAGATGGGATACAGTTAACAGAACATCAGTCTCAGTCGTCGTCTTGACATGCAGAAGTTCCTTATGATTTGGAGCAGCTTGGGGCTTACACACAAAGGTATCAACAAATAAGCCCTTTGGATGGGTAAGTAGTGGATCTGCCTCAAGATACATATGTGTACATTAGTCCTATCCAGTCTTGGATAGAAGAAGTCTGCGGGAGGACTTGCCAATTTGGGAAGCAGATTGACGATGTATTACATGCCTATGATATCCCATCCAGCCCTCCCATCTTGAGAATTCATGTAGGTTTGCACTTTCTAAAAAATATGTCCTTGCTTTGGCTGGTAACCAAAGATAAGGCAAAAAACTTTAAAGTTGATAAAATGCTTAGGTGGTTACATTGGATATTTGATTTTACCTAACTTTTTATATCATGCTTAAAGTAGGAAAATAAGCTCCTCAAAGTGAGCATTTACTTTCTGCAATTTCTTTTTGTACTTAGAAATAAATAACATTTTATTTGGTTAAGTTTTTTTCCACGTTCTTAAATAATGCAACTTATGGTTCATTTGGTTTTTATATAAAACTTGTGCTACTAAGGTTTCTTTTGTCAAGTTGAAATGTTTTTATAGATTATATAAACAAGAGAATCCGGTGTTCTCGTATCCTCTCCTTGCCTGGAGACCAGATCGAGCACACATCCCACAGTTGGAGCCAGATGTTATCCACTAAGTTGTCCTTAGGTGGATTTCTAATGAGCAATCAAAGACTTGAACAAATCAATTGTTCATCACATGTGTTCAGAAGTTCATCAGGCCAATCGGTGGCCCTTTTTTTATTTTTTTACATGTTCATACCCTGTGGGGAAATTGTAATAAATGCCCGATGAAATTATGTAAAAGGTTGGCTTTACTAAGACCTCGTTGTAGAAACAAGTCTCAGACATTGAGAAGGGTGGGTGAATCGGTCTCTTAAAACTTAAAAATCTCTTGCCAAAGCACTATTATGAACCAATCATGAAATTTACCAATTGTATATATATGTCAAATATACAAACACATATGAAGAACAACACATATATGAATATGTCAAATATCTTTTTATTAAATAGGATTTTACATTACATAGTATTGATGATCTAGACCCAGCTAGATTGAGAGACCCAGCTTGTATACATGACCCAACATGTAGAGAGGAATCCAATCCTCATTCAGGCTCCAACCTGATTACAAACACCAGTCTATTTGAATGAACACAAGGTTCATGTCAAATGTAGAATATCTACCAAAATATTATATTTTATCCACCGAGATACATTTCTTCATATGATGTCTTCATACCTATACTTCATTTTTCACACCTCTTCATGAAACATTATGTATTTCCATGTATTCACACATTTTCGTAAACTTTTAACTATCTCTTGTAATCATTTGGTTCTTTAATATACAAAAATTATTAATAAAAAGAAAACAGCATTAACTAGTTTTGGTTATAACTAGTTTTGGCTTTAACTCCTATTTTCCCTTTTGTTTTTAAAAACTTTGTTTAAACGTTATAACACCAAAAACCCTTTCTTTTTACCAAATTTATGTTTATTCTTCTAAATAGAATCTTGTAGCTTCTCTTTTATCATTTCTTTGTTTATGAACAATATGCTTCTGTTTTTACTTCAGAAATAATAAACTTTGTTTTATATGAATGATAAACAGTTTATTATGTTTTTGTTTAATAATAAACAATTTATTTCTCGGATATTAACTAATCCAACATTCCCCAAACCAGAGCCTTCTTAGTATATGCAGGAGTATATTAATTATTTATTTCATGATATCTTAATCATTCCATATTTTTATTAAATTGACTTAACTGGGCAATTTAAATAAAAAATCGTTTCAATATATACTTAATTTAGGCATATTCAGATTTCTGTGTAAAACAGAATTTTTCTTCAACTTGGGAATTCACTTTTTCACATGTGTGACTACTAGATGGAGAACTAAACTTATGGGTAGATAGACAAGTTGTCAAATACCATAGTCGTATTTTTATTAAATTGACTTAGCTAGGCAATTTAAATAAAAACTTGTTTCAACATATACTTAATTTAGGCATATTCAGATTTCTGTGTAAAACAGAATTTTTCTTCAACTTGGGAATTCACTTTTTCACATGTGTGACTACTAGATGGAGAACTGAACTTATGGCTAGATAACCATTTCAACAATGAACAAGACCATATCACAAGATAAATCTATTAACACACACACAACCTCTAGCAAGTATTTGAAAGTGGTCTTTCAAACTGGTTTTATGACACTTAGACAAATTTCCTCAACTCCTAGGTCACCAAGGTGATTTTCTTTTTCCTTCAAATTTGGCAAGTGAGGTATCCAATAGGTAGAGGACAACTAGATGAATCCATCAAGACCTATTTCATCCTCTGAAACTACTTTCTCTCTCCTTGGCGGGCATTTTACTGAGACAATGCAAATATGGCTGGGAGGCACTTTTGGCAGGTTCATATCTTTCTCCTCAAGGGACCCTTTGGACAATATAGGACCATGGATGGATGCTCCAACAAACCCTCTAGAGGACCACACTCTCATAATATTT
Source organism: Pseudotsuga menziesii (assembly GCA_001517045.1). Classification (NCBI taxonomy): domain Eukaryota; kingdom Viridiplantae; phylum Streptophyta; class Pinopsida; order Pinales; family Pinaceae; genus Pseudotsuga; species Pseudotsuga menziesii. The sequence continues at coordinate 159,769 of LPNX010862572.1, forward strand.
TTCACATCACCCTATGAGATAGGGCGTGCATTACCCTAAGGCCAATTTCTTGATTTGGTCCCCTATGAATATAACACTGTTTTGGCAAATCATTATTTTTTTTATCAAACATCTTCTTTAAGAACTGAGACCATGGTGAGATAGCCTTTTCAACAATCTCTATGATGATAGTTTCAGATAATTTTTATCATACACCTATAAGGTACGGTGGGCATTTTCCCAAGGTCACCTAAGCCAGTTTTTCCACACGTGGACAGATTTTCTTAGTCTGGTCCTAATCTGCCTAAAACACTGTTTTGGCAAACTTTTCTCCAGACATGATCAAGGAGAACTAAGGCCATGGTTAGATAGACAATCCAACATACTACAAGATGACCATAGGGAACGTGCATTTTCATTCTTCTACAAATTATGGCGGGTATTTCCATAAAGCAGTTTTTACTAAATTTCCTATACTTAGTCATTTCCTGTTTTTCACAAAAGTATCGTATCTTTCCAGAATGATGTCAATTTGTAATCCTGACTTCCTGATAGCACCAGGACACCATCAAGTGTATTTCAAGCCTCATCACACACGCCACATCATATATGCCATGTCATCAATTTTTTTGACATTCCTTTGTCTTTTATTGAGTTTGCCCTGCCATCATGTCTTGGTTATTCTTTTGACATTCCTTTGTCTTTTACTGAGTTTGCCCTGCCATCATGTCTTGGTTAGTCCTTTGTCATCATTGAACTCCTCTTGACATCAATGACAACTACTGCCAACTTATATTGTCATATTTTCCAACAATCTCCCCTTTTGGCATTGATGGCAACACCTAAACCTTCTCCCCCTTTGACAGCAATGTCAAAGGATAACCAACGCCCTTTGTTGTAAAAGACCCAGATGGGCACGACATATTTTGCAGAATGCAGAGAAGCATGAAACTCCGCATGGAGCAGATAGGAGCATTGAAAAATTCAAGGCCATATTTGTTGCCAGAGGGTTCTCTCAGAAAGAGGGAGTCGATTATGATGAGACATTTGCTCCTATGGCTCGATACCCTTCCATTAGATCGATCATTGCTATTACTTCAATAATGGGATGGAAGTTGTATCAGATGGATGCCAAGAAAACCTTTCTCAATGATATTGTTGATGCATTACTTCTTGGGATTAGAAGTATAATAAAGGCAGAAGAAGATTTTCCTAGGTTAAGGAAAATACACCATAGATATACTGAAGAGATTCAGAATGTTGGACTGCAAGTCCATAGCTACTCTGATGGATGCAAACTTAAAGAAGCTGAGGGATTCTGCTTCAGATTCAAATTTGATTGATCCCACTATGTATCGCCAGTTGATTGGGTCCTTGATGTATCTGATGAACACCAGACCAAACATTTGTTTTGCTATGAATGCTCTCAGTCAGTTCATGTGTGAACCGAGGCATATTCACTGGATTGTTGCAACACATGTGCTCAGATACTTACGTGGCATTGTGGGATATTATCTACGATATGATTTAGAATGTGACTTGAAATTGCAAGGGTTTATAGACACGGATTGGGCCAGATGCTCTACTGATAGGAAAAGTACTTCAGGATGTTGTTTCAGTCTGGGTTCTTCAATTATATCCTGGTGCAGTAGGAAGTAGAACTCAATAGCTCTCAGTACTGTAGAGGCCGAGTATATGGTTGCTAGTTCAGCATCCCAAGAAGCAGTTTGGCTTTGTAAACTTCTTGCAGGATTGTTTGCCCTGATTCCAGAGCCAACCATGATTCACTGTGATAACCAGAGTTGCGTGCAGATGTTAGTGAATCCTGTATTTCATGACAAGTCGAAGCACATAGAGATTCAGTGTCACTTCATACGTGATATGGTGCAGAAAGGTGCGGTCAAGCTACATTATATTCTGATAGATGACCAAACTGCAGATGTTCTCACCAAGCCTCTTCCCAAAGTGAAATTTGAATATTTTCGCGGAAGACTTGGAGGAGAAGAAAACATATCCCTCCTTGAGAGGGAGAGGTGACTCAGAGACACTAACCATACCTTTGACTAGGTACCTTTTCTCGCCCAGGTTTCTCAGCTAGGTATGGGAGAAATCCTATCAGCAGATGAGACAGACAGATAGTAGATGGTCGGGTTCACACAGGTGCCTCTGCTCGTCCAGGTACTCACCCAGGTATGGGAGAAATCCCACCGGCAGATGAGTGGGATAGGTAGCAGATGGCTGTGTGATTGCACATGTACATCTACTCATCCAGGTTATAACCAAAACTAGTTAACGTTGTTTTCCTTTTATTAATAGTTTTTGTATATTAAAGAAACACATGATTACAAGAGATAGTTAAAAGTTTATGAAAAGGTGTGAATACATGGAAATACATAATGTTTCATGAAGAGGTGTGAAAAATGAAGTATAAGTATTAAGACATCATATGAAGAAATGTATCTCGATGGATAAAATATAATATTTTGGTAGATATTCTACATTTGACATGAACCTTGTGTTCATTCAAACAGACTGGTGTTTGTAATCAGGTTGGAGCCTAAATGAGGATTGGATTCCTCTCTACATGTTGGGTCATGTATACAAGTTGGGTCTTGTAAGAGAGTTGGGTCTCTCAATCTAGCTGGGTCTAGATCATTAATGATATGTAATGTAAAATCCTATTTAATAAAAAGATATTTGACATATTCATATATGTGTTGTTCTTCATATGTGTTTGTATATTTCATATATATATATATATATATATACAATTGGTAAATTTCATGATTGGTTCATAATAGTACTTTGGCAAGAGATTTTTAAGTTTTAAGAGACACTGATTCACCCCCCCCCCTCTCAGTGTTTGGGACCTGTTTCTACACTAGTCATCAATACTTTACTCTAGGGTGTTTTTTCCTTGAGAATTCTACGTCATTTTTTAATGACTTATAATTTTCGAGTTTTTCACCTACTCCTCCAAAGCTAGAGTAAATGTCTTGGTAGTTAGACCTTAGGAGGTTATTAAAACCTATGTGTCAATGTATATTGCCATGCTAATCATTGTTTTTGAGTCATATGAACATGTACCAAGTCCCCCATAGCTTTTTTTTAATTTTCGGAAAATATAAATTTTTCCATTTTTCTAGGCTTATTTTTAATAAGTTAATTAAAAATATTCAAAAGTACATAAAAGTGTGGCATAGGGGAAGAATTTTCCATGGGGGTGCTCATTTTCTAACTTAGGGCACCCACTTAACCCCTAAACCCACTTTCTTAAGTTTTCGAATAATTATTTATCTCTAAAATTAATTATTACTCGAAAATGGTAAAAATGACCCAAAAAATAGATAAAGTGAAAAATTCGGCAACTCATAAAATAAAATAAACATGCCGAAGTGAATTTTATGAGTTCGCAAAGTAAAGTGGAAACATTCCTAAGGTTTCTAAAACACTTTGGAGTGTTTTTATCGGCAAATAAAGGCAAGTCGATTTTCCTAAATCAAGTGGACACATCTCTCAAAAAAAGGATGGAAATTTGTGAGGATAATAACAAGTGTTGAGTTATGAATTAGAAGTTGGCATATTTTTTGCCTTTTCCATCCCATGCCAACTCAAGCAAAGTGCTCTCTCTCTCTTGGGCAAGTGCACCACCCTCTCTTGGTCATATTTTCTATATAAGCAAGGCATTGCTCCATTATTTGAACATGGAGGATTAAACCTATGCTCTTGTAATACTTAGTTGCTTCTATATTTTGTAGAATAATGTGAAGACTTTGGAGGTCCATATGGTGCAAATTTTCATGGTTGTGAATGCTTGAGCTTCATAGAGGTGATATTTAGCTAGTTGTACTTCTCTTTATTTCAAGCTTGTAGATGTTTATCTAGCTTAGAAGGCTTTTACTGGCCCATAGAGTAAACATTTGTAGTTTCAATTTGTTTACTTATGTTTTGCTATTAGAGATCTAAAAGTAGCCAATTGTAGTCAGTTATACTGAGGCTCTCCCAAATTTCTTTTATCAAAATATACTAGATTTAATCTCGTTTGTTTAAAGGTTGTGTAGCTTTGTAGATCGTCGAAGGCGAAGGAGGATTTTGAGCTCAGTTGCATCTTCTTCCTCTTCACCACTATTCTTTGGATCTAATGTTTTTTGTCCCACAGGGGCTTTCTCTTCTTCACAACGTTCAAGCTTGAGTTTGAGGGTTTTCTCTCCCATCTCATAAAAATTCAATCTTTCTCTTTGGTTACTTTTCTTAGAAGCTTAGATTTCTTTAAAAGATTATTATATGAAGTTTAGGCTTGTTTACATGTTAGATCTATAGTGCTTTAATAGATATCTTAAGCTCAGATCTAACACTTCCTTTCTAGTACTCAAAGCAGTAAATTTTTCTCATTTTCGTAAAGTACTAGATAGTGTAATTTATGCACATGCTTGTACCAAACCACTAATTTGCAGTGTTCCACCAAGTTTCCGGGACGGGGGGGCGTGGGAGCGAGAAAACGCACATTGGGGACGTGTAGAGACACCCCAAAATTTTGGGGTGTTTTGGGGGCCGTGGGGGCGCGAAGGCGTCAGGGTCCCTAACATAGGGGGTTGGTCTCTAAAATTATAAAAAAGAAAAAAGAAAAATAATAAAAATATGAACCCCAACATATAAACATATCAATTCTTCATCCAGTCACCATTTGCATACTAGCATGCTTATGTTCCCGAAGAATTTAGTGTAATTTAATGTAATCGTTATAGCCAAGCATATCATATCGATGTTTGTTTCTATTTCGTTTTAAAATGACCATTTAGTGTAAAAGCCTAAAATTTAAGATGAATCATTTTTTTAAGTAAAAAAATTTTAAAAATTGAGGGCAGTGGGGGCCTGTCAGAGCCCCCCATTTTCAGGAGGGGGCATGTGGGAGCCCCCCAATCCGGGAAACTCCTAGACCCATGTTTCCCCAAGTTTCGCAAAAAGGGGGGCGCTGGGAAACGTTTCCCATGGAGCCCCCTAGCCCCCGGGGCGTGGGAAGCGTAGGGAGCGAGCCCCCGACCCTGGGAAGCGCATTCTCGTGGAACACTGCTAATTTGTGCACTGTAAGATTGCTGGTTTTTAGCAGGTTGAAAGAAAAAAAGGAGAAACTATGGCCAAATTTTGACAAATCTAGCTATCCAAAGGCTCCAAAGTGCCCACTATTTTTCCCTCTCAATTCCGAGTCATTATAAACCCCATTGATCCCACATTTAAAGGATCAAAGATTTTATTTCTCCTAAAAACTTATTGTAATAAAATAAATAAAAGAGAAGCAAGTGGGCTTTCCAAGCGCCCACACTCCATTCCCCTTAGGGGATTCGTGTCGCCTTCTTAGTGGTTTGTTTTATGCTTAGTTTCTTTTACTTTCGGTTAGTTTAGTTTTCTTTCAAAGTTTCATTTACATTTACAGAGTAACAAACACTAACCCGACATTTTATTGCCATAGTAATTAGTCTCACAAATTTCTTTGATTTTTCTTGCAACACAAGCACACAATCCGTCCTAACGGGTTGTTTTCCTTCTGCAAGTAGTTTTAGTTTGTACTTTGCTTTACAAATTAGAACAAACATTTGCCTCCTCCATGTATGCTCTACCCCTCGCAGCTTTTTTTGACTCTTGGGGATATCAAAAGCGAAAGCGTGCATTAATTAATTACTCACATTTAATTTAATCAACTCACATTAATAAAATTAACATCCCCTAAACATTACGAAAATCCGGTGTAAACAAGTTTGGTGAATAGTGGGCAAATTCTTCAGAGAAAGCAGGAACAATTAGAGAGTGACCGTGGGGTCCCATTGGGCTACATCCTTGTTGGTGTAGTGTTGAACACCCCCCCACAACTCCATCTAGCCCACATTTTCCCGTGCGGAGCCACTTTTCCGAAAATCCAGACATATTCCATGTACCATCCGGTATATCGGGAATCCCCTCTCTCCTTTAATCAATTCATCTTTTAAATAATAAATTTAACCAAGAACACAATTGCAAAACTTTTCTTTACAACAACATTTGATTTGACTCCATGGCACTGGTTTGACTCCATGGCACTGGTCTTTAATATTTATTATTTGCTTCATTCAATTAAGCTATATTTTGCCGTGATTATTCTATTTCATATATGTTGTATAGTTGATTTAATTGTGCAATTGTCTTGATTAATATATTAACCTTCAAACTCTTAAACAACATTTTTTCATCCAAAACAACCAAGTACCTAAAGCCTTAGTGGTATTAATAAGGTCTACCCCCCTTTGCTTCGTTAAGAGTTAAGCCTAAATGGAGGAGTCAAGATCAAGTGAAGGTGACTCAAGACTTGCCCCCAAGGATGCACCAAGCAGTTTAAAGATTTTTGTTGTGTTAACCGCAGGTGCGTAAGAGGCGGCAACATATCCCATTCAGAATTCAGCAAACTTAATAGTTTTCAAGATTTCAACACTGCGACATTTCCACTAGATTCTACCATGTACGAGGGTAAGGGATTGGAATTTAATGAAGCACATCAACCTCTCTATATACCTTGATGTTGGTGTTGATGCCTAACTATTGAAGTTGATTGAACTCCTTTGCCATGACCTTAATAGAAATGTACCCTTCAATCATGAAAAATCACTTATTAAGCATGGCAATCTTTTTCTACCTGAATGTTCCACTCCATGCCCTAGCATATGTCCTTACACGAAAATATTATTCTCCATCTTGGTTGGCCCAACTAGAACCTGGGGGTGGACTTGGAAGAAAACCACGCACGGATCCAGAGGTGCAAAATGGGTATTTGCTTGCATTTGCCAAGTTGGTCCCTAATGAGAGTGTGCTCCAGTACGAAGAGAATTTATTCGCAAATGCATCAGTGAACATGGAATCTTTGGTAACATGCATACAACCAAAGATCGAGATAGGTTGAGTACTGTTACTGGGAAAACTAGCAAGCTCGTGTCTGATAAGCACATATGAGGAAAGTGACCCAATGTCACCTCGGTCACATTCCTTGCACTAATTTGGAGTGTTGTAACCTCCATGGGGAGAGCCCTTTTGAAAAATTTCAAGAACCCCAACCCGATTTCAATTTCAGTTCATCATTGTTTAATGCCCAAACACAACATTAGCATGTGCATAAAAAAATTATTAATTTTTAACTAAAAACATAAAACCCATGAGATTTCTTTCTTCTTTTTGAATTCTGGAAATTATGGAAGCCCTAAATTCTTACTCATAAATTTAAATTCAGCCACACATAAAAATTAAATGCTCCGATTTTTTATCAAATTGACCCAGGAAAAACCTCGAAGGGAAAACATGTTTTTCAGAAAGAGATTTTATTATTTTCAAGCAAATTAAACAAATTTACAGCAGGCCTTATCTCAACCAAAACACCTTGGTAAACGTGCCAAACAATCACCGAGTGGTCTACTGAAAATTTTTCAGAATTCTTCTCGAAATTCGTGTTGTACCGAATTGTACGAACTGACTGTATGCATCCGTACGGTACGGACTGTACTTTTTAAAAAATGGTACTTTTCCAAAAAAAAATCCTCAATTTTTTTTCTCAAAAACGGTGATCTACGAATTGCCTGTAATCTGCCTTGATTTCAGTGCTCAACCTCCTCGATTTCTATGTTGTACACTTTCTTGAAATATGTTGTATGGTCTCCTTGCAAAATGTGCCCAATCTGTTTTTATCTCCTTGGAAAGTGTGCCAAAAATTTAATGCTCTCTCTCTCTGTCTCTGGTTTGGAATCTCTTCAAACCCTTGTCTTCTTCTTTTTGCTCTCTCCTATCCAAAAAACTCTTTTGTGAAATGGAACAATAATCTCTCTTTGCCTTTCCCAAGCCCTTTCTGTTTGAGTAACTTCCTCCTTGAGATCAATGGCTTAGATTAAAAGCCAACTACATAAGATGTAGGGCCCATCTCATTTCCTCATTAAAAAATCACTTTTTAATTAATAGTGAGCATTTAATACTCACCCTCATTAATGCTCATGAAGTCGCTTTTAAAATATAAACTCAAACATTTATTAAAAGGTCACTTTATGATAAAGTCATTCTCACCTTTTAATTAGGCTAAGGACCACATTTTAAAGTGTTCTTGTCCACCCCAAGGCATGAGTGAACAAACACTTCCTAGGTTAAAAACCAACACTCCCTCTTACTGAGGAAGGTGTTTTTCACCACTCCCATCTTGTCTCTGAAATGCATGTGCTTTCCTCTTCCCAAAGACTTCATGAGAATATCTGCCACCTGCTCATCTATAGAAATGTATTGTAACTCAACAGCTCCTCTCTGGACATAATCTCTCATGAAGTGGTATCTGATCTCAATTTGTTTTGACCTGTCATGAAACACTGGATTCTCAGATAGCTTGATGCAACTTTGATTGTCACAATGAATGATAGTAGGCCTCAACTCCTGACAGCAATCCCATTATGTTGAAGATTATAAGATACTGAAACTCCCTCTTAATCCCTGCACTCTTGCATAAATTGTTGAAATCCTTGGAAGTGTATTCTCATCCATTATCTTATTTGAAGACCTTGATCTTACTGGGTGAACTAGCACGGTTATTCATCGGCCAACATATGAAAGGGAGAGTGACCACTGTCACCTTACTCTTCCCAAACTGCTTCGAAAGTCGCAACCTCCTAGGGAAGAGCCCTATTGTAACTCTGCAAGCACACTAAACACTAAAAGTGATCTCCTTTGAAGAATGTTAGTGACCAATTCCTTATTGAAATCGAATGAAGAAGACATACCAATATGTATGGATATGAATCATATAAGTGTAGTTAATATATCTACTTCAGCAATACAATCATCAAGATAAGCAAATGACCAAAAATGCATATATCATATAAGTGTGTAGTGACATTCATCCAATACAAATGCTTTTGTCTAGTCAATAATGATCCCAAAGAGTAATAACAAATGTGTGAAGTAAGAATCAGACAACAATAGCTATAAGTGCTTATCAAACATCTGAACCGAACATACAACAACCCATGTATAGCAGCATTATCAAAGATACATCAGTACAACAGTATAATGTGAATTGTACAATATTAAATATATCAGTCACTAAGGCAGTAGCGATTATCCATTTGTTTAGCCATCCATTACAAACTTTGTATAATTTGCATAAGCAGCACTTAAAAAAGGTCTAAAATAAAGAAATAGTGGCAGCAGTATTGTATTTCAGAGTTCAAACAATGACCACGTTTCAACATAAGTGTGCATATGATGTGCAAACACAAAATGATCATATAAGGTCTGATAATAACATGAAAGTGAAGGTGTGAACAGTCCTCTTTGAAATGCAAATCAAACCGGCAATCACGGAACTAATTTACCATTTTTTATTTGTTTGTATGCAGGGGCTAAAGGGACAGTCACAGAGAAAGAAGGCACAGCATGCCCTAATTAAGGAGGGTTGCCACTATAAGGGTAGACCTAAAGGCTGGGATTTAGGGGTGGATAACGTCCTAAATGACAGACCTAGAGTAAAGGAGGAAACAAAGCAAGCCGAGCTTTTAAAGAGGGCACGAAATTTTAGACCCAGAAAATTTAGGGCACAGAATTTTAGGGACTGGCCGAAATTTTAGGACGCGAAATTTTAGTGCATGGAATTTTAGGGCCATAAATTGAGGGCACAGAATTTTTGGGCCCGAGATTTTCGAGCACGGAATTTTGGGGCCCAAAATTTTAGGGCATGAAATTTTGGGGCCCGAAAATTTCAGAAGACCCTAAATTGGCCAAAAAATTGATTTTTATAAAATTTTATAAATTTTAGGGTTTTTTAGATGCAAAATGCAGACCTAAAACTAACCTAGAACTAACCCTAGAAACTAGGTTTTTAAAAAGAGAAAGGTTTGGGACATAGAGAGCAAAACCCTACCCTAACCTCAGACATCTAAGGAGTGACTAACCTACCTCTAGAGAAGCTTAGCCTAGGTTTTACGACTAACCCTAAAGTCCTAAGGTTCTAACCCTAGAAGGACGTACTTCTACAACCAAGGTGACTAAGAGTTGACGAAGGATCTAGCCAAGATAAATGCAACCCTAATGGCTACCATTCCATCCATAAACATAAATCATCAACAATTAACAAATAGACATCAAGAAAACCTTTGAAACACTCCTTGTGCAAGTGTTTAGCCAACAAATCAAAGCATCACCTTTGTAAGAACATTGAACCAGAGAATACTTCAAGAATTGTCATCAAAACCCAGAAAACATCTCTTCCTCAAGAGAAGGCGTCTCACTTCAAAGAGCCCTAGTTGGGTAGAACCAATATAGATCCATCTTAACTATGGTTCTACCAAGCGCCGAGAGGGATCAAGTTTTCTTGAGGTGCAAACCCTTTTTAATTTACAAAAATGTCTAATAAGTATTCCTTCTTGGGAGGGAAATGACCAACTTGCTTCAGTAATTCCAAAATAGGCTAAATATGAGTAGAAGAATGAGTAGAGTAACATTAATAATCATATAATCAAATAGTTTTCCAAAACTTATCTTACTTGTCTTTCTTTAAAACTAATAATGAATTTTAAGAGTAGTTAATGAGTAAAATAATCCATATATAATTTTAAAATCTATATTTCCAAAATAAATTGGAATTGAAAAACATTTTACTATCAAATGAAGATTTTAAACATTTATCCAAATGTTTTTGAGAAATAACCTGTTTTTCTCTATAACTAAAAATGAACATTTACGTGTTAGGATTAACCTTGACTTGGGAATGAGCAATGATGTAAGTGGTTTAAGGAACATGGTTTTAGTTTTTTTTCATTTAAAGAACCTTATAAATATAGTTGTAACATTCTATTGTAATGTGCCAAAGTGAGCAGGTGAGATGCCCTTGGCTGGTGGTTTCTTGCTATTTGTATTTGCATTTAAATTGAAATTTGATATATAATTACATACATTTGTTTTAAAATTTAGGTATTTTAAAATTAAATTTCATATGTTCTTGGTTTTATAATTTTTATTTTTACTACTCAAGTCAATTGAATTTTACTACCGATGATTTACTACTGAGTTTGTAAGATTGTGAGTATTTCCCTAATATGGTTGTATATTATATGAGTATAATATTTTTTTTATTTTTTTTTTAATTATAAGCGGACATGTTATAAGCTTTTTTTTTTTTTTTTTTAATTATAAGCGGACATGTTATAAGCTTTTTTTTTTTTTTTTTATTCAGCCGACATGTGCCAGGTCAGCATTACAGACAGGACACATCTAACCCATTTGAGCTGTAGAAAGCGCCTCTTGACGCAATAAGTACATAGTGTTTTACGGTTTACCCCATTTTTCTTATATTAAAATGAAGTGAGGAGATCTATTTATAAGATCTCACTCACTTTTACAAAAATTTCAAGGCCGACATGCCTTTAAAATGTCAATTTGAAATTATAAAATGTTCGGCTTGAAATTAAAACAAAATAATAATAATAAAATAGCCATAATGTAGGCTTAAGGTAAGCGACCTAGGGTATTTTTCCCCTAGGTGCCAAAATCTACTAAAATAAGCGAATCACTCTGAACAAAAGGTTGGAGTGAGCTGGTGGGAGGGCGTTATACCCCATCTAACCCCAAGATGCTGTAAAATCCCTCAACGCCCTCCTCAAAGCAGCAAGACGGCTTGGGGTGGAGGATAGCTTCCCCTGAGGAAATAAGACCAGGGAGAAAAGGCGTCGGTGTGCAAAAGGGCCAGGAGGGTGTTCTAGGTGGCTGTGAAAGGAGACAAATGTATCACAGCTGAAGCAAAGGCCACCAAAGCAAGCAAACAAGGTATGGGGTCATGTGACCCAGTGATCAACCCCTAGGAGCCCTAGACACCAACCCCGAGGTTAAAAACCCCAACAAAGGGCAATCAGCAATGCCATTAATCCATAGTACTCCTAAAGGAAGGACCAAAGGGCCTAGCCATGACCACCATTGCTCAATATCACCCCTCCTGGGCAAAAAAAATTGGCTCTATCTCCCTGGGGAACATGTGAAGGTGCGTTGGGTACAGATGTAGCGTAACATTGGCTCCACCTACGGGACGAGTGCTCTTCCAAGGAGTGTTCGAGAACCGATGAATCTTCTGGTACTTGTAGACCTACACACACATCAAATATCCAAAGGGATTAAAAGCATCTGGGGGCAGACACTTTCGTCCTACCTTCTTCGCGAAATAAGGGAAACAAACTAAGAACAATAAAGACTAACTAAATCATGAAAGGACATCAGATGCAATGCGAGGGTAACAGTAATATGCCTATCTAAAATGTAGCTAACCCTACCTATCGTAAACATAGTAATCAAATAGGTTAGGTGAAATCATACCACCAATGCAACCATCTAAGTAAGCAATCCATACCTGAGATCTTACCTTTGTCCTTTAATGCAATCCATGATAGTACCTCATCGATGATATGTTGAGTACAGGATCTTCATGTGGATGAGGAAAGGAAGTCGAACCTTCCTAAGATCCTGGAAGACTTGAAATTAGTGCCACAAAGAAGCATCACTTTGACAAACTTTCTTGATCCATGCTTCTATTGGACTTGTGTATGGGACACCTCCATCATACATTTCTTTTAAGAAAAAAAAATTGCCTGAAACTTGTCCACAAATCCTAAACTTGGGAAGTTATTCGTAGAGTTGGACCTCGCAAATCTTCATACGGGAGCCACAACCTGTCCCTACATCCACTCAAGCATTTCTTTGGACATACAAGTACATCACTTATCTTTGTATGGATCATGTTAGTATCTCAAATAATCCTTGAAATTCTGAAATCATCAGCTAGATAATTCATACCCTTATGCTTCAAATGAAAAGATGAACAATAAATACCATGAAACTAAGGGATGAAGATCATACCTGACCACCTACCTGTCGCGGTCCTTTTGAAATGCATCGTTAAGGGCTTACCGATATAGGTTAGAGCGAGCTTAACAACTTCTTCAACTCTTCTTGAGGAACACAACAGAGACTAATAATCTGAGCTCGTCATAGGTTGAACATCTGCAAGAGAGTCCTTCATATAACATGCTTCCCTGATGTTGGATAAGTATGATGGAGAAATCATGGAGGCGTCACCAAAAGTATGGGCTTCAAGCTTTTAATCATAATAGACCATTTGCATATGGCAACCATCTGTAATGTCTAGTGGTGTTTCATCTTCCACTAAAGTGGCAAAAGGATTGAGCCATCCTTCATCATTAACATCATAAGGAGAGTAAATAATCATATCTCATTCAATAGGGTCCTCATTAATCATGTGTTCAATATCCCTGCTTGAGGTGATTGAAAATTCTTCATCCCAAATGATGTCAAATTCTGGCTTAATCTGATTAACTTCATCAAGTTGTTCTTCATCGCTGCAACGTCGGGAAACAATGCTACTTAGTCTCAAAGAATCATAGAGGCAAACCCATAAAGAATCGTTATGTGTTGGGAAGGCAAATTCATCCTTTCCTTCTGCTCTTCATATTCTTCAACTAGGACTTTTTTATCTTCATATGTAGGACCACCATCATATTCGTCTTCCTGAGGAGCTTCATCTACTGTGTTTGGGAGATCATTAGCTTCATCAATCTGATTTCCGTTGTGGATCACTTTACGGAATAAGTTCCTAGCATATTCAACATGAGGTATCCATCTATGTTGTTTCATTGGGCACCATCACCTACAGAATAGTTCAATCAATTCTAGCAGAGAAGATATTTTAGCTTTTGGCAACTTCATGAACCAAACGCAAGCCTTTCCTTCTAGGTGAAGAGCAAACAACCTCAGGTACACACCTTCTTCCAACTCAACTTCTTCTAAGAATAACAACAAATATTTTGCGACCAGGTCTTCAGCATAATTCTCATTCTGATCATTGAAAGACTTCCATAGTTCATGTGGTAATCCGTCTAAGTAACCTGGGAACTTCAATAGGTCAAGTGGAGCAAAATATACTTCCATTTCTGCAACGATTGGATTGTTAGGGTCTTTAAATTCAAACAGAATAACATCTTCGATTTCTTCGCTAGAACCATCTTGTGTCTAATTGTTTCCCGGTGTTTCTTCCCACACATGGTCGATCATGGCCTTCCTTTCAGGTTCTTCAATATCGTAATCCCAATCCATACTGAATGCATCGATGAACTGCCTGAATGAAGAGAAATGTTTATGAGGAAATCCTTCATACCAATTCCTGACGGTTAAGTTTTCCTCTAAATGGAGAGATAGCAGAAAGAACTTCATTCTGAGGTCTTCATGTACAATATTGTCCATTTGGAGAAATTGCAAGAATGCCCAAACATGTGTAGTTGCATGACACTTATACTGCTGGACTAATGGAATAATTGTTTTTCCATCATCATCAATGACACGTGTGGATATCCCAAAATGCACGAAATCCAATATATCCATCCATAATTCGTAATTGGATGCCATATCGTCAGGCTTCCTTGTCTTTATAGAGCACTTCTTTGGTTTTTCTTCAATTGGAATCGCCAAGAGAGACCTGCCAAGTAAGCTAAACAAATCTCACCAAAATACTAGACAAAACAAGGGCGTACCTAAGCTAATGATGACCGAGTTCTAGGTGGAGTTACCAAATAAGCATGTAAGGTTAGTCCAAAATATATGCAATAAATAGAGACTTACCTCAAAATTTACCAATAAATGTTGTTTCGCCAGGGGAGTGAATGACTCTAGATCAACCACTTCAAATTTTGAAACGGTCTTTGGCAACAGCCGCCAAAATGTTACCGAGTGAACTAGCAGGGCTATTCACCAGCCAACATATGAAAGGGAATGTGACCACTGTCACCTTAGCCACTCTTCCCAAACTACTTCAGAAGTAGAAACCTCCTAGGGGAGATCCCTATTGTAACTCTGCAAGGACACTAAACATTAAAAGAGATCTCCTTCAAAAAATGTTAGTCACCAATGCCTTATTGGAGTCAAATGAAAAAGACATACCAATGCATATGGATATGAATCATATAAGTCTAGTTAATATATCTACTTCAGCAGTGCATTCATTAAAATAAGCAAATGACCAAAAATGCATATATCATGTAAGTGTGTAGAGACATTCATCCAATTCAAATGCTTCTGTCTAGTCAATAATGATCCCAAAGAGTAATAACAAATGTGTGATGTAAGAATCAGAAAACAATAATTACAAGTGCTTATCAAACATCTCAACCAATCATAGAACAACCCATGTATAGCAGCATTATCAAAGATACATTAGTACAATAGTATAATGTGAATTGTACAATATATCAGTCACTAAGACAGTAGCGATTATCCATTTGTTTAAGCATCCATTACAGACTTTATCTAATTTGCATAAGCAGCACTTAAACAAGGTCTGAAATAAATAAATAATAGAAGCAGTATTGCATTTCAAAGTTCAAACAATGACCACGTTTCAACATAAGTGTGCATATGATGTGCAATCACAAAGGGAGCATATAAGGTTTGATAATAACGTGAAAGTGAAGGTGTGAACAGTCCTCTTTGAAATGCAAATCAAAACAGCAGTCATGGAACTAATTTACCATTGTTTATTTGTTTGTATGTAGGAGTTAAACAAACAGTCACGGAGAAGGACTTGCCCTAATTAGGAAGGGTTGCCATTGTAAGGCCAGCCCTAAAGGCTAGGATTTAGGGGTGGATAACATCCTAAAGGACAGACCTAGCATAAAAGAGGAAAGGGAGCAGGACGAGCTTTTAGGGAAGGCACGAAATTTTAAGGCGCAATCTAGGCCGCAGAATTTTAAGGCTCGAAATTTTAATGCCCAAAATTTTAGGGCACAAAGTTTTGGGGCCCGAAATATTAGAGACCGAAATTTTAGGAGCCGAAAATTTTGAGAGGCCATAAATTGGCCAAAATTTTGACTCCTATGAAATTTTATAAATTTTAGGGTTTTTTAGATGCAAAATGCGGACATAAAACTAACCTAGAACTAACCCTAGAAACCAAGTTTTGAAAAAGAGAAAGGTTTGGGACAAAGAGAACAAAACCCTACCCTAACCTAAGGCATCTAAGGACTGACTAACCTACCTCTAGAGAAGCTTAGCCTATGTTATACAACTAACCCTAAAGTCCTAAGGTTCTAACCCTAGAAGGACGTACTTCTACAACCAAGGTGACTAAGAGTTGACGAAGAATCTAGCCAAAACAAATGCAACCCTAATGGCTACCATTCCATCCATAAACATAAATCATTCATCAACAATTAACAAAGAGAGATCAAGAAAACCTTCGAAACACTCCTTGCACAATTATTTAGCAAACAAATCAGAGCATCACCTTTGTAAGAGCATTGAACCAGAAAAAACTGCAAGAATTTGTCATCAGAACTCAGAAAACATCTTCCTCAAGAGGAGGCACCTCACTTCAAAGAGCCCTAGTTGGGTAGAATAAGTGTATAGTGTTTTATCCCACTTGTCTTATGTTAAAATGAAGTGAGGAGATCTATTTATATGACTCACACTCACTTTTACAAAAATATCCAAGCTGACATGCCTTTAAAATGTCAATTTGAAATTATAAAATGTCAACTTAAAATTAAAACAAAATAATAATAAAAAATAGCCATAATGTAGGCTTAAGGTAGGATACCATGAGTATTTTCCCCCCAGGTGTCAAAATCTACTAAAAGAAGCGAATCACTACGAACGAAAGGCTGGAGTGAGCTGCAGGGAGGGCGTTATACCCCATCTAACCCCAAGAATGCTATAAAATCCCTCAACACCCTCCTCAAAGCAACAACAAGGTCTGGTGTGGAGAATAGCTTCCTTAGAGGAAATAAGACCAAGGAGAGAAGGCGCCAGTGTGCAGAAGGGCCAAGAGGGTGTTCTAGGTGGCTGTGAAGGGAGACAAATGTCTCGCAGCTAAAGCAAAGGCCACCAGAGCAAGCAAACAGGGTATAGGGTCATGTGACCTAGTGATCAACTCCTAAGAGCCCCGCGCACCAACCCTGGAGTTAGAAACCCCAACAAATGGCAGTCAACAGTGCAACTAAGCCATAGTACTTCTAAAAGTACCAAAGGGCCCAGCCATGACCACCATTGCTCAATATCACCCCTCATGGTCGAAAAAATTGCTCTCTTCCCCTACCCACATTTGAAGGGGCGTTGGGTACAAATGCAATGTAACACATTCATATCAGAGCGATCTGACCCTTGGCCATTATTTACACTTTGTGTAATTTGGTTTTTAACCATTATCCTAGGGTTTCCCTAAAATTGTGGTCTTTGAACAAGAAGGAAAATAGAAGAGGTAAGACAATAAAAAGAAGAAGGAATAAAAAACAACACAAGGTTTATAAAAAACACACATGGTTTTATAAACGAGTCATAGAATCAAAAAACTAAAAAACAAGGAGAAGAAGAAGAAAAGGGTGGAAAAACAACCCATTGTATTATGAAACCACACTTGGTTTTTTTTATAAAAAACCATTACATTAATAAAAACAGGTTTTATGATAAAGGAAAAAGAATTAAATTATAGAGTGAAGGATAAATCGTATTTTTAGATTAACAAAGATTAAAGTGCCTTACAAGTCTATTTGTCTATTTAAGAAAATATATTATAAGGGTGAGTCCCAAGGCTTAATATTTTTTTTTTATAAAAGTTAATCCCGAAGATTTGAACTTGGGTGGGGAAGGTAACATTCCTCCTTCCCAACCACCCAATCTATACACAATCCTCAAAGAAGTTTTAAAAAGAAACGAAGTCAAAGTTAAAAGAAGAATTCCTTCCAAGCGAACTACATTAGGGTTATTACGCCCTTCATTCTACCTCTTATCAAAGGAGTCAAAAACAAATTATCGACAAAAGAACCAAGTTAAAGGGGGACCATTTACCGTCGAAAAAGTTGAAGACCAAATTGTCGACAAAGCAGCATAATCAAGGAGAATCTAACATTTTCATAAGAATATAAGTCCAGTCGTAACCATGGCTTATGGTTCATATATTCAAATAAAAAAATTAGAAGATGAATTAGTCAGTTGTCAAAATCTTCAAAAGGAGTTTAGAGACGAGATATTCGGACCAAGGAAAACAAATGGAATATTTGTTCATGCAGATTGAGGAATTAAAGCGTCTAAATCAAAAAACCAAGGTATCAAGAAGGAAGTTGACAACAGTAAGGCAAAAGAAGAACTGACATCGTTTGAACGCACTCCTGAACGACAAGGATGGAGAAATTACGAAAGTCCAAAAAAAACTGGAAAGTCAAGAATCTGAGATATGTCAACATCAACAACAGATGAAAGAACTCCAACAGAAATATGACAACATTAGAAAGGCACACAAGTTGGAAATTACAAAAAGCAATAATACATTAACAAGCAAGACTGAAGAAGTATTTCAACTAAAGAATCATAACAAGACGTTAGTTACAAAGATCAAGAAGTTAAAAGAAATCCGAAAGTCAGAACAAGTTAATGGAGACCTCGAAGGAAAAAGTATAGAGAAGCAAGAAGAAAATCATCACCTGAGAAATCTTAATCAAGAACTAGAAGAGCAAATCAAAGAGTTAAAAGAGAACAAAAAGTCGCAAGTAGAAAGGTTCGAAAAGATTCAGAATAATAACACTTTACTAGAGAACAAATTAGAGCAAATCCAGAAGGAAGCTTCCAAACTTTTAGGAAAACAAATTCAAGTTAAGGAATAAGAAGCCACTCCAGTAAAAAAAAACAACAAAAACTCTTTATCAACACCCAAACTATAAAAATCATTTTGACCAATGACAGGGTCAAAATGAACATAAACGGAGTTATGATTTCAAAAGAGAAAGAACACAAAATGAACAAGCTAAGCAGAAAACAACAAATTCTATCCAACAAAGCGATCAACAAACAACTCCAATGAAGATAGATCTCGGATGGACAACTTCACAAATGATGCGTCAATTTTTCTTGGGAATTCGTAACTCATATCGTTTTATTTCGTTGTGTGTTGTAGTTAATAATGAAGAAATTCAATGGCATTAATATGGAATTTTTCATTTACACATTAAGTCAAACACTTGAGTAACTAGGGTTTATGATTAAAAATTTACTTCTTGAATTTGAAATATAAACCACCATAATCAAAAACTTCCAATACTGAAGCCATCATTCACATGTGAATACACAAAAAATTTGGTCAAACACTCGGCAAAACCCCAACTGCTAGGGAAAACCCTAGAAAGAGAAAATTATAATTAAAGGACAATTCTCAGAAATTTTTCCAACAACACATGAAAATATTTCTTCCAACCCTCATAGGCAAAATACCCAAAATAACTTCAGCAACAAAATACCTCGATTTTTGTGTAGATAAACTGTTGTACGGTCTGCTGTATGGCCTCGCGCGTCTGTACGGAACTATACTTTCTGCCACGTGCCTGTACAGACTATACTTTCTGCAATTAATGTTGCCTCATGAATCGTGCCATAGCCAGCAATAAATGTTGTACGACCTGTCAATCTTCTGTACAATCTACCTCAGGATTTGTGCCCACACGTGGTGTTGTACGGATTTGACAAGTTGTAATTAATGTTGTTGTACGGACGTTGCTCCTTGCATTGGGATTCGTGCCCACTCTAGGGTATTTTCTCTCTCCCTTCTCAATCTCCTCTCTCTCTCTTCATTGATGGATGCTTTAATTTGTCTTTTCACCCTAGTTTTATACTTTAAAAAATGTAACTACCCATCTAACCACGTAATCTATGGTTGAGATCCATTTATTAAATCTAGGGCCATCATTTAATGCACCCTCATTTTATAATTAGCTCACTTTAATTATTAAATAACTTTTTAAATGAGACCCATACAATAAAGTACAAAACATCCTTTTATTCATATATAACTCAACTTTATACATAAATACACAAGGGACAAATTCTTATGTCCTCTTTATCACACCACACCAAAACTATAAAGACGACCTTCAAAGTTAACTTTCCAACACTCCCTCTTAACAAGGAAGGTTCACGGCACTATCTCTATCTCTCACTCCTGCAACAGCTTCCTCCTACTCTGGAATCAATCTCGGAAACAAATGCTTTACTCCGTACTGGAACTCTAAAGCCTGAGACTCGACCTGAGCCTCATCCAACTGCTCGTATGTACCATCACTGGACTGGCTGAGCCTCCTGCCAGTGCTCTGGAGAGAGTCACTCTACTCTTTAGAACCATACCTATCAGACACCATCCTCATTCTCTGATTCTGATAGCCACCCTCCTGCTCCTGTGTAATGTCCCCATTCAAATAATTGCATAGCAGGACAATTCCATCAATCCTACTAGTTCCCTAGGTTGGATGGATACATTTGGAATTTTAATAAGGGAGCTAATAAATGATGTTTAAACATTAAAATGGGATAAATATTTAATAATGTAGCTTATTAAATAAATACAAGAGAAAATTGAAGTGGCAATGGAGCATGGAGACACATAGAGACTATGGGGCCCACACAAGCTAGAAATTTGGACCATATGGCATCCTCCTCCTGCAATTTCAAATTCATGGGAAGCCTAAAGGTTCTTGGATGAGTTAGAAGGCTAATACACTTGGTCATATGCATCATAGGTCGAATTTGGGAGGAAATGTAACTTACATGGGAGAGGAAGAGTCATTTTAGAGCTAGTGAGACACTTGGACTAGATTCCCTAGCTCTATGACAACAATGATGAAGATGCTATGACACCTATGACACAAATCAAATCTGAAGGCTGACATATGGCATGTCTCACATGTCAGGTCGAAATAGAGCATCCAAGAGAGCTCTCATGTGAGTTGGGGAAGCTCAATGGGCTCCAACACAAATTTGGGGAAGGTGGAAGGCTAGAAAAGGGAGAACACATGGTAAATCATGAGCACACGCCCTAATTCGAATTGGCTTGAGTTTGTGGATGGATTGGGAACCTTAGAAGGCTAAGGATGTTTATAAAATACGGGAAGAAACCAAGAGAAGGGATTTTGATCATTTGAGAAATTGTCATTTGTGAATTGTGAGAGCTAGTGGATGACTAGTTTTCTTGCCTTAGCCAATTTCGAGGGTGAAAGATTCTCATCCAAGTTGGTGTTTGGAGAGGCCACTCAGGTCTTTCTAGGAGCTTTAATGGAGTCTTATTTGCAGGTGTAAGCTACAAGAAAGCATGTGGATTCTTCTATTGCAGCACTCTCTATCAACCATTTCCAGTTTTCTTTGCATATTCATGCTCATGGAGGGATTGCGCCTTGGATGAGCTCATGTACTCTTTGGGAGATCTATTCCTGATCTATTTATGATTGTAATCAGTAAATATGCTCAGTTCTTCACTCTCAAAAAGTTTCAAGTCGAAATACCCAATATTTGTATGTCAAAATGACTTTTAATGAGCAAACAGTGACCATTTCCACTCTATTTGGATATATGCTATGGTAATGTTTATCATTTCAAATGGAGAAATGTATATCTGATAAATGTATGATGAATGGACTGTCATTAATGTGTATTTCAAGTCTCATGTTCAGTACTTAAGCATTGGAAACCATTTTACTCATTTTTATTGCATGGGAGAAGATTTGGTGCATTTTCCCCAAGGGTCAAAATTGTGATTTGGTAGTTGTTTTGGAAAGAGTCATAACAGCATGTATAAACTGAACCATGATGCATATGAGACTTTGAAAATATCCCTTACACATCCCCTACCTCTGTTCTAAAATTCGAGTGACTTTGGGACCATTTGTAAAGCCATTTCCAGCAATCCAGGGGGAATTGGAGCCCCTATTTGCTAGTAAAGACTCCTACTTTGAATTGAACATTTAAAAAGTTTGCAGAAGTAAATGTGGGGTCATAAAACATCCCTGAACATCATATTTAAGTTCTAATATCAGTCATGTACCTTCTGAGAAAATTTGGGAGCATTTGGGCCAATTTGGAGGTCTACACATCAAAACTAGTTAAGGCCAAATTGGGAAAAAAGTGAAAAAAATTGGTCATTTAATAAAATTTCAAAAATGGACATTACAAGCGGTATCAGATCATGGTCTTGGCACCTAATGGTATTAACAAGGAGTCAAAGCAATAAACCACCACCCTTAGATCCTGAAGTTAAAGGTGTTTTTGTTGGAGGAGAAGAAGTAGTAGAAGAAGAGGTGCATTTTGCTAAAACTATGACTAGCAAGGGGAAGGGACCCACTAATCATGAAAAGATGGAATATATTAAACTCATATAACTTTTCTTTGATGACATAACCAAGAACATAAACCAGCAGCTTATTAAAGGATTCGAATTGTTGGTTAGCCAATTTGGAAGCAAATTAGGAGTAATGGGAGATAGCAGTAGTTCACACTCGAGAGAAAAGAAGACAATGGGTGAGCATATTTTCTCAAGAACAGGACCCCAAAATAGACCCCATGAATTTCAAAGCACACCAAGGCCTACTGCACCTAAATTCCTTGTACCCAAAGAAGAGCCTAACATTCAACGTGAACTTGCTACAATGGCAAAAGAGTGGGATAAATTGGATGAAGATTGTAAAAGAAGTGTACCATTTGATCGATACTTTCTTGCTGCAAACAAACTCAAAAAGAAGGAAGATAATAAATCTCTATACAAAAATAAAGACTTAAATTGTGCCATTAGTAAAGTGCCACTCCCTACTTTTGATGGTTCCTCTCAAAGTTCTGCTAACAATTGGGTGCAAAAATTAGATGTGTATTTTCAGCTGAATCCAATGGTGGAAGAAGATGCCTTACAAATGGCCATATTGCACTTGTAAGGAGATGCCAATGAATGGTGGTTCCATCGCCTGAAGACTTTGGGTCATGATCAGGTTAGCACATATGGAGAATTTATTGGCAAGGTACTAGAGAGATTTGAGCAAAAAGATCCTGAATTGTCTTTCAAAGAACTAGCACAATTGAAGCAAGTTGGGACCTCGACTGATTATATGATGGGATTTCAAAAATTATCAGTCAAGGTGGCTGATGTGTCTATGGGAAGGTTAGTATTGTTGTTCACTGAAGGTTTCGCTGAACCCTTAAAAGGTTTGGTCAAAGCCCACAAGCCCACTACATTAAAAGATGCAATGAGCTTGACCAGAGATCTCCAAAATGTGCTTCCTAGAACAAGATTTCCTCCCAAGCCTAACTTCAAATTTGAAAAGAAGCCTTGGCAAAGAGATGCACCTGATATGAAGCCTTTGCAAAGAGATTCAATTGAAAAGAATAAAAAAGAAGGACTAAACAGGGATGAACTTCGAAGAAAAAAATTGTGCTTCACATGCTTTCAACCATGGACACCGAGGCATAAATGCACTAAGGGAAAAGCTCAATACATAGAAGTATTTTCTGATAATGATGAGTATGAAGGGGGTATGGATGAAGAAGGACACAATTCAGATCAAGAGGAAGCATATGAGACAGCAGCTGAAGAAGAAAGACAAGAAGAAAATCAGCCTTCACCAGACAAAGCAAGAATGGCAGTACTTTCAGCAGCGCCTCGCTATCACACTATTCGATGGAAGGGTGTGGTATTAGGACAAAGAGCTTCAGTTTTGGTAGATGGAGGAGCCACACATAACTTTATTGATGCAGATATGGTGGAGAAAAGGAAGATACCTACTGAACCATTCAATGGCTTCACAGTTGTCATTCCCAGTCACAACACAATGCAGTGCAAAACATGGGTTCCAAAGCTGCAAGTCACCGTAGGTAACTACACTTTTGTTGATAGTTTTTATGTGGTTGATGTTGTTGATACTAATGTGGTTTTGGGAGTGCAATGGTTGTATTCTATATGGGAGCATACAGTAAATTATCAAATTCCTGAGATGAAATTTCAAGATTCGAAAGGTGTATTAAGGGTTGTGAGAGGGAAGCACACTTACCCAAATCAAGTGGTGACTTGCAATAGCATGAGATCTATATTAAGGCATGGGGACATAGAATGGGCCGTTGAATGTCATATCACATCTACCAAGCCAAACATAAAGGTTTTTGAACACCCAAAGGATATAGAGAAACTATTGAAAAAGTATGAAAAAGCTTTTAGTGATCTTCCACATGGTAGACCACCTGATAGGGGGGTTGATCACAACATTGTTATGGAGGAGGGTACTTCACCCATTCAGATACCACCTTATAGACATCCCAAGAAATTCAGAGATGAGATTGAGAAGGCCATCCAAGAACTATTAGAGTTGGGACTCATTAGACCAAGCTCTAGCCCTTATGCTTCTTCAGTAGTGTTGGTAAAGAAGAAAGATGGAACTTTGAGGATGTGTATAGATTTTAGAGCCTTCAACAAGAAGACCATCAAAAATAGGTATCCTATTCCTAGGATTGATGAGCTCATGGATGAGTTATTTGGAGCCACAAAATTGACCTTAGATCAGGTTATCACCAAATTCGAATGAAGGAAGAAGATGTGCAAAAGACTGTTTTTCGATGTCATTATGGTCACTTTGAGTTTCTTGTTATGCCATTTGGGTTAACCAATGCTCCAGCCACATTTCAAGCATGCATGAATAGAATCTTTTGCAAGTTGCTTAGAAGGTTTGTTTTGGTATTCTTTGATGATATTTGCATTTACAATAAAACTTGGGAAGAGCACTTGCAACATCTAGAGGTTGTGTTGAAAACTTTGCAAGAACAGTCCATGTTTGCTAAGATGTCTAAATGTGAATTTGGGATGTAGGAACTATTGTATCTTGGGCACATTATTGGGCAAAAAGGAGTGAAAGTACACATGGAAAAAATCAGGGCTATCTTAGAATGGCCATCACCGAATTAAGAGGCTTCATTGGAATATCCACCTATTATAGAAAGTTTGTGAAAGGGTTCTCCAAGTTGACTTCTCCACTCACTGATTTGACTAAGAAGGATGCTTTCAAATGGAATGAAGAGGCTGAAAAGGCATTCCAAAAAATGAAAGAGGCAATGAGTAATTGTCCCATACTTGCATTATCTGATTTTTCTAAGCCTTTTGTTGTTGAATGTGATGCTTCAGGTGAAGGAATAGGGGTTGTCCTAAAGCAAGGCCAACACTCTATAGCCTTTGAGAGCGGAAAGTTGCAACCTAATGAAAAACTTTACTCCATATATGACAAAGAAATGTTGGCCATCATGCATGCATTGCCAAGTTTCGACAATACTTGGTAGGAAACAAGTTTGTGGTGAAAACTGATCACAATAGTCTAAGGCACTTCCTCACCCAAAAGGATCTAAATGAAAGGCAACAAAAGTGGGTAAGCAAGATTCAAGCTTATGATTTTGATATTGAATATGTGAAAGGAAAGAATGACATTGTAGCAGATGCATTATCTCTAAGACCTCCTTTTTCTCTCATGGACATTGCCAAGGATTGGAAAAACATGTTACTAGTTGAATATGCCATAGATGAATTTGCTTGTGATGTAGTAGATGGAATCAAGGGGGATGATAACTACAGGATTTTGAATGGGCTGATATATTATAAGGGCAGAATTTATTTGGATCAAGGTTCAAAGCTCAAGTACAAAATTTTACAAGAAGAACATAATTCCCCACTAGCTGGCCATCCGGGGATCTTCAAAACTTATAGGCAATTGAGGCAAAGATTCTTTTGGAAGGGGCTGAAGGAAGATGTTCAGAAATATGTGAATGAATGTAAGGTATGCCAGCAAAACAAATCAGAACTTACATTCCCAGCTGGTTTATTGCAACCATTGCCTATTCCAGAGCAAAAATGGGACAGTATCTCAATGGATTTCATCACCAGTTTGCCCCAATCTTTGGGTAAGGATTGCATGTATGTAGTAGTGGATAGATTGACAAAATTTGCTCATTTCTTTGTTGTTACATCATCTTTTAGTGTTGCACAAGTGGTTGGTATTTTTTTCAAAGAAATCTTCAGATTGCATGGGCTCCCCAAGAGCATTGTAAGTGATAGAAATAGTAGATTCATGAGTGCTTTTTGGAAAGAACTTTTTAGATTGGTGGGCACTCAGTTGACTCCAAGTACAAGCTGTCATCCACAAGTTGATGGACAAACAAAGAGGGTGAATCAATGGTTGGAAGGGTACCTAAGAAACTATGTGGGAGAGCAGCAAAAAGCATGGGCAAAATGGCTACACTTGGGTGAGTTTTGCTACAACACCACCTTTCATATGTCAATTGGGATGTCTCCTTACAAAGCATTATATGGATATGATGCACTCACCTTTGTTGAAATGATATTTGGTGATAGTAAAGCTCCTAAAGCTAAAGATTTTGGGTGGAAGAGAGCCAAGAAATTTTAAAGCTATTCAAAGACAATTTGCAGGTTGCCCAAAATCAACAAAAACAATATGTAGATAGACATAGAGAAGAAAGGACCTT
Source organism: Pseudotsuga menziesii (assembly GCA_001517045.1). Classification (NCBI taxonomy): domain Eukaryota; kingdom Viridiplantae; phylum Streptophyta; class Pinopsida; order Pinales; family Pinaceae; genus Pseudotsuga; species Pseudotsuga menziesii. The sequence continues at coordinate 186,106 of LPNX010862572.1, forward strand.
CCAGGTTAATGATTTAATATATTTGAGGTTGCAGCCATACAAACAAACATCTCTCAAAAAGAATGGGGCAGAAAAGCTAAAACCAAGATACTATGGGCCATACACGGTAGTTCGGAAGATTAGGGAAGTAGCATATGAATTGGAACTTCTGAAAGGGAGTAAAATCCATAATGTATTTCATGTTTCTTGTCTCAAAAAAGCTCTTGGTCAGCACATTGTCACTTCAAAAATACTTCCTCCCTTGGATGATGAAGGTCAGCTCACACTTGTTCCGGAAAAGATTTTGAAGACAAGGGAAAGGAGATTGAGAAACAGAACTATCAAAGAATACTTAGTACAATGGAAGGATCTACCAAGTGAAGATGCCACATGGGAAGAGAAGAAGATTTTGCTTGAGGACAAGCAATCTTGGGTGGGGAGGACTGTAATGTCCCCATTCAAATAATTGCATAGCAGGACAATTCCATCAATCGTACTAGTTCCCTAGGTTGGATGGATATATTTGGAATGTTAATAAGGGAGCTAATAAATGATGTTTAGACATTAGAATGGGATAAATATTTAATAATGTAGCTTATTAAATAAATACAAGAGAAAGTTGAAGTGGCAATGGAGCATGGAGACACATGGAGACTATGGGGGCCCACACAAGCTAGAAATTTGGACCACATGGCATCCTCCTCTTGCAATTTCGAATCCATGGGAAGCCTAAAGGTTCTTAGATGAGTTAGAGGGTTAATGCTCTTGGCCATATGCACCATAGGTCGAATTTGGGAGGAAATGTAACGTACATGGGAGAGGAAGAGTCATTTTGGAGCTAGTGAAACACTTGGACTAGATTCCCTAGCTCTATGACAACAATGATGAAGATGTTATGACACCTATGACACACATCAGATCTGAAGGCTGACATATGACATATCTAACATATCAGGTCGAAATAGAGCATCCAAGAGAGCTCTCATGTGAGTTGGGGAAGCTCAATGGGCTCCAACTCAAATTTGGGGAAGGTGGAAGGCTAGGAAAGGGAGGACACATGGCAAATCATGAGCACACACCCTAATTAGAATTGGCTTGAGTTTGTGGATGGATTGGGAACCTTAGAAGGCTAAGGATGTTTATAAAATACAGGAAGAAACCAAGAGAAGGGATTTTGATCATTTGAGAAATTGTCATTTGTGAATTGTGAGAGCTAGTGGATGACTGGGTTTCTTGCCTTAGCCAATTTCGAGAGTGAAAGATTCCTATCCAAGTTGGTGTTTGGAGAGGCCACTCAGATCTTTCTAGGAGCTTTAATGGAGTCTTATTTGCAGGTGTGAGATACAGGAAAGCATGTGGATTATTTTATTGCAGCACTCTCTATCAACCATTTCTAGTTTTCTTTGCATATTCATACTCATGGAGGGATTGCGCCTTGGGTGAGCTCATGTACTCTTTGGGAGATCTATTCCTGATCTATTTATGATTGTAATCAGTAAATATGCTCTATTCTTCACTCTCATTAAGTTTCAAGTCGAGATACCCAATATTTGTATGTCAAAATGACTTTTAATGAGCAAATTGTGACCATTTCCACTCTATTTTGATATATGCTATGGTAATGCTTATCATTTCGAATGGAGGAATGTATCTCTGATAAATGTATGATGAATGGACTGTCATTAATGTGTATTTCAAGTCTCATGTTCAGTACTTAAGCATTGGAAGCCATTTTACTCATTTTTATTGCATTGGGAAAAGATTAGGTGCATTTTCCCCAAGGGTCGAAATTGTGATTTGGTAGCTGTTTTGGAAAGAATCATAACAGCATGTATAAACTGAACCATGATGCATATGAGACTTTGAAAATGTCCCTTACACATCCCTAGCCTCTGTTCTAAAATTCGAGTGACTTTGGGACCATTTGTGAAGCCATTTCCGGCAATTACCTAGGGGGAATTGGAGCCCCAATTTGCTAGTAAAGACTCCTACTTTGAACTGAACATTAGACAAGTTTGCAGAAGTAATTGTGGGGTCATAAAACATCCCTGAACATTATATTTAAGTTCTAATATTAGTCATGTACCTTCTGAGAAAATTTGGGAGCATTCGGACCAATTTGGAGGTCTAGACATCAAAACTAGCTAAGGCCAAAATTGGGAAAAAAGTGAAAAAAATTGGTCATTTAATAAAATTTCAAAAAGGGTCATTACACCCTGGTCGTACTATATGCCCTCTCAAGACAGAGTCTGTCCTTGCGATCTCCCAATAAAATAGTGGTCCCAACTGGCTCATCCCAACGATACCGAAAGACATGGCCAGATCTCACCATCATTCCATAGCCTTCATCCTCAAAGAATGATACTGAGAGTTTGCTAACTCTCATCCCAAGTACAAACAACACCCCGTGTATTTCCAGGATCTCACCGAGGTCTAGTTGGAACCTGACTATTCCAACTCCTCGTATAGCTATCTGAGGACTATCAATTTCTGTCTGTATGAAATGTCCTAGCCCCAACGTTGTGATCATCTGAAAGAAATCATAGACACCAGTCATGTATCTGGTTGCACCACTATCAACAACCTAGACATTCCCAAAGGTTGAACTCCCTACACTGGAATCAATTGAGGCAAGAGAAAACTCTTGCTCAAATTTCATGGCATAAACTCATACTGCTGCAGATATTGTCATATCTCTTTCAATCTTCTCTTTCACATTCTTTTTCGTAGGACACTTCGAGGAATAGTGTCCCATCTGCCCACAATGGTAGCGTCTAATCTGACTAATGACTTTATTCTTCTTGTTTGTCTTTGTTACAAGAGCTACATTATGCTCCACCTTTTCGTTGACTTGACTACCCAGAGCTCGCTCTCGAATCTCCTCTTGGGTAAAATCATCCCAAAGCCTAGACTAGTTCGAAAGCTTCTCTCTACGAACAATACAATTGACAAAAACTTCCCATTTCTTGGTGAAGCCTTTCGGGGATATCCTCACCAATTCTTCGTCTGAGATAGTTTCTCCTACTGCTGCAAGCTCATCTTTGACTTGAGCCACTCGAGTTAGGTAAGAGATTACACTTTCATCTTTGGTCATCTTCACATTGTGCAACTTGTCCTTCAGCGGCATCTTGTGGTTCTCATACTTTGCTTCGAACAACTGTTTCAAGGTATCCCACATGTCATTTGCAGCCTTTTTCTCTGCCAAATGTGGAATAAGATGATCCTTTACCCCATCTAGGATCACTCTCTGTGCTCTAGCTTCTAGGGCTTCATGTTCCTCTAAATCATCCTTGTCAGTCGGCTTCGTCATTTTGGTGTTAACAAAGTTCCATATCTTCTATTCTTTGAGCACTGCAGTTATTCTAACTTTCCAAGGTAGATAGTTAGATATGCAATCCAACCTATCTTCATAACTAATGCTCATCATCTGAAAAACTTACAACAAATCTTTTAAACTAGAAAGACAACACAGCTATTCTGTGATTCACAATTTTGAATACTACTTCAACCTTGCTCTGATACGATGAAGAAATTCAATGACATTAAATATTGAATTTTTCATTTACACATTAAGTCAAACACTTAAGTAACTAGGGTTTATGATTAAAAATTTACTTCTTGAATTTGAAATATAAACCACCATAATCAAGAACTTCCAATACTTAAGCAATCATTCACACATGAATACACAGAAATTTTGGTCAAAGATCGGGCAAAACCCCAACTCCTAGGGAAAACCCTAGAAAGAGAAAATTATCATTAAAAGAGAATTCTCAGAAATTTTTCCAACAACACATGAAATTATTTCTTCCAACCCTCGCAAGCAAAATACCCAAAATAACTTCAGCAGCAAAATACCTGGATTTATGTCCAGGTAAACTGTTGTACGGTTTATTGTACGGCCTCACACGTGTTTGTACAGAACTATACTTTTTGCCACGTGCCTGTATGAACTGTACTTTTTGCAATTAATGTTGCCTCAGGAATCATGCCACAGCTAGCAATAAGCGTTGTACAGCATGTCAGTCTTTTGTACTGTCTGCCTCGAGATTTGTGCCCACACGTGCTGCTGTACGGACTTGACAGGTTGTAATTAATGTTGTTGTACGGATGTTGCTCCTTACATTGGGTTTCGTGCCCACTCTAAGGTATTTTCTCTCTCCTTTCTCAATCTCCTCTCTCTCTCTTCATTGATGGATGCTTTAATTTGTTTTTTCACCCTATTTTTATACTTTAAAAAATGTAACTACTCATCTAACCACCTAATCTATGGTTGAGATCCATTTACAAAATCTAGGGCCATCATTTAATGCACCCTCATTTATGAAGCGAATATTTATTCACTTGAGACAATCAATACTACCAGAACACCTGGAATATTCGATAAGCCATTAATAGGACAAATATATATTGATAATTGGATAAATAAAAAGATATTTTACAAGAATTAGTGTCGGGTATTTTATACCCTAAGTGGTAAGGGGAGTGACTTTTCAAGTCACCTCTTGAGTAATTAATTAATTACTCTAATTAACCTACTTATTATTAAATGTTAATATTTATAACATTTGTATTTGTTACATTGTCTTCCCCTTAAGGGAAGCTTTGTCCTCAAAGCTTGTATCGACAACAATGTTTGAATTCCCTTTAACTGTCGTCTCGAGATCCTTTCCTTTTTGTAATTGCGACACTTAATGAAATGAGACGATACGAGTTACAGATTCCCAAGGAGAATTGTCGCATCGTATCTGTTGTGGTCCATCCTAGATCTATTTTTTTCGGAGCTCTGAGATCATTTTGTGGAACGGGTCGTTTCAATTGTTGCTTAGCATGTTGGTCTTTTCGCCTATCAACATAATTCTTCTATGAGTGCTTGTTTTGACCCTGTCATTGGTCAAAATGACGTTTATAATTAGGATGTCAGTAAGGCGTATTTGTTGTCTTTTTTTCTTTCTTTTGAATTGCAGTGAGGATTGCCTTCACTTCCCTGATTTGATTTTTGGATGCATCTTCCTTGATTTGCGCTTCTTGGTTCTCCTATAGATTATTATGATTCTGGATCTTTCATCTTATGATTTTTTGTCAATTTCTAACTTCTTTATTTGATTCTCTAGTTCCTGATTACAATTATTTGGACACTGGTTTTCTTCTTGCTTTTCCAGTATTCTTTCTTCGAGGTCTTCACCAGAGTGTTCCTTCTTGCTACTATTTTCCAATTTTTTATCTTTGTAATGAGTGTTTTGTTATGATTTCGTAGTCGAGAAATCTCTTCTGTATTGCTTGATAACACCTTGTTGACTTTTGTCAGTTCTAACTTATGTGTCTTCTTACTGTCGTCATACTGCTGCTGGAGGTTTTCTATTTGTTGTTGATGATGATGTAACTTTGTTTCTTGATTTTCTAACCTTTTCCGGACTTGAGCCAATTCAGCATCTTTTTCCATGATGAGCTTGTTTAGACGCCTTATTTCTTCTTCTAAATCATTATCGCTTCCATATGGTGATTTGTTGTCATTTTTTGACTTTCTAATCTGGTCTTCTAGGTTTTGATTATGAATTTTTAAACGTCATATTTCTTTTTCCTGATCAAATAGCATTTTCTTGTTATCTCTTATGGTTCGTTCTAGCTGTCGATTTTGATTCCATAAGCGACGATTCTCATTGTCTCTCCACTCTTTCAACCACTTCTACGTCTCAACCTCGGCTTGTAGACTTTTATTGATCGCCTTATATTGCTCTAACTCGTCCACTGTTGTTTGTAGCTGTGACTTCATTTCCAAATATGAAGGTGCCATTGTTTGCGACTATGTTTTTACTTCACTTTTGTCTTCTTTTCTCCTAGAGGGGTAGATACAAAAGCTGAAATAATTCTCAATATGTCTCTTTCGGAAAAAACTTTCTTCGACTATTTCTTCTTAGGTCAAATAAACCCTTTTTTCCAAAAATAATTATTATAAAATAATAATTATTCTAATTTGTTTATTATAATAATAATCATTAATTAATTAATTATTAATATTATTATATTAATGTTTTATAAACTATATATATAGTTTAATATATAGTTTTTTTTAATAATATTTTTTTTATTATTATAATTTTTTGAATATTAGGGAGTTTGGGTTTAGAGTGTGGACTGTGCAAGTAATGAGGCAAGCGGCGTGAAATGGAAATGAAGCAGTAGGGGATGGTGGAGTAAGTTGGTGCGTAAGGGGAAAAGGAGAGATGGTCTGGCAGTGGAGACGGTGGTGACTGAATGGAAATGGAGCAATGTGAAGATGCTCTCAGCGTGTAGGTATGGCAGATCGAGCGGGCAGCGTGAAGATGCCCTCAGCGTGTAGGTGGGCAACGGGTGGGGAGGAAAGGAGAATTTAGTAGAGGATTGCAGGAGTGAATTGGGAATTGAAGGACTGTGGAGAGGCGAGTGTGAGGGAGAACAGGAAGGAATTGGATGAGGAGGGTTGTGTGGGATCGAAGCCAAAGGCGAGAGGATGTGCGTGGGAGACGGGAAGAGGACGACGTTGAGGGAGGAAGGTTTGAGTGTGGAAGGGAGAGGAGCGCAGGGAGAAGTGTAGCAGGCGTGAGGGAGATGAAGGGGATGGAGCAGCGGCGTGAGGGAGATGGGAAGGGAAGTGGAGCAGAAGGGGAGGTGGTGCGATGGAGGAGGCAATGCGGTGGAGCAGATGGAGAAGCGTGGTGCGAAGGAGGTGGAGAAGCGCAGGGCGGTGGAGGTGGAGAAACACGATGTGGTGAAGAGCTGGATGGGGGAGTGCGGTGATGGAGGGCGACTGCGAAGGTTGGACTGGCGTGGGGAAGAGCGAGAATAAGATTTTTCAGAAAATCTGAGTTTTAAATGGCCAAAAGCCAATTTGGATCAAAATGATCTTTTAAATCAGAAAGAATCTGAGATGATGGCCGAAGGCCGGATTAGAACTTTCTCTGATACCAAATGAAGCGAATATTTATTCACTTCACACAATCAATATTACTAGAACACCTCGAATATTCGATAAGCCATTAATAGGACAAATATATATTGATAATTGGATAGATAAAAAGATGTTTTACAAGAATTAGTGTCGGGTATTTTATACCCTAAGTGGTAAGGGGGGTGACTTTTCAAGTCACCTCTTGAGTAATTAATTAATTACCCTAATTAACCTACTTAGTAATTAAATGGTAATATTTATAACATTTATATTTGTTACAATTTAATAATTAACTCACTTTAATTATTAAATAACTTTTTAAATGAGACCCATATAATAAAGTACAAAACACCATTTTATTTATACATAACTCAACCTTATACATAAATATACAACAGACAAATTCTTATGTCCTCTTTATCACACCACACCAAAACTATAAAGAGGACCTTCAGAGTTAACTTTCCAACAACTAACACAAAGATCAAGAAGATGTCATTACAAACAAAAAATCAGATGTAAGCCTTGTCTTCAATAAAGCTTTGAGGACAAAGCTCCTCTTAAGGCGAAGGCAATGTTATATAAAAAATATATAACATAATGAGATATATAAACATATATAAATATTAATTATTAATATTAATATATATTAATATTAATAATTAATAAATAAGAAATGATTAATTAAATTAATTAATCAGAAAATATATTCATTTGAAAAGGCACTTCATTAATCAAAAAATATATTAATTAATTGATTTGAAAAGGCACGATAAGGCTGATATAAATCCCTACCAATTTAATTGTAAAACCATCATTCATATTCATATTTACTCTTATATAATTATCCAACATGGAACTATTTTCTATTGGACTACTCCATTGAGATAGATTTCGAGAAGATCCGGATACGGATATTACAGTCATGAACAAGAGCTTTAGCTAGCTATCCTTCCAATCTGCAAAGACCCCTAATTCCGTTACCAATAACTCTGGTTGAATCTATGCTTGAGTCTATCCCACATGAGGACTTGTCCATCCACAAAGGCAACTCTCATGCCCTTGTCTTCCAAGGTTGAAACAAAGATAAGATTCTTCTTCAAACCTAGAGGCTAGGAGAAGTATCACCTTTCCCAAATAAAAAGAATCACCATAGTCTAGCTAGAAAGAGACTGAACTAGCTCCCTTTACTTCATACTTGGCATTATCACCAAGTTCAAACTAAAGAGAAGCATGTTTGTTTGACAACCTTGACAGAAGGTTTCGATAACCTATCATGTGCCCTGATGCGTCACTATCTATCAACCATACATCAATGTTGTCAAAAATAGTACTTGAGAGAGGAGTAACAAGAAAGTAATCTTTATGAACCTCTTCTTCTTGTTTCTTCTTTTCTAGTGCATGTTTCTCTTTAGCTTTACAATGTAGAGGCATCATGCTTGCCTTTTCCTTTCTTCCAACATTCTGCAGCAAAGTGACCTAGCTTGCCACAATTGAAATATTTGAGCTTTGATTTATCCTTCTTGATCTTTGGATTTTGGACTAACTTGATGCCTCTCTTGCCCTTGTTCCACTTCCCTCCCCTCTTTCCAATTCTGGCTATAAGGACTAGTTCTTCTTCCTTTTCATTTGAGGTAGAGGCAAGCTCCCTGGTTTCCTCTTAGATACATTCTAACCAAAACTGATCAAAATTGGGTAATTGACCACGAGCACATGTCCCTTTCACAAATGGATTCCATTCCTAAGGAAGTCTACTCAATGTCTACAGAAGATCTTCGTCAGGGACACTTTCATCAACAGCTTCCAACTGATCTTTGATCTAAGCAATCTTCAAGAGATAAGAAGAAACTGAATCATCCTTTGTGAACTTCACTTAACGAAGTTGGTCTTTTAGGGCCAATATTATGCTAGGATTCTCATTTTCATATAGTTTCTTCATGGCATCATACATCTTAGCAGTGTCCTATCTTGCAATAAGCGGTACAAGATGATCTTTTACCGAGTCCATTAAGATCCTCATGGTTGTGGCTTCATTCTTCTCGTGTCTCGCTTTCTCTCAGGCTCCCTCTGGTTCTAGAATATCTTTGATTATATGATCCTTGAGATCATGTCCATTTCGAAGCATGAGCATCCTAGTCTTCCAAGATCGAAACTCCCTCCAATCTGTCTTCTACTTTGAGTCCTACTACCATCTTGACTTCCACTGGAAATACCCAAAAAAAATATCAAACTCTTCAGCCTTAGGCCCTCTAGAGGCGCATTGAGGAAGGGACACTATGCAAGAATCAAGTCCAACGCTCAGGTCTAGAGGCCCAACGACCTGCCTTTTCTGATCAAGACTATTGATTTTTTATTTTTGGTGCAGAAACCCCAGAAGCTGGAAAAGAAAAAATAAAAATCAAACTTCACCAAAAGTCAACACAGGACCTTCAATAGATGCGCTAAACAAGGGCAATTTTTCCTATGCATAAATGAACCCCAACATCCAAGTAAAAATGTCCAACGACCTCTCTTGAAGTTCCGGACTAAAACCCTAATTTTTGGTTTATGGTTTTTGGGTAGGTCTTTGTGTTTTACGCGTAGCAAAAGCGTGGTAGGCCCATGACCTGTTGAATTTAGTTATGTTTTCTTGCTTATTATGGCCTTGTTATCTTCTTTATCATTCCATAATCACATATATTGAATACATAAGCAAGATATAGATGCACAAAAGATAAACACAAGAGGCAACAATATACCCTAGAAAACCCTCAAGGGGAAGAACACCCAGCAAAACTTCTCTTATCCTCAAAAGAACAAATAACAATGTACAATGAAGAACCCTTGAACAAAAACTTATCTCAAGAGAGAGAGATGACAAAACCCTAGCTGAAATCCATCTTTCTTCCTCCTTCGCTATGCACAAGAAAATCCCTTAAATGAGCGCACAAGATGATTGAAAAATGTTATATCCAAGTGAGGGATAACAACCTCAATATATAGTAATCATGTCAATACATATGAGCCGACCTTACATAGGACAAATAGGGTCGACTTTACAAAATCATCATAATATATATTTTATTTTCTTATTTTAGGGTTTTTACTTATTCAATAAAGTTGACAAAATAAATATATGATAATATCTTCCGATGCTACATAAAACATCAAAAATTATGACCAAACCCTTAACAAAAGGGAAGTTTAAAGCATTCTGGGACAAACTTGGATTGATGTAGAATTCCTTTTTCGTTAAGAGGGAGTGTTCATGTTTGTAGCTCGGATAGGAACTTCTACATAAGTTTAGTGTTAAACGTGCGTAAAGTCGTCCAAGTCAAATCTATTTTGTAATTCATTTTTTTAATAAATTGAAAGTCCTTTAATTAGATTTTGAGCCTAACAAAGTGTAATTTTAATAAATTAGTGATTTAAACTAATCTCAACCATACATCTCACCAAGAGATTAGGGCTTCAGCTAAAGGTAGAGATTAAAGACACATTCAATATTCACTCAAAGACAGTTTGGTCTTTAGGTAAAGTAATCCATCCATGGAGCAAAGTTAGAGCGCCAAAGAGGAGCTCAGATCAACCACCAGGCAGATTTCAACATGCAGAATGTAGGTTACAGTGGATCCGTACAGTCGTACGGATCCGTATAACAAATTTGTACAGTCGTGCAGATCTGTGCATACAAGTCAGTACAGGCCTGCAAACAGTCCATACAGTGCCCAGCAAGCATTGTGTTGAGTTCTCAGTTTTCTGTGAGCAAATTTCCTCAGTAAGTTTGCTGATTTTGCTCCATTTTTTACTGTACCGTACAGCTGTATGTTTTTGGCAGCTATGGAAATTTTCTTGTAAGCTTTGATCCATTAATGAAAAGCTGATTTGAAGGAGTAAAGTATGTGTAATGTATTTATGCTTCCGTTGTTCATGTTTTCAGCCATTTGTGTGAGTGTTGAATATTCAGAAATTTATTTCTGTTATTGAATAAATTCAAGATTTGATTTATTTAAATAAAGAAACAGAGGACAGCAGTCACCTAGTGTCTGAAAATTTATGGCTCCTAGTGAGAGTTATTACATGCCAAGCAACTTCTTTATTTAGAAATTCGCATAAGGATAGAGGTGGAGCCAGTACAAACTCACAATCACTCTAAGACTGAAACTAAGGCTGATAATGATGTATTTAGATATAACTTCCTATTTTAATAAAAAATGTAGAACACAAACTATGAATAAGTAGAAAGCATAGATGCATACCTTGAAATTATATCATTTCCGCAATGCCTGCTACCTCCTTCTCAGTAAGTAAGCTGTAATTTTCTCCAATAGTGATGAAAAAAAATTTGGAAGACGTATGATTAAGTATTCTATCCAAAAAAACAAATTGTTTGGCTAGAGATTCGCTGCATTGGAAATACAAGAAGAGATTCAGTATGTAAATATGTCGAAAGACCCAAATTACCATAAGAAATACATTTATTAAATTTTGTGGCTGATATTGTTGCAATTATGAAGAGGAATTTAGTATAAAATGAAGAGAAGGAAGCATTGGCTGATGGAGAAAATGACCCTGCAAGTTCTCTAGTATGTAAATATGTCGAAATGCCCAAATTACCATAAGAAATACATTCATTATATTTTGTGGCTAAAATTATTGCAACTATGAAGAAGAAGTTAGCATAAAATGAAGAGTAGGAAGCATTGGCTGATGGAGAAGATGACCCTGCAAGTTCTCTATTTATCGTATACAATAGTTCATGTGAACATGTGTGTGTACCCCTACTCTATTGTAAGGAAGCTCAGTAAAGGTGTTGTAACTTGTATGGATGCCATTATGCAAACCCGCTTGGAGGTATGCATCCATCACTACTTATTATTTAATACGACTACATCTTCTCATCTAGATCCCCTTTCTTTTCTATGATATTAAGCTACCCATTAACATATTCGAGGCATATATTGTTGACATATTCTAACGTGAATAGTGTTGCTTATGTCTTTATAATGATCTTCCTATATAGGGTCATTATAGATCAATGAAGACTCATGAGTACTCGCAAGTATGGGCGAGTCAATCTCCACGTCGGCTAATCGTGCAAGATTCGTCACTGACTCAGCAAACTCGCGGTGACTCTGAAAACTCGCAAGGACTCGTCAAACACGCAGATACTCGGATAGAACTCGGCAAGCAAAAAAATACCCCACAAAACTCAGAACGGATGTCAACTCTTCTCCTATTCGGGTTGATCATTTTTGGATGGAAAAACGACATGAATGTGCTTATAAAGCGCCCACGCCATATGCTCATTCATCGCTGTTCATTCATCAATCTGCCAGTGGTGCTGAGTGGGTGAATTCATCAATCGTGGAGGAGTGCGCTGTCTGTCATCTAAGTGTGAGAAGTTCTGAGTGAAGTGGGGGCTGAGTATAGTGTGAAGGAGCTGACTGTGATTCATGAAAGCCCTTGAAGGAATGACTGTGATTCGTGAAAGCCCTTAAAGGAGTGATTATGATTCATGAAAGCCCTATGGTTGAGTGAAGTGTGAAGGAGTTGCTTATAACTTATATTGTAACTGAGAGAAGTGTGAAGGAGTTGCTTATTACTTATGAATTATTGTATAGATTTTAGTTTTATAACTTATATGGATTGGAAATGCCATTAACCTCTTTTTTTGCCCAAAATTTACAATATTTTAAGTTTTTCTCCTATTTGTCGAGTCCTACCAAGTCTGTGTCGGTTCTTTCCCGAGTCTTTCCGTAGTCGACGAGTCAACTGCCAACTGAGTCTTTGCCAAGTCCGAGTCATGCAACATTGTTATAGATCTCCCCACTTTGAGACTCGCTATACCCAGAATATCAATTCTTTTACAAGATTATTAGCTAGTTGTTGAATTGTCCTTGTTTTCTTTCTCATGGTCCTTTAAATCTATGTTCTCTAGCTTTTGGGTTTCATCATGGCCACTATTAATAAATAGATCTTGCACAATCTCTACACTCTAGGGTGCTTCATTTGAGTGTTCCACTTCAAAAGTGGAGAATTTTTCTAAATATTAATTCTAATTTTGCATCATTGTTTTTAAGGTAATGCAACTCCAAAGCTATAGCGTTCCACTTTTCTCATGCACTTAACCCTTCATTATGTCATGGAAACCTCCAAGAAGTTAAGAACTTCCTAAGAGGATGGGTGCTCTCTATAAACCTTCATTGCTTTTGTAAGCCTCCAAATATGTAGAAATGCCTCATGCAACATGAGATGACCCCGAAGTGGTAAGAAAGGCCTCCAGATATGTAGTTTTTATCTTGACACACTATGAAGACACCCCAAAGGCACCTTCCAATGGAGAAAAAAGCATGAAAATATGTAGATACATGCACCAAAAGGTAAACGTCTGCTATATATGCAACCTTGCCTCCAAATATGTTAACTCAGAAACAAAATGTGTTTTGAATTATGTGAATATCCCTCAACATGTGAAAGAAAAGGAAAACACAGAGATATTCATTACCACCACTCAAATGACTCATACTACGCTCCAAAGTTCATATATGCCGGAGCCGTGTCTCTGAAATGCAAATTGGAATTGCATTTTCAGGCAGTAACGAGGAGTTGGAATTCTTCCATAGCTTATAGCCAATCCCAAATATGTTCAATGGAAAGCAGCGAAAAAAATTCCAAAATACCAAGCATTCTTAGGCATTTAGATGGGCACCCAATTTTGTGAATACTAGTTGTAGGGTTAAGTGGAGATAGGGTAGGAAATTTGAGAGAAGATTTGGCCATCCTAGGTTGATCTATTTTCAGCTGGAAATCTATCATTATCCTCAACAGCCAAATTCAAAAACAAATTTATATACTATAATATATGATACTGTGCAATATGAAATCAAGTAAATTTAAAGTTAATTTCTTCTTGGTACTGTCTCACATGTGTGCTCTAAAAATCCCGAAAAATGTGCAAAGTAGTTGCTGTTATGTGGGCACAACTCACCAATTAGTATCTAATATGACTCTTTCCTTTGATGAAGATCCCCTTTCTTTTATCTGATATTAAGCTATCTTTTATGTTTTAAAAGACGTATAGAATCACTTAAGAGTTATATCTTTAACATATTTTAAGCTATTTACATTTTGATCCCTAAGCTTGCCCAGCACAAAATCAAATTATAGTGATATTCATATGAAAGGCAATCAAATTATAGTGATATTCATATGAAAGGCTGTATGATACAGAACCAGTCCAACGGAAATTCTGCAAAATGTGCCATCCAAAAAGGTAGCTTGTGAGCAGAAGGCTACATTTGCAGAATATATGCATAATGCATCCCAACTACTGACCCTTCTATAAGAGTCACCTCAATTTGAAAAATAAACATTGTTAAAAAAATTATATGAAGTTCAGCTTGGATTGAGGAAGAAAAAGGAGGGAAGAGGATTCAATGAAGATTTAAGTTTGTATTTTGATAGCAATGAAAATATATCTTTTACACAAAAAATTAGAAGTATTAAGTCGGCAGCAGAAATGATGCAAACGTGATAGGCACCAACATCAAATTCACTTTTCAAGTAAAATTCTATTCTTATGAAAATCTCCTTCAAATTTGCAGTTACAGAAGGCGGGGGAAGGGATACCTTGTAAAAGTGACTAAGATCAAAACATGAACTTCAATAGCGATAAAGATAGTATTAAAATTGAGCACATAGATCTATGGATCAACACACAACTCACAAAAGAGATCACACAATTTTACTCAGGAATTGAAGAATGAAACAGTGCAAAAGGCTTGTAGTTGTGAATGCTTTCATTAATCAAAAGTAATTAGATAATAATTACAATGTAATACAATGGCTAAATAGCCACATGCAATTCGAATCCATGTGAGGAAATTCGAATTGATTAGACTCTACTTAACTAAATGGTTAATTGACCTTGTCTAAATCATTATCGGAGGACTGAATGGTTAACTGACCTTGTCTAAATCACTATCGGAGTTCATCGGAGTTGTAAATCACAACTCAAGTGTCTAATTCAGTGTTAACTAACCTTAACTAACTGTGGTATGTGAGGAATGCGCCTCTCTTGCATGCAACCTGCAAACCTAGCGCTAATTGAATGTAGAGAACTAGAATTGAATGTAACTGACTCCTAACTGAACTTGACTAGTCACCAACTCAACTCAACTGACCTGGGTTGGTATCGGCACTCCCAGTGGCTCCTAAATTGTAGGGATTGATCTAGGAGGCTCCTAAACTGATGCATGCAAGTGCAATCAGTAGCAATAGGCCTCAATTAGTGTTCCCCACACTTTAGTAACTGGAACATGTGCCCCAATTAGGCCAAGTGGACCCAATAGTGCTAGTGACTAAATATAGACTGGATGGACTCCCGATTTAGACATGACTCTTGATTTAGACATATGACCAAATTGGACAAGGGAGGAATAATAATCCTAACAACCCCCCCCCCGAATGCTAACTTGGGCAATCTATGAGCCCTGGTAACTAAGACCATAGGTCACCCATTACATCAAGTAAAGTAAAGCAACTGCTCAATACAAGGAGTTGGGGAAAAAACACATGGGAAAATATCCCCCCCTCTAATTAAGCAAGTAGAATCAGGATCAATCTGGTTCTTATGTGCACATGTATGCTGGGGCCTGGCATGTGAACCTCTCCATCATTATGTCTGGAGGAATCTTCTTCTTTGGAAGAAGAATAATATGCTCAACTAAATCAGAAATATAGACAGCTATTGGATGAAGACTAGACCCATGTAGAGCAACTGAAATCAACTGATAAGTGAGAAAAGGTTCTTGGGGATTCAAACCATGTGAGGAACACTCAAGAAACTAATATGTTGCAGCCATGAACAACAAACCATGAGTGGTAAAAACAGCCCCAAGTGTTAGGAGCAAGTTTCCAGGCGGATGCAGAAAATCTTCCTCTTTACAAGTTCTGTGAGGAGATGAGCATGTGACCAAAAGTAGAGAAGCCCTGGGACTATGGAGAGCGAATGCTTGAGCTCCATAATCTGATATAGCTTCAGAAATAGCTAACGAATCACAATAAAATATCAGCAACCTCGTAAGAGGAAACTAACACCAAATCCCTAGCAGCAATTTTGAGGAAGAATTGCGGTACTTGATTTTCACACCGAAATTGGTGAGAGCAGCTACAAGCATGACTGAAAGCTCTTGGATTTTAAAATTTGAACCAAATAATATCAGATCAAAAAGTAAATCGGATCTAAATGGGTTCATATCAGATCCAAAACTGTGAAATAAAATCAAATCCCCAGCAACAGTTTTGAAGGAGACTTGTGGTACTTGTTTCTTCACAAAATTAATGAGAACAGCTACAAGCAGTACTGAAAGCTTATGAACCTGAAATATTGAACCAAGAAATATCCGATCAGATCTAAATAAGATCATATCAGATCCAATAAGGTTCATATCAGATCCAAGAGGATGGTCCACCGAGACGGTAGATGCACAGTTTTCTTCTTCTTCAAAATTCTGAATTTTGGTGCATGCAATCCTGTAGGAATTTGCTAGAAGATTTAGATCATGGGAAGCAAATGGATCACTCTGGTAATCTGATATTTTTCCCCAAATATCCAAGGTATTACATATTTTCACACCAGCAACAACATTAGAGGGAGAGAAATCAACTTTCTCTTCACTTTCGAAAGCAATTACTGGCAAATTTTACACAGAATTCAAAGAAAAATCATTGGAGGAGGACTTTGTTTCTTCTTCATCTTGAACAACTTCAGCTGAGAGAGTAGAGGCTGAGAATTTTGGATCAAAAACTATTATGGTGTTGGATGTGCTCTCCGAAGTGCTATTATGATCGTCATCAATCTTTCCAAAGGTTCTATCCAATTTTGTCCAAAGATCCTTTAGATATTCAACAGATTTAGTGAGGTAGCGCAAGCTAGGAGAGAGAGCCAAAGCTATTGTTCCAAAAGCTGCATCACAGTCATTCAGCCAATCATTCTCACTCTCATAGGACTCTTCACCGAGTCCAATAGACACCCCATAGAGACCTTGTCTCTTCAGAGATGCAATCATCTTCATCTTCCATTTTGAATAGCTTGTGAATGGGGTAAGAAGAGGAACTGATGAATCCATTCGAAGTTGTACCTTCGGCTTCTAGTGCAGTGCTGGAAAGAGAAATTTTGCCCAAAAAAATGATCCACTAGGAGATCTGAGGAGGAGAAGTGCCTTGTCCTGCCAAGGCTCTGATACCATATTAAAATTGAGCACATAGACCTATGGATCAACACACAACTCACAAAATAGATCACGCAATTTTACTCAGGAATTGAAAAATGAAACAATGCAAAAGGCTTGCAGCTGTGAATGCTTTCATTAATCAAAAGTAATTGGACAATAATTACAATGTAATACAATGGCTAAATAGCCACATGCAATTCGAATCCATGTGAGGAAATTCGAATTGATTAGACTCTACTTGACTGAATGGTTAACTGACCTTGTCTAAATCATTATCGAAGGACTGAATGGTTAACTGACCTTGTCTAAATCACTATAGGAGTTCATCGGAGTTCTAAATCACAACTCAAGTGTCTAATTCAATGTTAACTAAGCTTAACTGACTGTGGCAGGTGAGGAATGCGCCTCTCCTGCATGCAGCCATGCAAACCTAGCGCTAACTGAATGTAGAGGACTAGAACTGAATGTAACTAACTCCTAACTGAGCTTGACTAGTCACCAACTCAACTCAACTAACCTAGGTTGGTATTGGCACTCCCAGTGGCTCCTAAATTGTAGGGATTGATCTAGGAGGCTCCTAAACTGATGCATGCAAGTGCAATCAGTGGTAGTAGGCCTCAATTAGTGTTCCCCACACTATAGTAACTGGAACATGTGCCCCAATTAGGCCAAGTGGACCCAATGGTGCTAGTGACTAAAAATAGACTGGATGGACTCCCAATTTAGACATGACTCCTGATTTAGACATATGACCAAATTGGACAAGGGAGGATTAATAATCCTAACAGATAGATACTTTACAAAATGAAATGGACATCATATATCTGACAAAAATTTGGCATATTATCTCTCTAAAAAAGGTCCAGTGCTGCTAATGACCTGAAATGCATATTTCTAAGCAGGTAAAACACGAGTCAGAGCTTTTTGCCCGATCTAGTATCCAGCAGGAACTAAGTGAATTATAGTTGTGCAATGATTGACTTACAAATTTGATATGGCAACAACCAATGTCATATGAAACATTACATTCATGCGTGCCTTCATAGACTGCAGTGTGTCTACTTATTTCTGTTCTAATACATGATATCTACAAACTGCACTAGGTTTTCTACATTCTACGTAGTATAACCTTTGGGCTGTTCTTAGCTCTGCACTTTGCACTGTAGTTGCACTTCAAAATGATCAGACTAATGATTCCACGGACATCCAAATTTTATGTACAGCCATATTTTCAATCTTCATCCATTCTGTTGATGCTTTTGATCATTTGTAAAAATAGAACAATTTCTCTGCGTAACTTGGGTAGGTCAAATCAAATTCTGATATGAATTTAATAATAAATTTGTTCTTCAAATTGCTTAGAGAAACATGCTAGAGAATTGGAGGCTGCACTGCAGAACACAGACTTCCTTCGGCTTAGTTGTCAGATCTAAAGAGTATTGGGTATCTATTTTGCCAAATCTACCCGAGGCTTGTACCCCGCCTCATCCCCTTTTGACAACCATTAGGTTGGGGTAAGGCAAATAGAACCCTGGTGAACAGTTCAATACTCTGTCAACCTCACCTGTAAAAAAAAACCCGTTAGCGTAATTTTTTGTAGTCAAAATAAACTGTGATTATTATCTGCAAACGCTTGCATGTTGTGCTTGCAATAACGGGAAAGAGAACAGAATGAGAAACAGTTGCCAGGGATCGTAAACGTGAAGGACCAGTCAGGAACGGGAAGAAGAAGGAGAAACGAGTCTCCTGGTCAGGTCTCTGGTAACATAGATTACAGGCAACCTAAACAAAAAGTGAAAAAAGCAGTAAGGCCACATTCGGCCATTCAAACCCTAATGACTAAAGAATAGGCATCTGTTGCCAGTAACCCTGGATTTTGTCATTCAAACCCTGAGGGCAGTATAGGCTTCAGACAGAACATGCTTTAATTACTGATCGCCTTCGTCATAGGCAGTTGAAGAACTCCTGATAAGTCCTAATTTCTATTCAATGATCGGTTTAATTGCTCTTCATTGCCCATTTCAAAGGACAAGCGGTTTTCAAAATAGCAATTTAAACTAGGAAACTCACCTGGCTTTCCGAAGATTCGGCCGAGTCGCTGTATAAAATAATATTAGAAAACCGTGATATAAACTTATTACTCGACGGCTCCTCGCAGACAATCATCATCGTCAACAATAACCGCGTGAAATCTGCAATTCATGTCTTTATTCCCCGGCACTCTGAGATCTTTCCTCTTCAAATTCACCATTCGACAAAACTAAGATTGGAATATGGTACAGATACGGATGCTTTGTCCTTACTCCCGCGCTTCCAATTATTTTTCTTCAACAGAACCTGGTGGGACTTTACTACGATCGCACTGGAATAAAATTAAAATGTAACTCTTAACAACTGTGTTTTTGTTTTTGCACAAGGAAAGGATACTTTTTTTGGCACAAGGTTGACAAATATGCAAGTATACACAACAACAAATCAACCACTATATCACTAACAACTGTGTTTTTGTTTTTGCACAAGGGAAGGATATTTTTTTGGCACAAGGTTGACAAATATGCAAGTATACACAACAACAAATCAACCACTATATCACTAGGAGGCATCATTCTGCTGTGATTAGCCCTTTTGTCATAAGAACCACTATATCACTAGGAGGCATCATTCTGCTGTGATTAGCCCTTTTTGTCATAAGAACCACTATATCACTAGGAGGCATCATTCTGCTGTGATTAGCCCTTTTGTCATAAGAACCATGATATATTACAGTTTATGTGTTGTTGTAGTTTTACATAATCAATGAGGAATTACATTTTCGTATTTAGAAATATTTATGTTGTAAAAACAATTGCAAAACATGTAGATTTTAAGTACATCTAATTTAGTAATAGGTATTTTTTAGGACATGTAAAAGAGGTACTAAAGAGTACTAGATGAAAAGCATAGATCCGTCTTAATCCTAGAGTTTTTAAGTGGTGAGAGATTTGTGTGTAGGTTTGTTTTATCTCTCCTATTAACATTATTGTTTATGGGATGCATGTGTGTGCTTGTGTATATGTGACAATAAACAATTAATAATATATAAATAATAAATGGTGGGATACATCATGTTTGGCCTCTTGGAATAGTTTCTACCACTTCAAAATCTCCTTTCCTCTTGTGTGGTATCCCATATTGGTTGTGAGCTCTACATCGGAATAGTCTATAAGTCTCAATATACCATTATCCTTATGCCAATGGGGGTGTCTACAGAGGTAGTGGTCCTTCTACAAGCAAAATGGTTGGTTTGTTGCATGATGGTTATATGAGATAGTAAACAATGAAATATGTCAAGTTTGGCACCATGGAACTTGCATGATATACACCATGGTTGGCAACTTAGAACTTGTGTATGTCATGTTTGGTTGCTTGAAATAGTTTATGTGTATATTACTCTTGTTATATACATTATGTTTGGCATCTTCAATAGAGGATTTAAATAGTTTATATGTCTATGTTAATGAATTTGATATATTTGTTGTCCTTCCTTGATATATAATCCTAATTTAAGTGTCACTTGTGTGATTCTAAGCTCCTACTCTGCCTATCCACTTTTAAACCACAGTTGAACATTGTTGAAGAATCACCATTTGGAGTCTCAAAATAGTGTCACTTGCATAATTATAAGCCCCTACTCCATGTTTTTTTATTTTTAGAGCATAATTAAATCTCATTAAAGAGTCGACATGCATGGTGTCTTGGAATAGTGGACCGCTTGCATGCTTTTAAGCTCTTATTGATCAACATCTCTATTTTTTAACCATTATTGAACCCTATTGAAGAGTTTTCAATCTAAGAGCTCAAATTCAAGGATATTGTCCAAAAGATCAAATCCCTCCTTTGGAGTGAAGATTTCCCCCTAGTCCATGTTTCTATTATTTAACCATAGTGGAACCTCATCAAAGAGTGTTTGAATCTAAGCAATCAATTCAAGGATAGGGTCCCAAAGATCAAATCCCTACTATGGAGTGAAAGGTTACATTACAACAACATCATTAACTACAACAACCTTCGATCATGAGAAATAGATTTCCATTGAAAGTAGCAAATTAAATAACAACATCTATATCTAAAACTTGCCACTGCCATGATGGTTTGGTTCCCTTGTGATTAAAGGTTGTCTCAATTGAATCAACTAGTAAAGGTGATGTAAAGTTGGAAAGATATTGCATTCAAAATTGATGGTATGAATATAAATATGTCATTAGCATCAAATATCGGGAACTAACAACTTTTTGCATTGCCAAGGAATTACAAGTAATGATGTAAAAGAATAAGATATTATATTACCAATCACTCAAAGGAGACAACCTCCACTACCACTTCAAGGGGGTAACCTTGAATGAATTTAAATATATAAGGATAGTCCCTCCATACATACAATGTCATATTTAATGAGTAGAAGTAGAGAAAGAAAAAGAAAATAGTGGATGTTAGACTATCATGGTAAAATAGGAGAAGATCAAGAGAATAATAGAATAATGATGTGGGTAGGTACATAACATGCTCTCTCTCCTGGAAAAAACCAACCTCGAATCTTTGGTAATCGTGGATATGCTGAATGAAATCATTTGCTTCACATGTGGCATCATCGTAAGGAAGATACTTCGATTTGATTTGATACTCGATTATGGTCTTGTGAAGTAGTTGTCAACTTGAAGTGTATAATTAATTCTGACTCCAAAATGAGGTAGCCTTCTTCATCCAACTTTGGTATTGTTGTTTGAATTGGAAGGTGTTTCCCAATAAGATGATTTTAACAAGAGACATGGAAGACATTATAAATGTGTGAAGATGCAAAATATTCTAAGGCATATGCGGTATCCCCAATTTTGTTGACAATTTTGTATGGTCCATATAACTTTGTTGAAAATTTTTGGCAACGTTTACTCTTTGTGTATAGTTGTTTGTAAGGATGAAAGAAAAGGTAAACCAAGTCACAAATTGAAAATTGTCGTTTTGATAAATTCACGCCAACTTTCAACTTCAACTTATTTTGGTTGAGCATAATATTGTCTTTAAGAAGTTGAAGAGTGTTGTGAACCTTGTGGCTATGAGGTACAACTCCTTACACCTTAGAACTAGGAGAAACATAAGTGTTAAGGCTTAGTGGAGGATAGCCATAAAGTGCTTCAAATGGGGTCATCTTGGGGGTTACATTGTATGAAGTATTGTACCACTTGATGAATTGTAGCCATTTTATCTATTGGGTTTTTTAATCTACAATAAATCAATGAAGGTAGCCTTTGTTGGAAATATTGTTTTCATTAATGTCAAAGACAAGGGGAGACTATAGTTGTTCAAGATGAAGATTGTTGGAAATATTGTGTCATTAATGCCAAAGATAGGAGCAAATTACAGATGGACATTTTTTTACTTTTGATGCCTAGTTTGGATACCATGTATTTGAAGCGATTTTTTCTCTTATGACCTAGCTTAGGTGGGAGCATATGATATACCGTTGAAAAGGTTGTTCTAAGACCTTTCCAATGGTATATGGCACTCCCTGTAACTCCATAGAATCGAGCAGATATAAAGTATTAAAATGGACCTATCAAATTGTAAGGTCATCCTTCCCATGAATTTACAAGTCAACCCATAAAAAATAGACTGAAACACTATAAATAAGACATAATATGGCACATTTTGAAGAACAAAAGTAATAGAATCAACTTGAAAATGAAAAAGGTGAGCAAAGGATGAGGAGACAAAGGTTCAAGGCATATTTTCTTATTTTTAAGGGTTGATGTAAGGCTGATTTAAAGGTGATTAAGTGACAATATAGAGGGATGATGTAAGGCTAGTTTTGGGGCATATTTGAAGGTGATCAAGTGACAGTATAGGGGATGAATTAAGACTAATTTTGGAGTACATTTGAAGGTCATCTTGTGATAGTTTTGGAGAATTTTTAAGGGATGATTTTAAAGCAAATTTGAAGGTGATCTTGTGATAGTTTTGGAAATGTTTTAAGGGTTGATTTTAGAGCATATTTGAAGGTGACCTTGTGATAGTTTTGGAGATGTATTAAGGGATTATTTTTTAGCAAATTTGAAGGTGACATGGTGATAAGTTTAAGATTGTTTATAGACTGATTGTGGTGCATATTTTAAGGAGAATATATCAGCATATTTGAATCTATTTGTATCTTGTTGAGTTGGTGCTTAGCTAAGAAGATTAGTGTCTCCTATAGGTTGGTGCTTAAGAGAAGATTGGTGTCTCCTTTAGGTTGGTTCCTACAAACTTCGTAACCATAGTTTGGTGCCTACATAAATTTATACATATAAATTTTCATGGTTTTCTCTTGAAAGAGTTTCCACATTAAATTTGTGTGTTGTAATATGTCTTTAGATGTGTTTGTTAAATCTCATTGTGAATGAATGGTTGATGAATGCTTAGTCAAAGTAAAAAAAATATTATATTGATTCAACCCCCCTCTTAACATAAACATAAGTTAAACTGTTATATCAGAGCAGGTACCTTTGGAAACAGTCTAGCCACTGGAAGGTAAATCTTTGGATCACACATGGCTTGCCAAGAAGGTTTCTCCACAAATAGGACTTTGTTGTTTGATGGAACAAACTATGCATTCTATAGCATAAGAATGTGAACATATCTAATGCCTCTTGGGTTTGATATTTGGAAATCAATCGTAATTGTTTATACATCTCCAACAACACCAACAAATGCAACTAGGAAGAACCCTAGTGAAGATATTGCAAATCTATGAATGCCATTTTGTGCGGCCTATCAAAATCTAAGTTTGTCAAGGTGTTGCATTGTGAATCAACAAAAGAACTCTAGGATAAACTTCAAAATAGCTACAAAGGAAATGACGAGGTTATCAAGGCAAAGCTCCAAACACATAGAGGGTATTTCGAGGGTTTGAAAATCAAGGACGAAGAAAATGTTGCAACCTATCTCCTCTGTGTGCATGAAATTGTCAACAACATCAGAGAAATTGGTGAAAAAGTTGAAGAACCAATGATTGTACAAAAGGTGTTAGGGTCACTTCCCTTAAGATTTAATGCCAAAGTCTCTACCATTGAAGAAATGAAGGGTCTTGATAAACTAGCAACAAGTGAATTACATTGGAATCTTGGATCCTTACGGCCTATGAAACGAGGACAAAAAAAGAGAAGCCGCCAACAAAGGAATCAACTTTCAAAGCATCAATGAAGACAAAAGGACATAAATCCTATGATTATTCCAGCTATGAATCGGATACAGAGGAAGCATAATTTGTGAGAAATCTAAAAAGGGGATTAGGCAAATTCAAAGGTAAGCTACCCTTTAAATGTTTTAATTATGGTAAAATGTGACATTTAAAGTGTCCATATGCATAAAGGGAAGATTTGGGATTTTCTTGTACTTGCCTCGTTTGTGCTTACTTTTATTTTTTTTAATAAAAACGACTATTTTTTTTATTTCTCATGAAAAGAATCCAAAACTGAAAGAGCAATTGTCATTTCAACCATTTACAACCAAGTAGGATAACTACTGCAAAAATCAATATACAATTTCTTGTTGAAGAAAGAAGAACCACCGAGCTGAACTTAAGGTATTGACTGAAAGACACTGATTTCACCATTAACAATGAGGTGGCCTTGAGCCAAAAGGCAGCCTCTATTCGCCAAAGAATCTGCCCTTCCATTTAATTCTCGCAGAATATGAAAAAACTCAACCTTTTCAAACTCTTTCATTATATTTCGAGTTCTCTACAGAATTAAATTCAATGCTTGGTTGTTAAAGAGACCATATGGATTTGACCTTTTAATCAATAGTTATGAGTCTCCATACACTTGAATTGACATAAATCCAATCTCCTTGTCCAATTGACATGCTTTAAGAAGACTATAACTCTCGGCTTGGTTATTTGACATTATACCAAGTCCCCAGCTAAAGCTTGTTTCCGATGACCTGTCAGGCGAAATTAATAGTCCCCGAGCTCCATATATCCCCGGGTTGCCCTTAGACGCACCATCAAAGAAAATAAAAGCCGAGGAGGACTTCATCCACTTATTAAAAAATTCAGATTCGTTACAACAGATTCGCCAAGGTGGAGAGCATATTGGTTTGCTAGAAATCGAATTTTTTATGCCAGAAGAAAATTTTCCAAGCCAATCATAAACCTCCTCTGGCAATGTTATCGTGGAGGGAGAGTTACAAACTGTTTCTAAAATGAGCAATTTTATTTTTTGCGCCACAATCTTTGAAGACGACTGCATGCCATTAAAAATCCTGTCATTCCTGGTTTTCCACAACAACCACCATATGAATTTCGACATATACTGCCAAAGATTCTTCCATTCCATGCTAACAGCATAAATCCAATCTTGCCATTTGGGGAGTCGCTCGTGCTAAGAGGAGAATAGAGCAATGACTAACAGATGTGAAGAAGACGTGGAAGAGAGGCCATGGAGAACCGAATCCCATACCCGATGAGAGAAAACACAATTCATAAAGATGTGATCTAAAGTTTCAACTGTTGAATAGCAAAGACAGTATCGAAAAGGACCATTGAACCCGCGCCTGCATAAATTTTCCCCAGTCAACGCTCTTATGTGCAAAAGAGTCCAGGTGAAGAAATTCACCTTCGACAAACAAGAGGAGGACCAGACCAAGTTCCAAATCGCTAGGGGAATGCATGAAGCAAGGGGAAAATGAAGAGCTTTGTATCCATGAGCTATGGAATATTTACCAAAGCTGCCCCATCCCCAAACATCTTTATAAAAATAGTTTATAGGAGCAAAACTAGTTAAGGATAAGATCAACAAATTCTATTGAGGAATGAGGTAATCCAAAATCTCAGGAAAGCTCCAGCCAACCCAATTCCTAGCTATGTCCCAAGAACAAATATCTTCCAGCCTAAGTAAGCCTTTGTTACTTAATGAATCCTTAATCTCGCTCAGAGATTCATTAGAGGAAAAAGGCAGGTTCCCTAATATCTTATCCTCCCACAGGAGAGTCCTTTTCTCACTTCGTGGAATTCGATATAGTTGAAGATGAAAATTATCAAGACCTCTTCTAAAAAGGTTCCAAATTGTTGTCCCTAAGGGGGAGTTAGCTGAGTTGATATTTCTCATAGAGATTCCCTTAAGATACTTCTTCCGAAAATTTTTACGTACCAGATGATTTTTGTTGGAGTATAACTGCCATAAAAGCTTTCCTCCCATGCCAAGTTCACCAGCTCAGGATCTTGAATATTCAAACCACCCTATGAAGTAGGTCTTTTAATGAGTTTCCAACTAACTAAATGCATTTTCTTATGATTACCTTTGCCACCCTCCCATAGGAAGTCACGAAGAAGTTTGGATATTTGGGCAGAGACAGATTTCGGAGCAAGAAGCAGAGAAAACTGAAAGATGGGGAGCGTTGAAAGAACTGCCTTAATTAAAATCAGTTTACCCACCTGAGTTAACCAATGACCTCCCTAGGAAACAATTTTAGCTTTAATCTTGCAAATCACATCTATCCACAGCGACGAAGGGCTGGGACCCAAAGTTAATGGGAGCCCCAAATACTTGATATTATCCCACTTTTCAAAACCTTGAAATCCCAAAGTATGAGCAATTCTAAGAAGGGATGGGTGGTCAACATTCCAACCGTAAACGACACACTTACCCTTGTTAATCAAGGCCCTAGTGGTTACACAAAAGTTTTACAAAATTACCTTAAAATCCCGGGCGATAATTAAGGAGGCCCCTCCCAATAAGAGGGAGTCATCAACAAACAGAGCATGATTTATAGGATCAACACCTCTTGCAATTTTGATACTAGCAAGAGAACCAACAACCATTTATGCTGAGAGTTTTCTGCTTAACACTTCTGCCATCAAAATATAAAGAAAGGGAGACAAGGGGCACCATTGACGCAGCCCTCTAGAAGCTTGGAAGAAATCTGTTGGCCTACCATTTACAAGTGGCGAAATCCAAGGCCTGTCAGTGTAGGCTTTAATCAAACAAACAAACTTAACACTAAATCCAAAAGCTCTTAAAACTTGATAGAGAAAGAAGAGTTTGACGCGATCAAAGGCGTTTTTGATGTCTAATTTGATGGGCATACCTTTCTCCTTCCTATGGTAACTGGAGTGGAGAGCTTCTTGAACTTGAATAACATTATCCAACAAATGTCTTCCTTGGACAAACCCTCCTTGCAGAGAAGAAATAAGAGACCCTAACAAAGGTTTCAATCTATTGGCTAAGAGTTTGGCCAAGATTTTATAAGAAGCATTACAGAGGGAGATGGGTCTGAATCTATCAAAAGAAGAAGGGTTTACTTCCTTCGGAATCAATGCTAGAAAGGTTGAATTAGTATTCCCTCCAACTTTGGCTTTTGAAAGGAAGGATGAGATCATTCTAAGAAGGTCAAATTTAATATAGTTCCAACATACCCTGTAGAAATGGATAGAGAATCCATCAGGCCCGGGGACCTTATCTGGCTCCATAGCCCAAATTACATCAACCACCTCTTTCTCAATGAAAGATTTCACTAGATCAACATTATCATCTTGAGTAACCAAATAAGGAATATTAGAAAGAAAATTAGAATTCAAAAGATCATCATAGTTACCATCTTCATGAAACAATTGTTGAAAGTGTTCAATTGCTGCTTTTTGCAATTGCAATTGGCCTTTAATGACTTCACCATTGCTGGTGCAAATTTCAGAGATATGATTATGAGAGAACCTGAACTTGCATCACCGATGAAAAAAACCAGTGTTTTTATCCCCAACTAGCAACCAGAGACTGCGGGATTTAAGCCTCAAATGTTCTTCTTCATGTCGGAAGGAAGTGGATGCAGATGATTGTGCAGCCTGCTCAACCATAAGCTGAGCTTTTGAACTGTCTCTACCCTGCTTCTCGTAGGATTTTGGAGAGGATCTTTAATCCAACTTTTCAAGGCGATTTTTGTAAGTTTCATTTTTTGTTCCCATACATAGCTGGGAGAGCCATCTATAAACTGAGACCAAACATGAAAATTAATTCATCGAAACCTTCTCTCTCGACCCAGAGGGGATTGAATCGAAAAGGGATAGGTCCCAAATTTTCTTATTTTTCCAAACGAAGGCCAATAGGATGGTGATCAGACATTACCTTTGGAAAGATTGTTGAGGTTAAAACAAAGTCATCCAGCAACATACTTTGAGCAAGGAATCGATCTAGTCGATCTGAGATATGAGCCGACCCAACTCTAATATTAGACCACGTGTAATGCCCTTTCTTGGGCTTGATATCGAGAAGATCACTAGACTGAATCAAGGAATCGACCAACTCTAGAAAAGGATCCTTATCCCGATTTCCTCCACATTTCTCCTTAGGTTCGAAAATGATGTTGAGGTCACCAGCCACCACGATATTAGAAAAGGAATGGGATTCCAAAAAATCTAATAGAGACTGCCAGCAATTTTTTTTCTCCACGTAATACACATGAACATATAAATTGAAAAGAGATATGATTAAATTGTTGGAAACATGTTGTAATTCAGTAAATAACTAGTGTTGAGTTCTAAACGAATTTTTGAGATGAAAGATATCCTCTGACCATAAGGTAGCCAGACCTCCAGAAGAGCCCCTGGTACTTACGGCCAAGCCTACATTTTTTTCCATTTATACTTACTTATGGATAAAAGAGCATCCTCTTCTATCTTGGTTTCTTGTAGAAAGAGAATGTCCGAGGGATACATTTTAAGCAAATCTTTTACTGCTTCAGCCTTTGCTAAGTTTCCCAATCCCCTGCGATTCCAGGAATTGATCTGCATTATTTACCCGAGGAGTAGAGAGTTTCTCCTCCCTTTGGGGGTCTATTTCTCTTACTTCTTCCAAATGACAATTCAATTGTGGCCTGGCTACCCTGCATCTTTAGCCTCTCTGCTTCTTTCTCTCTAATCTCCTTTCGAGATTTCCTTCCAGTCTTTTTTGAAAATTGCCCATCATCTTCTGAAGATCCTGAAGAATCAGCTTTCTTTTTAACTGCATCTGCATAAGAGGGAGAAATAGGAGATCTTATGGGAGAAATATTTTGCATGCAAGGCTCAATTCTACGAGAATCTAGTCGAACTGGAACTGAAACCTGAGGTACTAACCCTACATCATGGTCTGGAATAGAAACCTGAGGTTATGTCCTTACTTCACCCTCTTCTATAATAACTTCATAATGTTGGAGTTCACCTTCTTCAAGGACAGGAGAGGCCTGTACTTCAGAAGAACTTAAAACCTCGTTAGGATTTGAAGTATTCGAAGCCTTTCCTACAACCTGAGATTTTACTGATTTATTCACCTCTTGATTAGTTCCATTTCCAACATATCCCTCTTTATTTTTCACAAGTTTAGAGGAGCCTACTTCTGCTAATTTATTCCCCACAGAATTTGTTCCATATACAATGTTTCCGTCTTTATGTTTCACAAGTTTAGAGGAGCCTTCTTTCTGATATTGAATCCACTGATTTAGGATTGCTTTTTCTGCCACTTCATCTGATTTTTTTCTTACAATTACGGGCGAAGTGGCCATATTCATGACATAATCGAAACTTAAAAGGGAGTTGTTCATAGTCAAGTTCCTGGAAATGAGACCAATCATCCACGTTAACCTTGATTGCTTCAGACAACCCAATCTCTAGGTCAACCTCAACGCAAATTCTGGCGCAGGAATATTGGTCTTTCCTTTTTTACCTGTCAATGAATTTACTGAGCATATTTCCAATGGCTTCCAGAGATTTTGAGTTCCAGCAATGGAGGGGAAGGTGGGGGAGTCGAACCCATACAGGAACAACTGAAGGAACATTCTGGTAAGGATCAAAACCAGGTGTCCATTTGTTCAAGTAGAGTCCCTGTGGACCCATATAAGGACCAGTTCAGAATATAATATCTTGGTCTTCTGCTGAATCAAAGACAAATACGTAATACCCTCTACCTACGAAATGATTTCGGATCCCTTCTGAAACCAAGGATCTCTAATTTCTCTGGACCCATCCTTCAACAGCCTTTGGGGATGGCCACAATCTAGTAAATTGACCAATGAGGCCACACTCTGCTAAGTTCAAAGAATTCTGCCAAGGTCTTTCTGTCGAGAGGTCAACCGAAGGGATGTCTGTCTTCTTCAGAAAAGACCGACTCAGAGGACTACCTTTTCTCTTCCCACATGAATAAATAAGGCGTTTGAATGCCTCTAACTTAGGAGGAAGAGAAGGAGGGCCCCCTCCATAGGCCATGGAAACCTTCAGAAAAAGATCCCATTGATTCTGCAGAGACAAGCCCAATTTGGAAGAAAAATACCACCTCCACTCAACACATCAAGCACCAACAAGATCAGATAGAAGCTAAAGGCATCCAACTCACCGAGCATCCACCAGGATAGATCCCTGACTCCACAGGTGATCCGGATTTATGCGTGAATGAAATGGAAGAACATATACAGAATCATAATCACAGACATTTTGCAAAGATAACAGAGATACAATAAACACATATTATATTAAATGGCAGAAATAGAACAGACTGTAATACAATTGCTAGAATGGTGGTAGCTATCTCTGAGAAGAGATGTGGCTGCTACGCTCATCTGTGCCAAGCTGAATACAAAATGAGGCCAAATGGGGATATTTATAATAAGAATGAGGTTGATAACCCTAGAAGTCCAAAACGTAACCCTAGAAGATGAACCGTCATAAAGTTTGCGGCCCCAAGGTGGTAAGTTGAACAGTCAACTTCCCGAGGTCATAACTTTTGCATACGATCTCCGATTTGGGCATTCGATAGCTCGTTGGAAAGGTCTATCTAATATTTACAAATTTTGGTCAGGCCATTGTATGTTGATGGTAATCATCTAGCCCCAAAATCGCCAAAAAACGTCGTTTAGGGCCTCAAAACGGCCCTGGAAGTTTGGGACCCGAAAAACTGTAGAAAAATAACTAGGAAACCGCCACAATGGACAATTGTTTTGAGCTAGTGGAATAGGTGGGTGGCCACCGATCTCCATCTAGATCAATCCTCCCTCCTTAGGAAGCAATGGTCTCCATTGCGTCGAATCCCCTATCATATCTCGAGCTGTGTGTTGAGTTGATCTTCGGATGCGACATTTGCTGAAGTGAAGAGGCTTCCTTTCTTTGAAATCCCAAGAGGGATGTAATTGTTGTATGGATTATTTGCTTTTGGATGAGCACCTTGAATGCGTGGCCTTGCATCGTAGAGGTACTTGGATAGATGAGGAAACAATGGCTCTGTCTTATTCTTGTGTTTGATGAGCAGAGACACCTTGTGCAGAGGGTGTGGAGGTCTCTGTGATCTTATGTTCTCCTTCAGATGCAATTGTGAAGAGGAATAATTTTCTGATGTGGGAGCTTATCTTCCTACCTTGCGAGACTTTGTTAGGTGCAATGGTCTCTGGTATTCGATAGAGTTTTCCTCCCAAAGTAACAAGGATGTTGCGAGATCGTGACTCATATACAGCATGACGCTTCCATATATATGGTTGTCCTAAAAGAACACCACAGGCTTCAAGTGGGGCCACATCACATAGTACCTCATCTTTGAAAGGCTTGATGCCATATGGTAGGAGGCATTGTTGAGTAATGCAAATACCTCGTCCTTGGCTTATCCAACTGATGTTGTAGGGTTGCGAGTGTGGTGTTGTCGGAAGCCCCAATCTCTTGACGACTTCTGTTGAGATCGGGTTCTTTTGGCTATCGTTGTCAACAACAAAATGTAGAGGCATTCCCTTCACCCACATCTACGAGTGGAATAGGCGCTCCTCTGCCTCTAACTCTTTAGTATCCTCTAGTTGAATCTGTGTGTTAGCAATAGTGGCAGTGGGGTCTGCATCAATGATATGCCTCCCATTGTATGCGGCTGTGGCATTGGGTTCGGAGTCAGAATCAAGATCTGATTCTGAAGATTTGATCTCGGCCACTAATGACTGCTTTGAGCAACATTCATCAGTGTTGTGCCAAGGGATTTTATGAAATTCGCACCACTTACCGGTGTCCTTTTTTGTCTTTCCATCCCCCTTTTTTGCTTGTGGCGAGGACTGGTTCTCGTTTCCTTTTGTTGTGTTATGCGGGCCAGGGTTTCCCTTACCTTACTTCTGTGATGGATTCTTAGGTCGAGAGTCTCGCTTGTTCTTTTGTCGAAATTTCTCCTCAATTTTGACAGCATAGCGATAGGCGGATCTAAGTGAAGAGATGTCGAGGAAGTCCATCTCAGTTTGGATGTACCAATGTAGACCACTACGATATTTTAGAATTAGGTGCCGCTCGGAGTCCTTGATACCCAGCTTTGTGCGCAAGGTATGAAAGTTGTTGGTGTAGTCTGACACCGTCTGGTCCCTTGCTTGACGCAGAATGGTCCATTTTGTGTACTGGTCATCATAGTTTCCTAGAGGGTAATACTGTTCCCTGACGACATCTATGAAAGAGGCCCAAGTGGGATTTATTTCAAACATTCCAGACTCATCTGATGAGTTTTGCTCACAATAAGTACCCCACCAATTTTGGACATGGGGGACAGCCTTAAGGAGTGCAAAGATGATCTTTTCCCTGTCGAAAAAATTATGGACAGAGAAATACCCTTCTAGAACATTCAACCAATTATCTAGGGAATTTGCATTGATTTTTCCTTCAAATAAAGGAATATCAAAATTTAACTTGTACCTTGAAGGGAGTTGCATCCCCGAACCGATTTCTCGTTTAACATGCACTTGCCGCTGCCGGCATTCGTAGAAGGATTTAGGCGAAACTATCCATCATCTCGTTCCTCTGTCGCTCAAGGGCTTCCTCGAGCAGCGACTTGATTGGATCTCCTGCTCCGTCATCTCTCTTTTCTTCTGCCATGGGAGGTCATTTGGGATGGCGAGAATGGTCCAGTGAAACTTGTTCGAGACCAAACTCTCTATACTTGAACCTCGTCGGGGACATGCGCTGAGAAACAATCAAAGAGTAGATTGCTCTGATACCACTGATCCAGATTTATGCGTGAACAGAATGCAAGAACATATACATAATCATAATCATAGCCATTTTGCAAAGATAACAGAGATACAGTAAACACATATTCTATTAAATGGTGGAAATAGAACAGACTATAATACAATTGCTAGAATGGTGGTAGCTATCTCTGAGAAGAGATGTGGCTGGTACGCTCATCCGTGCCAAGATGAATACAAAATGAGGCCAAAGGGGCCTATTTATAATAAGAATGAGGGTGAGAACCCTAGAAGTCCGAAACTTAACCCTAGAAGATCAATCGTCATAAAGTTTGCGGCCTTAAGGTGGTAAGTTGAACAGTCAACTTCCCGGGGTCATAACTTTTGCATACGATCTCCGATTTGGGCGTTCGATAGCTCATTGGAAAGGTTTATCTAAGATTTACAAATTTTGGTCAACCAGATGTATGTTAATGGCAAACTTTTGGCCCACGAATCACCAAAAAACATCGTTTAGGGCCTCGCGGCCCTGAAAGTTTGGGACCCGAAAAACTGTAGAAAAATAACTAGAAAACTGCCACAATGGACAATTGTTTTGAGCCAGTGGAATAGGTGGGTGGCCACTGATCTCCATCTGGATCAACAGGAACCTGAACACTCCACCAAACAGCTAGAAGGAACGGATCCAGACAATACCACGAAAGATAGAAGGCACAGAGGCCAGCTCCAACTAAAACTTGAAAGAGCAGAAGCTGCAAAGAAGAAAGAAACAGAGTAGAACTAACACATCCTGTCTCACTTACCCATGAAAAAGCTGATCTTCAAAAGGCATGAGTCGATCCAGACTTTTCAACAAAGAAATCAAGGAACTACGTCCTCTAATTCACTGACAGAGAACCACTTGAGGGAAAGAGATGCCCTGCGAGACAACTCCTCCTGTGATAAGCACTTCCCATAAATCAAACCTCGAACCGCAAAAGATATAACTCTCTACCAACAGGAAAATTGAATGCTTTGGAAGGGGTCCAGATACCACCAGCAGATAGACCGAATGGATCTTGAAGGGGTCCACAGACCACCAACTGCAGAACCAGGACGAGGAGAGTTCAAAATTTTTCTTGGAGGTCAAAAAAATTTCCTGGAGCGACGATCCTATAAGTCTTGTTATTTGACAACATAATCTATCTTTGTGCTTGCTTTTATGGATGACATGCTTTTTGTTGTTTTTTTATTATTTTCCTATATTTTTTAAATCTTGTTGATCTTCTCTTGGTTTCCATTCAAAATGACATCTCATTGAGTCCACAAGGCCTCGTGCTCCACCTTAGCCACCGAGAACATGTATTAGGTGTAAAAAATAAATAAATTCATAATATTTAATAATGACATATTTCTAATCCTAAGTTTGACAACTTTAAACACTATGGGTAATTATTTTATCAAAATGACCCTATCATTAACTAAATTATTATTCCACTAAGAATCATGGGGTTTTCAAGAGATAGGGGTTTAACATGGTGTAATTAAGAAAATTTGGGGACATTACAGTCCTCCCCTCCCAAAATTGCTTGTCCTGAAGCAAGAACCAACTCCAACCATCTATGGAGCCAACCAATGACTTTAATCCTCAAGATATGACGTTGGTTGTCCATAATTGGAAATCCTCAATCAAAATCTAAATGCCAAAGGTACACCATGTTTCTACTGCACCACTCTTATTATATTCATTCCCCCGATGTCTAACCCTTCTTCAACAAAATTTTCATCCAATTAAGATAACTAAGTAGAATGTATGGATCCCACGTCTTCCTTCTCTGCAGGAATCTAAATGCTCCTGCCACTTTTGGAAATTTGTCGTTCCAAGAAATGACAGGGTCCCACAACCATATTGGAAGCCCATCATTTCCCTTGCTTCCAAAAAGTTCCACCATTAGGTTCAATAATATTTGGACATCTTCTTGTGCAAGTTAATTTATGTCATGGACTATTGCATTCCACATTCTATGAATGCAAGATGATAAATTTACCACATATATGCATACCCAATCCTTGGATTTTTTATACCCAATACATCCAATGCCTGCCATATATTTCTTTTATGCTTCTCACATAATATGACAATTGCATATGCACCTATAAATATGCCACAAATGCAAAGGAAATTCTTACCAATGCGAGCCAAGCTTGCACGCCCTTTAGTCTCCATCTGTGTTATGTATCTACCCATCAAATCCATGGATGAATAGAAACCTTTTCTTGTTGATCCATATAGGATGTGATCATCCATCTTCTTGATGATGAAGTCTTCCACCCAAAAATGTAGATCATGAAGTCTTTCTTCCAAGACTTGAATGTCAAACAATGCTTCACCCATGCAAGCAAGCATGGTGCACCCATGAATCTTCATTTTGGTGACATATTGGTCTACCCAATCCTTGGATAAACAAATACCACTACATGTGGTCTCAATTAGTATTTCCTCGGTTATTTTTCCCATAGCTATGTCCTCCTCGTGAGTCTTTTTCAAATCAACAAATGCTTGGGCAAAGTTTTCTTCGTCTTTCCTCTTCATAAGAGCCTTCAAATCTGATTTTTTCTCATGATCCATCATCACATGAGGCTGCTCTATAGAGCTATGATTGTAATCATCCATATGAATCTAATTTATAATCGTATTGGAGGGAAAATGTATCCCTCCCATCTCCATACAAACTACTCTTGAAACTAGAAGACAAGGAACATATAACAAGTGAAACTCTTGCCTTATTTTGTCCCCAACATCATGCTAGATTCAGCCACAAGATTCTTCATCCATTATATGGATGCATGTGCAATGTGAGTACCAAATTGCTGCCATGAATATCCATGTTGATGTTCACATATCAAGGCAACAAGTCTAAGATAAAGACAAGGAACGTCTCCATTCTTAGGCTCCTCAAACTTTACTCTAGTCACCCATATGGAAAACTCATAATCTTCTTTGGATAAAATGAATGTTTTTAACGTACTCCCCAAATCTATTTTTTAGGATTTTTAATTAATTTGAAAAAGTGTTGCACAATCAGGAAAGTCATTTTCCCAATTTGTATCAGTTGGTTCAAATCTATTGGTCTTTCCACCTTTCTTCATTTCTGCACTGTAACCCTAGCCTGTGTATTTCTTTAAGCAAATTCAAAACTATTCAAACTCCTTCTCTGCAACAATAGAATTAGCAACCAAACAAAAATCATGACAAGTAAGTTCATAATTTTCCAATAATCCCTACATAATCGAAATCGTGTCAATGCAGACCACGATTCTCTCAATGATTTCTATACCTGCTCATTCACCCATCATGATGATGGTCTAGAGTCATGAATATGCGTTATTATGTCTTCAATAGATGTCTGAAAGTATTTCAGTAATGCCCTCTGCAACAACCACGATTATCCACTACTTCTTTCAATGATTATTACCAAATGAAAATGTGACAGGTAAAACCACGATCCTCTCAATAATCTTTGCACCTTCTTGTCATGATCATCATTGGGTTTTGAACATGCATCATTATGTCCTCATAGGTGTCTAAAGGCTTCCACTATTCTCGATTGCAAAGAGCCACGAATATTTGCCACAATTTTCAATGATTCGAGATTCTTGTAGCGCCTTAGTTCACTATCTTTCAACCCTGCGCTACAGGAATCTCCCTTGTGCATATTTTTTGAAACAATGACTTAAAAATGAAAGTTAGGTCATAAAGATAAAACTTGGAACAATTTTATTATAAGCTTTTCAGACTTTAAAGATATATATTAACTAATAATCCCAAAATAAAACTTTAAACCCAATAAAATGAAATAAATCAGAACCATTACAAGTATAAAATCGAACAAAAATATACTTATAACTAAAAAAGGAAACCTCAAATTAAGTCAAAATGTAAAGTAATAAGAAAACAATCTTTGTAAAAGAAAAATAGCATTCATAGACTAAGAACAAAATCTAGACATAACTGGTGGGGAAGGCGTAGGCTGGTAGTGTAGTTGCTCATGTTCATCCTAAACTTGTCCATCATTCTTCATCAAGTAGGTGTCTACCGTCTTTTCCTTCAGGAGTTGGTATGAACTGCAATCCTTCTCTTCATGGCCTACTGACTTACAAAATTTACAGAAAATGCTTGTTGGGGTACTTACAATATGTTGCAAGTATAGACACTCCTCGTCGTGATGTCTGCTAGTTTGGCATATCCAGCACCAAGGTAGCCCAAGGTCACTCAATGGGTTTGGGGCACCTCATGAGACATAGTTCATGTACGTCAGACAATTATCCTTAGTGTGTCCATCTGTTTTGCATTTCGTACACCATAAATCTTCTTGGGATTCCTTTCCCTTCTTTATATTCTGAAGTTGTATCGTCAGGTTAGCGAACTGCAACTAAATTTGCACCATTCCTGCGGCACCATCTCCGATTGGTGAGGCTTCCAACTTCATTGCTAGTTCCAGCGCTTTTGTCTGCAATTCAATATTTTGTTGCATTAATGGGCCTCGGATGTGTGGTAATAGTGAGGAAATAAACCACTCTTTATGTTGTATATCCAACATTTGGAAAATTACTTTGGTCGTCAAAGTTTTAAATCGTTGGTCAAAGTCCCATATGGACTCTACCAATGATTGTTTTATCTCCTTGATATCAGTGATGCACTGCGACTCATATTTAGGTTTTCTGAACTCACAGATCATTGCGAGTCATATTTCTTCAAGGGTCTTATGTGGTGTTCCTGGCGGTAGTACAGTCCAACGCATGACCCCTCCAAGTCATGACCATCTACGCTTTCTTTAGGTCTGCATTATGAATTAGGTGAACCATCCAAACAGCTTCACATAAGAACCAATGCTGCTCTGGATCCTCTGCTCCATTCCCATTGAATATGGGTAGCCGAATATCATTCCCAGCCATTGAGTTGGCATCGGGGTTATCTGACGAATAATTTAGTGGATATGTACCCTCCTACGCGCTAGTCACAATACTAGTACTATCAGTATTAACAAATCTCTCAGGAGATGAGGCTTTAGACCTTACCTCTGGCGATACTGCTGGTGTGATATAGTCGTGCCTTGATCTTTGTGTCTATGCAGATTCCTCTAACTCTTCTACTTTAGATATCGAAATATACTCTTCCTCTTCATCTCAAGACCCTTTGTCCAGCTGCGACTGAATTTTGTGCTCACTTTCTTCGAACAGACTAGGATTTCGTTGTTGGAGCAGGGTCCTGCAGCTACAGAAGAAGCTGCTAGTTTAGCGGATAGATAAGTTTTGGCGGAGAGAAGATAAGATAGAGCTACGATGTCATGGCACGTTTCCAGCTACAGAGCAGAGCGAGAAACCATGACGAAGAAGACGGAGAAGTCAAGGAAGACGACTGTACCTGAGCGACCGAGAAGAGAGAGCTCACCCACTGCATTGAAGGCAGCGGCGAAAACAGGAGGGCTCAGCAACCCTCATAAAGGAAAAGGAGCAACGAGGCTGAAGCATTGAAGACGAAGGACAGGAGAGGAAGCGGTGCACAGTACCCATGATCAGCGCCGGGAAGCATGGAAGACTGCAGAGAGCTGTGGTATGACGGAAAGCGACTACCTCAAGTACAGATATGGCCGACTATCACTAATTAGGGTTTGGGTTATTGTTGGGACATGCCCACAGTGTTGTAATGGCAAGACCTTCGGGCTGCCTATAAAGGGATATATTTTGTATTGTAAAAGGGTTGGTTCGTTCAGTTGTTAGTTGGTTGTAGATTATTAGACTGTTGTAAAAGCCTAGCTCTGGTTCTGTTATTAGCGGTACCAATCTTAC
This sequence comes from Pseudotsuga menziesii, assembly GCA_001517045.1. Classification (NCBI taxonomy): domain Eukaryota; kingdom Viridiplantae; phylum Streptophyta; class Pinopsida; order Pinales; family Pinaceae; genus Pseudotsuga; species Pseudotsuga menziesii. The sequence continues at coordinate 225,010 of LPNX010862572.1, forward strand.
TGTAACTAGTAGCTGGCTTATAGAGCATGCATGTAACGATCTGCAGGGATCGACAGAGAGGGAAGAGTATATTGTAGGAGAGCAACATAGAGAAGAAAAGAGATCTAAAAGAGAAGATCTTGAGCTGCATATGCGGTGCAGCAGAACTGTGTTTGACCTTCCCCTGAGCTATACTAAAAACACAGTTCTGTGGACGTAACTTCCATCCTGGAGGTGAACCACGTTAAAATCGAGTGTTATGTGATTGGATTATGTGTTATGTTTACTTATGCATTTATCAGTCATTTCATGGACTTTGTTTACAATTTAATGAATGAATGTGTTAATCAGTTCACAACAATATAGAAGGATAAACATAAGTTGAGGACCTTGGCATGTTGTATGTGGGTTCATTTATGCTTTGCTTGAACAGTCACTAGTCGCAGTATTGAACAGCCTTGTATGTTGAGTCTTGCACGTCGACACGAGCAACGCTAAGTGCGCTAAGCCGCAGAGGTAGGATATCGCAGAGAGGTGATACCGCACTGGCAGAGGAGCTGCGGTGCGCGATACCGCAGGTTGAGGACTTAGCATTGGGCAGGAGCTGCGTGTCGCACGGTGCGCGACGATGCGGTAAGGTTGGAGATATCGCGAGTCAGTGAAAGTGCGCGATGTAGAAAGGGACCGCACGACAGTATAAAGGGATATATCGCGGCTAGAAGAGCTGCGAGAGGAGGAGATTGTGCGACGCGAGCAGAAGGTCGCGCGACGCACAGAGAAAGGGACCTCGCAGCTAGAAGGGCTGCGAGTTGCAACTAGGATCACCACAGAACCTGGTCCAAGACGCTTGAGTCCTTGGCCAACCCATTAGAATCACTTCGGGTGAGACTTTAGGCCACTTCGCGGTTTGTTGCCGAAAGGGCCAGTGAGATAGGGGTGTTGTTGGTTGATTATAGTAAACCCGGGTCTGCCCAAGATAGCCAACATTCGTCAACCTTCCTCTGTCTTCCTTCTTTTCCATGATCTGAATCTCCTTCCACTCCTTAGGACCCCAACTTCTAGTTTAGGTTCTGTACTTCCTGGGAACATCTCAGATCACCATTTCCCATTTTATTTGTATATTTTCCATGACATATCCCCTCTCCTTGGATATGCGGCTCAACTACTCAACTGCAAGATGCCCTTCTCATAAACTAGCATATTTATCCATGTGCTGATAGATAACAAATACCTTCTTCGTGGTCCTTGGAAAAAAATTCTTTCAGCCTCACTATATCAGGTTATAGTCTCTTCTACAAACTCAGTTGTTAGGTCATGTTTTTGTTTTTCATCTTTTAACACTTTTGTTTATGTTTTGAAGCTTGATTTTATTCATTTCTTCTATAATTTTTTGTTTCTTAGGATAGTTTGGATCATTTTCCTTTAACCTTCATGTTTATATGATTTCTTTGTTTTATTTTTCAAAATTTTCGTTTGAATTATTGAAATTCATAGTTAGAGGGCTTATAGAAGGCTTATATGGATTAAAAGGTCTAAAAAATAACATAAAAGCTTGATTAAAGTTCCTAAACCAAGTTTAAACTTTTATCATGAGTTTAATTTTTGCAAATAATTAACTCAAACTTTATTGAGCGCAAGCCTAAAAAGAATGCACACATGCGCTACAAGAAAGTCGCGCAGTTCAAAAATCATCATTTCTGGTCCACTTTTCTTTGAAATTCTCACACATAAGATGTTAATCATACTGGGTGATGGATTTGATATGTGTTTCTTTTAGAATAATCACTGTGACAGGTGTGAATATCATCATGAGGACAAGTCGTGGCGGTTTCTTGTAGAGATGATGGAATAATGATCGATGAACATAATGAGACAAACACTCCTTGAATCTCGTATCTCCTGAAGTGCACGTAGAAGCAGATGAAGGTCGTAGCGGAAAATTAGCAGTTTGTAATCATAATTTTGACACAGGGCGAAAAACTAGGGCTTTGAGGAGCGGTCGTTTGCAATTATGAAAATGATCAGAGAAGATTAAGGAATGAAAATCGACACCTACCAATCAACAAAATACAATTACAACACCTGGATTCATCACTTTGACAGCTAGGCCGCCAATTGTTACCAAAGTTCATAAATTTAGGGCTTTTCAAAACAGTGGGCTAATGATAAAATTGATGGCAGTTTATTAGTTTTTAAACCTAATTCATACTAAATGATGAATTCTCGGTCATGGAATTAAAGTATTTATCAGCTTAATTGAGAGAGTTCAATTTAGGGTTTTCAGGTTCCCCTTTACAATATTGCCTGTTAGGTTATCAAAAATTGAAGAAGTTTAGAGTGTGTTTTATTGACAGAAGTTTTTGACAATAGTTCAAAACGAAAAAGAGTGGTAAGACTAATAGGGCAGAGTCTTCAGACATGAGCTGGGTTCAAACCTTTCTAGATTGTGCAAGACTGTTTGCAGAAGCAAGGTGGTTAGTATTTTTTGAAAAGATTGAAGGTTATCACTCAGAAGTTTCTTATAAATTCGCTCAATGTCTGGATAAGGATATAGTGTCTTTTGACACTTTGAAGTTTAAACTGACTAGGGAGTTGTTAGCATAAGCAACATGAATTTTAGATGCGGGTGAATTCTGGTTCGAAAAGGTCCCTTTCACTTTTCATGCTTAGAGATATTTACTTCCAGATGTAGTAGTATATTGGGGAAAGGGAGTGCCTATTCAAAAGTTTAAGTCAAGATGGATAGAGCCTATCAAAATCCTTCAAAGCTATATCACCTGTGAAGGGAGATTTGCTTTTGTGTTCAAATACCATTTTAGATTCCTTCAACATCTCAGTCATGAATCCAAAATGAATCTTCCATTCTTCTTTTTGAAAAGCTTACAGAAGATGTCAAGTAGGGTGAAAGAACATCAGGATCACACCAAGCAATCAATATTTCATCATGGACTTATTAAACTAGTTATAAGCACTGTACTTCATAAAAAAGAGAAGACATGGGAATACTTCTTGTTTTGTTTTGGTTTCCAAACAGAGAAGGAAGAGCAGTCTCATAAGAGACAGTTAGACAAAGGTCAGAGTCTGATCAAGAAACTAAAAAGAAAGTCATAGTTAAAGATAACGAAGTTGGTGAACCAGGAAAATTTTTGAATCAGGAAAATGAAAACATTGAACTTGAACAGCAAATTAATGTTGAGGAAAGTAAAGTTTCAAAGTCAGAGGTGAAGGAAGTTGAGCCGGTAGAAGATGTTTTAACTACAGAACTAAATCAAGGTGTAAAGGAAGATGTTAAGGAGCAGCAGTAGAGCCCTATTAGAGTACTGTCTGAAGAGGATGAAAAATACTTATCTCATGAGGCTAGAGTTCCTACTACTAATGAAGCTAGGGTTTGTTCTAAGCAAGAAATACACACCCATTTTGAAGAGGAGATAGTGTCATGAAAGAAAAGAATGAAGGTTGTTGAATTTGCTTCAATAACTCATCAAGGAAAGGTTCTGAAAATGATAGGAGAGGTTGGAGTAGTCTAGAGACCTAAGACAAGGTTGAAGAACAAGCTTCGGTTAAACATGAAGAAGTTATTAAATCCCAAACTGGCTGAGAAAAATGTTACAGTAATAGAAGATTCATCATCTCAGAAGAAATTGGAAGATAGTGAAGATGACAACAAAGAAGTTATGAAAGGTAAAAAACCAATAGTGTCAAAACAGAAACCAGTCTTCACTAATACTAAGATCTCAGACATATTCATTGAGGTTCGAAATAAGATGATTCAAGAACAACATCAAGATGATATAAAGAGTTCCTGTATGGAGAAAAGAGAGGCAATTGAAGATGCAGTTCAATACGGTATTGAAGCTGAAGAACATTCAGAAATTCCTGTGACCTTCACAGAGTATATGAAGGAGGATGAAGAAATATTCAAGAAGCTGAAAATTCCATGGATACCAGAAGGGATGGAGCCAATAGTAGAACGTAAATGCATTGATTATGAGAAGGAAAATCTACAAAGGAGTATTAAACAATACAAGCATCAAATTGAGTACCTGCATGAAAGCAATGAAGGATTAGTGACTGCAAATAAAAGACTAAGAGAAGATCTGGAAGAAGTTAATAGTCACTACCAGGAACTGATTTCAGTTTCTAAGGAAGCTCTGAAAAGAAAAAGACAGATAGAGAATCAGTTTAAATAACTAAAGCAAATTATTCAGGAGCTGACACAACAGAATGAAGAGTTGCAGATTTGGAAGTAGACCATCAGAAACCTAGAAGGAAAGCCCAAGCATTAGAGGGAATTGCTCTTCTAGCTGAGGCAGCGAAAGACTTGTAAAAGTACTTTAGGAGGAGCAGTTATTAGTTAGTTTGAAAAGTTATTTCATTTTTGTATAATGATAAATTTTATATTGAACAATTTAAAAGATAACCTAAAAAGTAGTTAAGGTTCAGTTATGCAACTGTTTTTGAAGGAACAAGATAAATGTAAGTTGGAAAAAGGACCAAGGGCTCGATTTTTGTTGCAAGGGGAGGCTATCAACCTCTGGTTTATGAAGCTAAGTGTAAAGACTCTTATGTGTTTTTTTTATGACTGAATTATGAAATATATGCAACTATATGCCCTTTAGACTTTTTTGACTCGTTTCATTTCTAATTTGTGTTAATTATTCAGTTAGTATACTCATTTCCTGTTTAAGGTTTTCATACTTGAAATGCTTGCTAACTGTGGGTGGAACTCAGTACTGTGATTTTTATGTTTGGATTATGCTTTTTTATGTTATGCATCTCAGTCTTTCAAATGCTAATGATTTGATGTTTGCTTTGGTTTCATGAAGTTTATGCCCTCTTGTCTACAAAATGTACAACCAAAACCCTAGAAAAACCCATTTCACTTTGTTGTATTTATTGAGATTGTGTTGGCTTGTTCTTTTGTAGTATGAGAACAATTTATGGCACTAACATCTTTTGCACCATTGTCGGGGACGAAGTTGAAAACCTATTTTCCCTGGGATACTCATCATTTCACTGGTTTTGAGAGGTGAACTTAAACCAACAAATTTTAAAGAATACTTTTCACCAGTATTTCACAGTGACTACTAAGGGAGTTGGAACAAGAAATAGACCTAGTTCACCTTTACGACTGGGTGTCTCAGACCCAGAACAAATATTGAAAACAACTAGGAAGATCAGAAGGTCTCAGTCATCACCAACCCTATGTAACCCTGTTCAGTTAGATATTTCGTCACTTTTTTTTTGTTTTGAAGGGAAAAGAACAAGATTCATCTTGGTTGAAGCTTACAATTCCTGTTAGTAATTTTCAAGTTTCCACTGATCCTCAATCTTTCAAGAAAGAAAAGACTATATCTCCTAGTAAAATCCCTTTATTTCACCTTAAGGTTAGTAAAACTCCATTTCAGCCACGTTCTAGCCAAGTTTTTCCATCACCTAAACTAGTCAACTTAAAGATGGCAGCCCAAAATCAGCCATTAGACATGATGGACCGAATGGTGGTAGCTAGGTATGCACCTTTAGTTTTGCCTCAGCCTTTGAATGCACTTCCTAGGGGTGATTAGCAAAAATGCCTACCTAGGTTTAATGGACAGGGTGAAACTACAGCTGAGGAGCATTGGGATGCATTTTTCAGCTATGTTGATAATCGAAATATTGAGGCAAAGGATGTGTGGATGAGGATGTTCATACAGAGTCTTGATGGAGAGGTCAGAAAGTGGTTCAGAGAGTTACCTGCAAATTGCATTACTATAATAGAAGAGCTTCAGGACCTTTTCATGAGACAGTGGGGTGATACCAAGGATCACACATATTACATTACTGAGTTTGGAGCCCTTAGAAGAAAGAAGGATGAAACCATAGCTGATTTTTCAAAGAGATTCAATAAAATGTATGGCAGAATTCTTGCAGAGATAAAACCTTCAGAAACTTCTGCAAAACTCACTTATGCCAATGCTTTTGATCATGAATTTTCCCTACTCTTAAGAGAAAGAAGACCTGTTACTTTATTGAACATGCAGGAGGCAACAATAGAAATGGAGTATAATATATTAGCTTCTAATAGGTTGAAGGGAAATACAGCTCAGCAGATTTATGACAGAAAGAGTAAGAAAGAGGTAGCTCCAGGAGTTTCAACATCCCACTCTGCAGAAGGTAAAATTGATGAGATGGCCAAGCTTGTAAAGATCCTAACAACAAAATTAAACAAGTTGGAATTAGAAAAATATTCAAATAAAACTATTCAAGAAGGAGACAAAAACCCTAATAATCCAAATCAATTCATAAACAGTTTCTGCCTCATTTCATTCCCAGAGAGAGAAGAAATAATGATATACAGCGAGAAAGGAGAGAAAGTGAGGATCAAAACATGCCGCCACCACTTCAGAATAAAGTAGTTGATGAAGAAGAAATTGAAGATGAAGTGTTCTTTGAGGATACAGATCAGGATATGAATTATTTTGGAGAGCAGTTAACTGAAGGTTTTGTGACTAAAGAAGAGTTTTTAAACTCAGAATATTATGATGCTGATATGTTTGAAACAGAAAATGATTTGAATCTTGAAGTGACTGCTGTAACTGCTGATACATATCAGACTGAGCCAAAGAAAACTTTAAATTTAAGATCAGGTCCAAAGCAAGTAGTTCAAAATCCAAAGAAAAAGGTAGTTTTGCCTCCTAAACAGCAGTCTGATCCAGTATTAGAGAAAAAACAAAATCAGGATAATCAAAAGAAGAATGTTGAGATTGAAGAGGTAAATAAAAGTACGCAGAATTTTAACCTGGAAAATGAATTAGGCAAAATCAAGATCCCTATGCCTTTTACTGAGTTGATGAATAATCCTTCTTACAAAAATTCAGTTCTGAAAATGATTGGTTCAACAAATAGTCAACTTCCTTCTGACACAGTGAATTTACAAGAAGAAAGTCCTAAAATATTTATTGGGTCAGCCTTGGCAGAAAAAAACTGAAAATGAAGCAGGTGCATCACCTCCTATTTACATCACACTAACTATTCATGAATAGATGATACATAATTGCCTTTTGGATTCGGGAGCATCACATAACCTAATGCCAAAAGTTGTCATGGAGGCTTTAGGTTTGAGTATAACAAAACCTTATCATGATTTGTATGCTTTTGATTCATGAGCTGTAAAATGTTTAGGAGTGATTAAAGATATGGTTGTTAGTTTAGCTCAGCTACCAATGAAGAGTGTGATTATGGATGTGGTAGTAGTAGACATTACACCTAAGTTTGGACTGCTCCTCTCTAAATCTTGGGCCAAGAAGGTTGGTGGAACTCTACAGATGGATTTAACATATGCCACCATTCTCGTATTTGGAGCAGAAAACAGAATGTTATATCGAGAGTTACAATTTGCCTATATTGTGACAGATGACAAGAACACTACAAATCATGCCTTGTATGTTGTTGACAAGGATTTGGGTACTTGTATGTTGCATTTTAGTGATGATGATAATACTGCTGGTTTATTACAGGTTGAAAAAGAAAAGCCATTTAAATGCACTAGGGAACAAGAAGATGAACTTTGGCAATTATACTTTGATGGATCATTATGTAAGGAGGGTGTTGGAGTAGGGGTTCTTCTAATATCTCCTGGTGGTGAAACAGTAAAGTTAATGTATAAATTGGAATTTATTACCACCGATAATACTGCAGAATATGAAGCTTTGTTGTTAGGTTTGAAAGCTGCAAAAGTTTTAGGCATTCAACAGATTTCTGTATATGGCGACTCTGAGTTGGTTGTTCAGCAGGTGAGGAACAACTATCAAGTAAAACAAGATTTGTTGAAAGTGTACCGTAATGAAGTATGGGATATGATAGAAAATTATTTTGTGGCTTTTAACATCACTTATATTCCTAGGGATCATAACCAAACTGCTGATTCTCTTGCCCTAGCAACCACACATTTTAGGATTCCCAAAACAACACAGGTAAAGTATCCTATTGAGGTTAGGTACAGACCATCTGTGCCTGATAATGTAAAGCAGTGGAAAGTTTTTGAAGATGACATTGAAATAAAAAGGTTTTTAGAGCTGACAGGTGAGTTTTCCAATCCCCTAATTGATCAAGAACAAGATGATGAGGTTGAAGATTTTGAAGATATTGATCATCCAAAATCAGTTTTCAATGCCGTTTTTTTTAAACCGCATATTTTTTCGACCTCTTTTCATCCAGATAGTTATTTTCTATTCTTTCAGCCATTATTTTATAGTATGGCCACCCCTTGTGATATTATGCTTACAAGTTCTAACTATTTTTCATGGAAATCTCGTATGGAGGATGTTCTACGAAGTAGGGGACTTTTCATAATAACCTCAGGGAAAGAAACAGAACACACTAATGGTGATAAGAAAATTAAATAGGCAAATAGATGTGATGAAGCTCGTGGATTGATTGGGATGTCAATCTCTACTGATTTGCGATTCCCCATATCTGGAATTGATGAACCTGATTTAGCTTGGGAAAAGTCGGAATTTGTGTTTGGTAAACACAATGAAATTCGGGATCATCAACTTGAGAATGAGTTGATTTCCTTGAATCCAAATGATTTTTCATGCATTCAAGACTATTTTTCTAAGTATAAAACTCTTAGACTCTTATGTGTAGAATGCAAGATTAAGAAAGAAGACAAACAATGTATTTATCATATTCTTTCCAAACTTGGACTTGCATATTCTGCTTTTGTATCTACATTCTACTCCATGAAAGAATCCTTGACTGCAACTAGCTATCAAGAGTCTAGTCTTGAATCCTTTTGTGATTCCTTAATTAGAGGGCAAGATAAGCTCATTCATCTTGGAATAATTAACAATGCAGATACATCTAGGAAAGCCTTATTGTCCCAACAGAAAGAAAAGTCCAAGCCTCCTAAGAAACATAATTTTTGTAATAATAAGCCAAACAAGGGTCCCAAACCCTCTCAGTCGGCTCCTTCTTTAAAAAATGACAAAGAATCCAAGACAAAAGGAAAGAAGACTGAGCGTCATTGCAATTTTTGTGGGAAAGATAATCATGGTGAATCTAAGTGTTTTAAGAAGATGGTAGCCTTGGAAGCAACAATGAAGAAGCACCACATCAGCCTAGATTCATCTTCAGAAGCTACCTCTCATGGACATGCACTTTGTGCTTCTAGTTACTCTTATATTGCATCTTCTTCTTCTACTTTAATTGAATGGTTCATTAATTATGGAGCATCGTATCATATGGCTAAGGATCAAGCCATATTTTCTACAATGCATGAATGTAACACCAAACAAATATTTGTTGGTGATGATAGATCTCTAAGTGTTGTAGGATCTGGAACAGTTCTAGTAGAAAATGGTCATTTGAGTGATGTACTATGTGTTCCAAAAATTTCTTGCAATTTGTTATCAGTCTATCAAATTACTCATTCAGGTGAAGGTAAAACAATGACGTTTACACCTCACCAAGTTGTAATCAAGGATTTTAAAAATCCTCAAAATGTCCTTGCTACTGGAACTGTTGATGATATTATCAGGTTGTACAAATTTAACAACTTTGGGTCATCACCTTTTCCTTCAGTTTTTGTTGCTCATAGTGATAACTTGAGCAAACTTTGGCATGAGCAATTTGGTCACTTAAATTATCGCTCATTGCAACAACTATGTAAAGACAATATGGTGACTGGTCTTCCGATGGTATCTTGCAAGGATGGTGTTTGTTCTTGTTGTGTACTCGGAAAACATCATCGGGACAGTTTTGACAAACGTGCCTCTTGGCACACCTCAGTTCCCTTGGAGCTTGTGCATAGTGACTTGTGTGGCCCCCTTCCATCTGCTTCCTTTTCTAGTTTCAAATATTTCTTAACTTTCATTGATGACTACTCCAGACGCACTTGGGTTTACTTCCTAAAACTTAAGACTGAAGTATTTAACATGTTCTTGGCCTACAAGGCCCTTGTTGAAAAACAATTTGGTCATCAAATTATTAAGTTAAGATCTGACAATGGAGGAGAATATGTTAACAACAAGTTCACTACTTTCTGCACTAAACAAGGAATCCAACAACAACACACTGTTCCATATACACCACAACAAAATGGTCTAGCTGAACGGAAGAACCGCACTTTAAAAGAAATGGCTAATCGTATGATCCAATCTATGGGACTAAGTCTTCAATATTGGGCTGAGGCCATAAATTGTGCAAATTACATAGTTAATCGCACACCCACTAAAGTTTTACAAGGTATAACACCAGAAGAAGCATGGAGTAAAATTAAACCAGATGTAAGTCACTTTCATGTGTTTGGTTGTGAAGCATGGGCTCACATTCCGGATGAAAAACGGAAATCATTGCAGCCTAAAAGTGAAAAGTGCATATTTGTTGGATATTCTGAAGATGTAAAAGGTTATAGACTTCTTGAGCCCCATTCACATGATATAATCATTGGAAGAGATGTTAAATTTGATGAAAATCTCTTGGCCTGCGAGCCTAACTTGGCGGGTGTGCCATCTTTGGCCTGCGAGCCTGATTCGACGATTGTGCCTTCTTCTTCTTCTTCCAACTTCCTTGACAGGTTTCCAACTCCAGTTTTTGATGATGACAGTGAGGATGAAAATCCACCTCCATCTGCTCATGTTCCTCCAATTGCACCAACACCAATACTTCGTTGATGGGTCCATTCAACATGTGAAGTAGCTGGTGATCTTTCAGGTGATCCTAGAGATCAACATCGAACACGTTCTTAGTTTCAGCGAGCCTCTTCTCTTTTGGCTCAAGCTTCCGAGAATCATGATACAGGAACTTTTGCAGAAGCTTCAGGAAATCTAGATTGGGATGCAGCTATGGATGAAGAATATCGTTTCTTAATGGCGAACGATACTTGGGATCTTGTTCCTCTTCCAAAAGAAAGAAAAAATGTCAGATGTAAATGGGTCTACAAAACTAAGTATGCATCAGATGGACGTGTTAAAAGACTTAAGGCAAGGTTAGTTGCCAAAGGTTTTTCCCAAGTTGAAGGGATTGACTACAATGAAACCTTTGCTCCTGTCGCAAAAATGAATTCCATCCACCTTGTTCTTTCCCTTGCAGCCTTACATAAATGGGAAGTCCTTCAAATGGATGTCAAGTCTTCCTTCTTACATGGTGATTTACATGAGGAAATTTACATGGAACAACCTTCTGGATATGTTCAAGATAAATCTAGCCTTGTCTGTCTCCTTAAGAAATCCTTATATGGCCTTAAGCAAGCTACTAGAGCTTGGTATGCCAAAATGGATAGCTTTCTCCTTGACACTGGTTTTTCTAGATGCCATTCTAACCCCAATGTCTATACCAAGAAAGTAGGAAACCATCTCATCATACTTGTTCTTTATTTTGATGATCTTATCCTTGCTGGTAGTGACCCTAAACTTATAACCCATGTGAAATCCAGTCTTAAGCAAAATTTTGAAATGTCAGACTTAGGACATTTTCATTATTTTCTTGGTCTCCAAGTCTTGCAAACCAAAGAAGGAATCTTTCTTTCCCAGTCTAAATATGCTTGTGACCTTCTTCGTCGCTTCCACATGGAAGATTGTAAACCATCCCCTTCTCCCTTCCATTCTGGAGTCAAACTTTCTGCCACTTGTACTTCCCCTGAAGTAGATGCCACCTTATATCGTCAGCTTGTTGGTAGTCTTTTATACTTGTCTCATTCCCGTCCTGACCTTTCCTTTGTCATTGGTCCTGTTGCCCGTTATATGAAAACTCCTCATGAAAGTCACTGGAAAGCAGCAAAAAGAATACTTCGATATATTCAAGGTACAATTCAATTTGGGATTCATTACAGTATAGGGGGGAAACCTTTGTTGGTTGGTTTCACTGATTCAGATTGGGCTGGCGATCCTGATGATCGAAAGTCTACTGCAGGTTATGTTTTCAGTCCGGGATCTGGACCTATCACTTGGGCTTGTAAGAAACAACAAGCACTTGCTCTTTATTCAGCAGAAGTAGAATATCGAGCTGCAGTTAATGCCAGTCAGTAAGCTTTATGGCTTCGAAAGATCCTTTCAGAGTTTGGATTTGAGCAGCAGTAGCCTACTCCACTTTGGTGCGACAATCAAAGTGCCATCAAGCTTGCCAAAGATCCAGTTCTACATCAGCGCAGCAAACGCATTGAGCTACACATACACTTCATCAGAAATCTTGTTCATGATCGTGTTCTTGAAATGCTCTATTGCCCTACAGATAATCAAGTTGCAGACATCTTCACCAAGTCTCTTACAGAAGCGAAGTTTTCTAAACTTCGATCTATGTTAGGAGTTCAAGAATGTGTCCTTAAGGGGGGGGTAGGATCTAATGCCTCCTTCCTTCTCCTAATAGTGTCACTTTTGAAAATCCTTCAATCCTATCCCAAGTTGTTCTTAAGGGGGGATGTTAGGATATTTAGACACTTAGGAGTTAGTTAAGATCAACTTGTGTAATATATCCATGAGGTAAAGTGTGTTTCTTTAGTATGCATTAGTATGCATTTGTAAATATTCTAATCCGACGGTCACAATATGTTCTAGACATAGAGTGATCCAACGGTTCAACTTCTCTTAGATCATACCTACCATTGATCTGTGGCTTAACACCCGATTGGTCTATGATCTCTATTTAAAGAGCATAAAGGGTCCTTGGCTAGTTGATCGATTATGAGAAGTTCATGTAACTTTCTTTCTTTTGCATAATAAATTACTCCAAGTAGCTATTTGGCTCGGGCCGTGGACTGTTTCCGTCTCGAGGGTTTTAACCACATGACAAACATCGGTGTGTTGATCTATGATCTATTTGTGTCAAGCGGATGCTCAAGGTGTTCGTTCTTTTGGGAGTACCCTGTGTACCCGAACACCGGAAAGGGTGAAATCAATACCGAAAATAAGTTTACCAAGGAGCAAGAAGGATGTACAATCTTTTATTGGTAAAATCAATTTTTTCTGCGTTGGTTCATACCAAATTTTGTTGAGACTGTCAAACAGATTACAGCCATGTTGAAGAAAGATCAAGAGGTCAAGTGGACTACAGAAGCAAAAAACGCATTTGAAAAGATTAAGATGGCTCTTACAGAAGCTCCAGTATTAGTAAGCCCAGATTTTACGAAGGAATTTCTAACTTTCTCTTTTGCATCTGAAGATACATTGGTTGTTGTTTTATTACAAAAGAATAAGGATGGTCTTGAACAGCCCATTGCATTTTCAGCAAAACTCTTAGAGATTCAGAGTTAAAATACAACATTTTAGAGAAGCAGGCTTACTCATTGGTAAAAGCTTTGAAGTTTTTCATAATTTATGTTTCGCATTCCAAGGTTATTGCTTATGTGCCTAATGCTGCCATAAAAGATGTTTTGACTCAGCCTGACAGTGAGGGAAAAAGAGGGAAGTGGATTGCCAAAATCATGGAATATGATGTGGATATCAGACCTACAAAGCTAGTAAAGGGACAAGGGTTAGCTAAATTGCTAACCGATTCAAATTGCCAAGCTTTACGTCTATATCTCATTACAGAACAACCAGCACATGAAGAAGTTCAAGCATAGCAAGAGAAAGAAAAGATTATGGACCACTATGCAGAATCCACATGGTATGCAGATATTGTACATTTTATTTTGTACTTGCAATGTCCAGAACATTTAGACAAGAAAGCTGCTAGGTCTTTGAAATTGAAAACTACTAAATATTGTTTGATAGAACAACAACTGTTTTGGAAAGATCCAAGAGGTATTTTGCTCAGATGTTTAGATAAACCAAAAATTGAAGGAATAATCTCTGAATCCCATGAAGGTTCTTGTGGGGGGCATAAGTATTGGAAGGCAACAACATATAAAATTCTAAGGGCAGGATACTATTGGCCTTCCTTATTGTTAGATGTATATCAGCAGGTAAGAGCATGTATCCCTTGTTAGAAATTTGCTGGTGAACAAAAGTTGTTGTCATTACCTTTAAAATCAATTGCAGTTAATGCCCCTTTTCTACAATGGGGTTTGGATTTCATAGGAGAGATAAATCCATCTTCTTCAGAGCAGCATAAGTGGATTTTGACTGCTACAGATTTCTTTACTAAGTGGGTAGAAGCTATTCCCACAAGGAATGCCGCAGATAAGGTGATCATAGATTTTATTGAAGAAAATATTCTTAGTAGATTTGGATGTCCACAGAAATGATTGACTAACAATGCTAAAGCTTTTAAATCTAAGGCTATGGTGGCATTTTGTGAAAAGAATGGTATCATGTTGAAACACTCAAGTCCTTATTATCCTCAGGGGAATGGGTTAGCTGAGTCATCTAATAAAAATATTATTTAGAGTATCAGGAAGTTATTGAAGCAAAATAAATGATCATGGGATTCTATGTTAAAATATGCATTATGGGTAGACAGAATAACACTTGAAAAAGCAATTGGAACTTCTCCTTTCCATTTAGTATATGGTATTGATGCAATTTTTCCTGTTCAGTTGGGTATCCCAGTGGTGAAATTTTTTCAATATTGTGAGGAAGAACCTAATGATATGCAAAGAAGAATTTATGCACTGATAGAGTTACAGCAGAAACGAGAAACAGTGGAAGAAAAGTCTCAGCTGTACAGGTTGAAGATCAAAGAAAGATTTGATAGGAGGATCAAAGATAACACTTTTTCAGTGGGAGACATGGTTTTGAGATGGGATTCTAGGAAGGAGCAGAAAGGAAAGCATGGCAAGATTGATAACCTTTGGTTTGGTCCTTTCATAGTATCGAAGTTTCTACGACAGAGTTTAGAGGGTGAGGAATTGTCTAATCCAGTTAATGGACGATTCCTCAAGCATTTTTATAGTTTTTGAGATGGATACTGGACTTTCATTGTACATACCAGTGTGAATAACAGAATAAGGACTCCATAACCCAATGGAAATTTTGCAGACTAGCAGGTAGCAGCACAGAAAGCACTTGTCTACAAGATCTTGAAGCCACACAGGGAGGACTTCATCCCACAGCAGGAGCCAAATGTTAGGTCATGTTTTTGTTTTTCATCTTTTAAAACTTTTGTTTATGTTTTGAAGCTTGATTTTATTCATTTCTTCTAGAAATTTTTGTTTCTTAGGATAGTTTGGATCATCTTCCTTTAACCTTCATGTTTATATGTTTTCTTTATTTTATTTTTCAAAATTTTGGTTTGAATTATTGAAATTCATAGTTAGAGGGCTTATAGAAGGCTTATATGGATTAAAAGGTCTAAAAAATAACATAAAAGCTTGATTAAAGTTCCTAAACCAAGTTTAAACTTTTATCATGAGTTTAATTTTTGCAAATCATTAACTCAAACTTTCTTGTAGGACAAGCCTAAAAAGAATGCACACATGCACTACAAGAAAGTCGCGCAGTTCAAAAATCATCATTTCTGGTCCAGTTTTCTTTGAAATTCTCACACATAAGATGTTAATCATACTGGGTGATGGATTTGATACGTGTTTCTTTTAGAATAATCACTGTGACAAGTGTGAATATCATCATGAGGACGAGTCATGGCAGTTTGTTGCAGAGATGATGGAATAATGATCGATGAACATAATGAGACAAACACTCCTTGAATCTCATATCTCCTGAAGTGCACATAGAAGCAGATGAAGGTCGTAGCGGAAAATCAACAGTTTGTAATCATAATTTTGACACAGGGTGAAAAACTAGGGCTTTGAGGAGCGGTTGTTTGCAATTATCAAAATGATCAGAGAAGATTAAGGAATGAAATTCGACACCTACCAGTCAAGAAAATATAATTACAACACCTGGATTCAACACTTTGACAGGTAGGTTGCCGATTGTTACCAAAGTTCATAAATTTGGGGCTTTTCGAAATAGAGGACTAATGATAAAATTGATGGTAGTTTATTAGTTTTTAAACCTAATTCATACTAAATGACGAATTCTTAGTAATGGAATTAAAGTATTTATCAACTTAATCGAGAGAGTTCAGTTTAGGGTTTTCAGGTTCCCCTATACAGTATTGCCTGTTAGTTTATCAAAATTTGAAGAAGTTTACAAGGTGTTTTATTGACAGAAGTTTTTGACAATAGTTCAAAATGAAAAAGAGTGGTAAGACTAATCGGGAAGAACCTTCAGACATGAGCTGGGTTCAAACCTTTCCAGATTGTGCAAAAGTGTTTCTTATAAATTTGCTCAATGTCTGGATAAGGATATAGTGTCTTTTGACACTTTGAAGTTTAAACTAACAAGGTAGTTGTTAGCAGAACCAACAGGAATTTTAGATGAGGGTGAATTATGGTTCAAAAAGGTCCCTTTCACTTTTGATGCTCATAGATATCTACTTCCAAATGTAGTAGTATATTGGGGAAAGGGAGTGCCTATTCAAAATTTTAAGCCATAATGGATAGAGCCTATCAAAATCCTTCAAAGCTATATCACTTGTGAAGGGAGATTTGATTTTGTGTTCAAATACCATTTTAGATTCCTTCAACATATTAGTCATGAATCCAAAATGAATCTTCCATTCTTCTTTTCGAAAAGCTTACAGAAGATGTCAAGTAGGGTGAAAGAACATCAGGATCACACCAAGCAATCAGTATTTCATCATGGACTTATTAAACTAGTTATAAGCACTTTATTTCGGGAAAAAGATAAGACATGGGAATACTTCGTGTTTTGGTCTAGTTTCCAAACAGAGAAGGAAGAGCAGTCTCAGAAGAGACAGTTAGACAAAGGTCAGAGTTTGATCAAGAAACTAAAAAAGAAAGTCACAATTAAAGATAAAGAAGCTGGTGAACTAGGAAATTTTTTGAATCATGAATATGAAAACATTGAACTTGAACAGCAAATTAATGTTGAGGAAAGTAAAGTTTCAAAGTCAGAGGTGAAGGAAGTTGAGCCAGTAGAAGATGTTTTAACTGCAGAACTAAATCAAGGTGTAAAGGAAGATGTTAAGGAGCAGCAGTAGAGCCCTATTAGAGTACTGTCTGAAGATGTTAAGGAGCAGGAGCAGAGCCCTATTACAGTATTGTTTGAAGAGGATGAAAAATACTTATCTGATGAGGCTAGAGTTCCTACTACTAATGAAGCTAGGGTTTGTTCTAAGCAAGAAATACACACCCATTTTGAAGAGGAGATAGTGTCACGAAAGAAAAGAATGAAGGTTGTTGAATTTGCTTCAATAACTCATCAAGGAAAGGTTCTGAAAATGTTAGGAGAGGTTGGAGCAGTCTGGAGACCCAAGACAAGGTCGAAGAACAAGCTTAGGTTAAACATGAATAAGCTATTAAATCCCAAATTGGCTGAGAAAAAGGTTACAGTAATAGAAGATTCATCATCTCAGGAGAAATTGGAAGATAGTGAAGATGACAACAAAGAAGTTATGAAGGGTAAAAAACCAATAGTGTCAAAAGAGAAACCAGTCTTCACTGATACTAAGATCTCAGACATATTCGTTGAGGTTTGAAATAAGATGTTTCAAGAACAACATCAAGATGATATAAAGAGTTCCTGTATGGAGAAAAGAGAGTCAATTGAAGATGAAGTTCAGTACAGTATTGAAGTTGAAGAACATTCAGAAATTCCTGTGACCTTCATAGAGTATATGAAGGAGGATGAAGAAATATTCAAGAAGCTGAAAATTCCATGGATACCAGAAGGGATGCAACCAATAGTAGAAGGTAAATGCATTGATTTTGAGAAGGAAAATCTACAAAGGAGTATTAAACAATACAAGCATCAAATTGAGTACCTGCATGAAAGCAATGAAGGATTGGTCACTACAAATAAAAGACTAAGAGAAGATTTGGAAGAAGTTAATAGTCACTATCAGGAACTGATTTCAGTTTCTAAGGAAGCTCTTAAAAGAAAAAGACAGACAGAGAATCAGTTTACAAAACTAAAGCAAACTATTCAGGAGCTAACATGGCAGAATGAAGAGTTGACAAGAAGAGTTGCAAATTTGGAAGCAGACCATCAGAAAGCTAGAAGGAAATCCCAAGCATTAGAGGGAATTGCTCTTTTAGATGAGGCAGCGAAAGACTTGTAAAAGTAATTTAGGAGGAGCAATTATTAGTTAGTTTGGAAAGTTATTTCATTTTTGTATAATGATAAATTTTATATGGAACAGTTCGATAGATAACCTAAAAAGTAGTTAGGGTTCAGTTATGCAACTGTTTTTGAAGGAACAGGATAAATGTAAGTTAGAAAAAGGACCAAGGGTTCGATTTTTGTTGCAAGGGGAGGCTATCAAGCTCTGGTTTATGAAGCTAAGTGTAAAGACTCTTATATGTTTTTTTTTTATGACTGAATTATGAAATATATGCAACTATATTCCCTTTAGACTTTTTTGACTGGTTTCATTTCTAATTTTTGTTAATTACTCAGTTAGTATACTCATTTCCTGTTTAAGGTTTTTATACTTGAAATGCTTGATAACTGTGGGTGGAACTCAGTACTGTGATTTTTATGTTTGGATTATGGTTTATATGCTATGCATCTCAGTCTTTCAAATGCTCATGATTTAGTATTTGCTTTAATTTCATGAAGTTTCTTCCCTCTTGTCTACAAACTGTACAACCAAAACCGTAGAAAAACCCATTTCACTTTATTGTATTTATTGAGATTGTGTTGGCTTGTTCTTTTGTAGTATGAGAACAATTTTTGGCACTAACATCAGTAATATTCCCTTACAAAATACTGTCAACCCAAAAATCAACAGCTCTAGAGGTGGTGTTACTTACACTGGTTATCTCGCGAACCAACTGATCACTCCACTCAACCGCTTCTCTTCTCTCAAAATTTGTTTGTCGAGTAGCCAATATTTCCAACCACTCATGCAACATAATGGTAAATTTTGCAAAGAATATCTCGTGAATATCAGTGTAGATGTACCGATCTAACCAGTTTTCTACGCTCAACCGCGATCTTGCACTCTCATATTGCTCAAATGATAGTGTCTTAGACTCCACCCAGTCCTCTATTTCCTTCTTTATCGGATGCCACAACATTTCCCTCGACTCATTTGATTACGGGTCATGACAACAAAACCATTTTTTTGCCTTATCTTCCCTTCTGTCTCAACCCAAGGTTCAACAACAACACAATACCAACAAGACCCCAAAAGACATCGGCCCAACAAAGCAAGCTCAACAGGAAACACCCACGAGGCAGGCGCAATCTCACCCGAGATATCTTAATGTGTAACTGCCAAAACCATGTTTTCGTAGTTGGCGAGGGATTAAAGTCCCTTGGTGCGTGACCAAGGCGCTCGAAAGAGATGGAGGGATGGAGTCTGTTACTATGCAACAGAGGTCAAACTATGTGCCACAATCGGCATGCGACGCAACCTTGTCCTTGACAACCTTAACAACTAGCGCAACTGTGCAGCGTAGCTAATTCCTTACTTATAATGAACAGTGTGTGACTTTTATTGTAACTTAGCAGCTTTACCATGAAATCATACATAACATATCAACAATGTTTTTTTGTGACATACATTCATCAATAACTGTAATAATACAATGTAAGCAAACATTCACATAAGCCTTCAATATTCACATCATTCATTCATTCAACACAGGAAGTAATGTGGAAACCCATCTTGGAAAAACCACCAAAGTGCTCTTCATTTGGCATGAGAAATTATGTATAGCACCTTGCAGTCTGCGATTTACAGTCTCTTCTTAAGATATGTCTTTTGCTCAACTCTTCTTGCTGTCATGCTCTCTGGTTTATTCTCCTATCTACTTCTATTGATCCACACACAGCCTGGATTGACTCTTCTACTTTAATGTCTACGCACTCAGCTATAGATTACTCCTACTAATCGGTCTACGCACTCAGCTATAGATCTGCGGCTCAACAGCCTTCTACTATTAGACTCTTCTCTGGTCTTTTTTAATACTCCTACTCTTCTTTACTCTTAATGGAGCTAACCCTTATATAGAGCAGGTTCCTCCTACTTACAGTGTTTCAATACCACGCAGGGTCGACTAAGTACAGCTCAGTTATTACAAACTTAAATAGCTACACAATATCTTATATTACATTAATGTCGTCCCATACCTAGCCGCAAAAGTCCTGCATTATATTAACCACAACCTTAACTAGCCGCAGAAACGTCTTTCAATCTGCTTGTATAGGTCATTAATAGCTGCAAAACTGTCCTTTAGTCTTTCGCCGCTTCATCCTTCTGCAGTCTTCCTTGACTTGCACCTGTTCCACTTTAATTCTTCTACCTGCCTCTTCCATCGACTCAGATCTGCCTTTTCTCGTCACACCAATCCTTGCTCCGCGCTTGCGCTTCTTCCTTTACCTGCTTTTCTCCGTCGTGCACCTATTTTCCTCTCTTGCACTTACGCGTCGGATTATTCGTTATGCATGTTTCCTGGCCCAACAAAGATAGAGGTAAAGATAAATAAATATAATATGATAGTAGTAGTGCAAGTATTTGAATACCATGCCCCCCATATTAGAAAAAGTTTGACTTCAAATATTTGGTAATATTGGATACCGGTGAATCATTAAAGGGAAGATTCTTCTATTTGATAAGATGCCTACCAAGGGTCTTATGAAGCTTTTGTGAATTCTAAGTGTTTATGGCTAATTTTGGATCCAACACGAGTTTTCCTTCTTATTCTAACTTTGAAAACATTGTTTTAAATTGAATGTGCTACCCAATGAACTTTCTTAGACAACAACCATCGGAGATATTGTGAATGCATGGAGATGAAAACAACTATGAGGCATATGTGATCTCCTAATTTTGTAGGGTTCGTAGAAATTTGGTAAGAACTTTTGGATGCATTTATTTATGGAAAATAACATGAAGGTTAAGATCAACCAATCAACGTATTCCACATTATCGTTCTAAATTATTCTTGTCATCCTATAGCATCATTTAGTTTTTTGTGAGCATAAGATTGTCTCAAAGAAGTTTTAAGGTATCAATGGCCTTCTAGTTAAAATTTGCCACTACTTGAACCTTAGAGATAGAAGGAACACAAGTGTTAAGGCTTGGTGGATGATAGCCATAAATTTTTTCGAATGGGGTCAACTTAGAGATCACATACTATGAAGTGATATACCACGATTTGGATAAGGGTTGCTATTTAATTCCAATGGCCATCTATTTGTTGATGATAGGTTGAGTTGAAAGTTAATTTGGTGCCTTGGATCTTAAATAACTCTTTCCACAAGTGATTAGTGAATTTCAAATCCTTATTAGATATAGAAGTGTCTGGTGAATTTATGATCCTTATTAGAGACAATCACCTTCGAGCAATCATGAATTATGTGAATATCTTTAAGAAAACAATCTACAATTTGGATAGATTTGGTAGTTGATTGAACAATTGAGAAATGGGCATATTTGATAAGTTGATTTGTAATAACAAAGCTGGCATCTTTATTTTCTAACTTGGGAAGTCTTGTAGTGAAATCCTTTGAAATTTCATCCCAAACTTGATTTGGAAGGGGCAAGGATTGACGTAAACTAGGAGGTATGCCAGTTTCCCTTTTATCACACTAGAAGGTATCAGAGACAAACTTACAAGCAACACCGTTAAGATCATTAAAAAAAGAATATTTATCTCTATGACATGTTTCCAAAAAGTAATAATGACTTATTGTAGAATGGGATCCAATGCCTACAATATTGTGTCATTTGGCCTAAAGAAGGTCCTAATATTTTTTAGGATTGTTATAGTTGCTTTCTGTAAATACATTCACAAATTCTTGGAAATGTATATGTGTGAGTTGAGTGGAAAATAACAATAAGGCATTGTAATGCCCTTTGACGTTGAAATTTTTTAACCTATATGTTTTTTTATTGGGGAAGTATTGGGAGCATTACAATAAGGAAACCCTAAAGGGTGGAAGTGAGTCATGCAACTTGATCAAATTGCTTCTTAAAACTAGAATTTGGTCATTCAACGTATAATTTTTATACCTAAAAAATTAGGATTCCAAACTATAAAGTTCTAGAGGGTGGGAACGAATACAAATATAGTGTACTGACTATTGTGTGGATGGTGTAAAATTAACAAAGCTACATTATTTCAGGTTGGATTGAACCTCAATGTGAAAGAAGAATGAATGGGGAAGAAGACATTCAGTGTTAGAATGATCAAACAATCATGGTGAAATTATTCAGACATGAGGCAAAAATTTGACAACATAACCTTAATCTCATAATCATTAACATGTATGTAATGCATCCATAATACAATAAAGGAAATTTGAATCCTCTAGGAGTGATTCGAAGCCCATGGCTTGGAGTGTCTCCGGAGATCACTAAATGGGGAAAAATCACCATTGGAGGCTCACCAGTGTAACTTCAAACAACTTAAAAACCTCACAATCAGTTAACTGACTAGGTAGGTGAGAAAAGGCACCTATTCTCCTTAAATCGTGAAAATTTGGCGCTAGGCTAACTGAAGGTGAACTAACTGATGCCCATTGGAGCATAACTCAACACATACTAGGGTGAACTGATGGTGGGACTCCCATGACTTAGTGTGGGTTCTTAAAGTATAGGGATTGGCCTCTGGATCTCCCAAACTCATTCAAACTGGCGCATCAAGTGGTTGGTGGGCCCATATAACTTCCTCATGGCATTAATGAAGTGGAAACATACTCCTCATCTAGAAAAAATGGACAACCTGGGCCCTGGAAACTAAAAAAAAAGGTCACCCATACAATCTAATGCAAAAATTAGCTACTCAATAAACCAAGGAAGTGGGAAAAGCCTCATGGAAACAACCCCCCCCCCCCCCNCAGTGTGATGATCCTTGTGTGCACTAGTTCCCTGATACAGTACATGTGAGCCTCTCCACCTTCTTCCAATCTAATTCCAAATAGGATAAGAAATGTTGTTGCTTTTGCAACCAAACTTGCATATTTTCAAACTCTGTGTTAGTATGGAAGATTTCAACTTGGTATGCCATGCCCTGTGGGATTTCTTGATCCCATGTAATGGTTTTCTTAGCTTACATGCCAAGAAAGAACCATCATTGAACCTGTTAGGTTGTTCCATGTATATTTCTTCTTCCAATTTACCGTGTAGAAAGGTAATTTTGTCTCCTCTTTCTAGAGGAAGAGAGACATGATCCAATGTCTCATTATTCTTCAATGACTCACATTCCTTATGCATGGATACCTACTTTGGTGAATCATGGCAATCCACTTTGTAAAACTGTTGATCAGACCTCACCATCTTGTAGCATCTCTCTAGGAGTTTATAACACCTCTATGAGAGAAGTGGATTTGTAGGACATAACGCAAGGTTCTCATCTTGGAGCTGATATTTGGTTCTCCTTTTGTCAGAAGAGTCTCAAGCCATGTTCCCAACAGCCTCAATTAAATTTTTAGCCCATTTAGGCGTAGGATTAGGAGTAGGGACTGGATCTAGATCTATATTTGTTTGAACTTCATCCTCAATACCAAGATCTGATTCAATTAGGTTGTCAACTTCAAGTTCTAAATCATCACAAGAAACAACATCATATGCAAATGGTTTAGGTAGAATATATTTACCTTCCCTTTTAAATGGTTGTAGAGATTTCACTGGACCTAAGTATGGCACAAAACGTAAGAACTCATATGCCTTTGAGGCATGGTTTGCAACACCTTTCACTACTAGCTTCCCAATAGAGATATATGAGATCTCCACTAAGTCAGGTTCAAATACAACTCTCTTTGGTGAGCCTATATGAGTCATCTAATATACATACAACAAATTTGTTCATAAAGAGGGCACATATAAGAAATTTTTTAACATTCCATGTTCTAATTTTATTGTACCCTTCCCTTTAGCTTGGATATGAGTATCAGATCCCATGTGAACACTTGGACAATCAATTATATTCAATAAAGAGAATGATTCTTTGGAGGAAACCATGTGGTTGGAGGCTCCTAAATCAATGAGGAAGGCTTGAGATTTAAAAAATACAACCTTCAGTGCATGTCATCTCTCATGATATTCTATATTTCCTCCAGAATCAGCCTTCCTTGCGCATTCCATAAGGGAAATATTATGTTGTTCATTAACTCTTGACATCTGATCTATGGTTTTATTCATACAACCTTTCTTTGAAAGGTTTCATTTCTTACAATAGGAACACTTGGCCTTTTAAAACCTCTTTTGTTTTTCCTTCTTATAACCAGAGGCTCCATCTAAAGTATCAAAATCCTCTTTTGATTCGAAATCAATGTTCTTTTTGTCCTTCCCCTTCTATGTCCCTTTAGCTTGTGCATTCTTGGTCTCCCCAACCATAATATCTAGATCTTTGGAGGCTTTTAGGGCTCCCATCTGGATTAGCTTGTCTTGCCTTCGAATGAGGGATTCAGTGAATGCATCAAGAGAGGGCATTCGCAAGTTTGGGGTTGTTAGTCTCCCAGAGTGGAAGGTGGAAACAAATACTGAAAATTCTAGGCCAAGATTGCTCAAAATGGAGAGCACCAATTGCTCATCCTTCTTGTCAATTCCACACTACTTGCACTGCATGACCAAAGACTTGAACTTGGAGAAGAATTTTTGGATGGTTTTGAAGTTGATGGATTGAAGAGAAATCAACTCATTCTCCAAAATGTGGCCTATATAGCTCATCCTGCTTTCCAAACAACGATTTGACCTTTTTCCATATTTCCCTCAGTGTTTTTAATCCGTCAAGGTGGAAGAGTAACTCCCTAGAGATATGAATGCACATGAAACCAAATCCTTCATTTAATATGTTCAAGTACTTAGATTTCTCTAAATTTTGATGGGGTTTGACTTCCTTGGCCATAGTGACCCTATATAGACCTTTGTTGAACAACACAATCTACATATCTGCACTCCAATCAAGATAATTGAAGAGTGTGAGGATCCTGGGTGTCAAGGCTGCTGAATTCTCCATTTTGTAGCTATAGGAGCAGCACAATTATTTTGAATTCTTTAATATACCTGCAAAAAAAACTTTCAATTAGAAGGAAAACCAATTCAATCATCCTTTACTTCAACATGTGCACATTATCAGGGTGCTTCACACCTGGCTAGACTTCTTTGGATAAATCCAGAGAGAGCAAGGCACAAATACCGAGAATTATGTGGAACCAACTTGCTTCTAGTGCATCAATGGAAGTTTCCAAAGATTGAAATTGGCCTGAGGACATGCTTTGATACCTTGTAAAATTAGCAAAGCTACAGGGTATTCAGGTTGGATTCAACTTCATTATGAAATAATAATGAATGAGGAAGAATAAATTCGGTGTTAGAATGATCAAACAATCATGGCGAAATTATTCATACAAGAGGAAAAAAATTGTCATAATGACCTTAATCTCATAATCATTAACGTGTATGTAATACATCCATGATACAATAAGGGAATTTGAATACTCTACGAGTGATTTGAATCCCATGACTTGGATTGAATCCAGATATCACTAATCGTGGAAAAATAACCATTAGAGGCTTACTAGTGTAACTCCGGAAAATTGAAACACCTCATAATTAGTTAACTGACCTAAGTAGGTGAGCAAAGGCACCCAATATCCTTAAATCATGCAAATATGGTGCTAGGATAATTGGAGTTGAACTAACTAATTCCCATAGGAGAATAACTCAACACAGACTAGGGTGAACTGATGGTGGGACACCCATAACTCAGTGTGGTCTCCTAAGATATAGGGATTGGCCTCTTGAGCTCCAAAACTCATGCAAAATGGTGCATAAAGTGGTAAGTGGGACCCAAAGAGCATCCCCATGGAAATAATTAAGTAGAAACATACTCCTAAGCTAGGAAACTCACTCTCAGACTATGGTGGTCAAAGGAGGATTACAAATAATCCTAACATATGGGCCAACATACTACTCCTTCCTCTTCTATCTATATTGACAAGAACATAGAGGTGGCATATGTATGGGGTGTATTTTTATATTGTTTGAAAAGTGCATCAACAATAATGCCATCCTTTCTCATTTTGTAGATGACCTCAAAATCATAACCA
This sequence comes from Pseudotsuga menziesii, assembly GCA_001517045.1. Taxonomy (NCBI): domain Eukaryota; kingdom Viridiplantae; phylum Streptophyta; class Pinopsida; order Pinales; family Pinaceae; genus Pseudotsuga; species Pseudotsuga menziesii. The sequence continues at coordinate 250,938 of LPNX010862572.1, forward strand.
ACCATTTTAGTTACATCCACTTTTGTTTCTCTTTGGAAGAGGCTCATTGCTCCAAAAAATGTTTAAGCCTAGAATGATCAATCTTAACTTTAAAATGCATGTCCAATATACATTGGTTCCATTTATTTACAGTGTACTAGATGGCCAATGGTTTCCATTCATTTGAATTCTACAAGATCTTTGCCTTTGAGGTCATCACCTTACAAAAAAATGGATCTACCCTCCCAAAAGAACATTGCACCAAGTCATGTTCTTGAAGCATCACATTCAATGATGAAAACCTTAGTATATTCTGAAGTTTCCAAATTAGGCATAGATGAGATAAATTCCTTTATAGTGACAAAAGCATGGGTGGACTCATCTTACAAATAAATTGAAGTATTTGTTAGAAGGATTGTGAGGCGGGCTACAATTTTGTCATAGTTGCGAACAAATATTTCTTAGTATCAAGGGAGGCCTAATAAGCCTCTTAATATGTTAATGTTTTGAGGGTTGGGACATTTTGTAATGGCTTCAACATTTTGTGGATCGACATTAACCCTTTATTGATGAATGGCATTTCCTAAGTATTCAACTTATTGTTGTCTAAATGAAAAAGTAATTTTCTTAGTGTATAATTAATTTTCTTCTAAGATTTGAATAGTTGTGTCTAGATGACAGATGTGATTAGGATGGATTAATTATAAACCAAAGTGTCATAAAAAAATACTCGAAAGTAATTTGGAAAATATGACTTGACTATATTATTCACGAGGTTTTTGGAAGTAAAGGGAGCATTGGTAAAGTTAAATGGCATATCCGTGAATTCATAGTCACCCTTGTGTGTTTAGAACATCCTCCTCTTATATTTGGATTTAATGATAAGCAAAACAAAGATCAAGTTTGGAGAAGTAGGCAGTGCCATAGAGTTCATCAAGTAGGTCATCAGTTACAAGAATGGGCGACTTGTATTTTAATGTAATTTTATTTAATTTCAATTAATTGATACATAATCTCCATGATTCATATTTCTTCCATACTAAGATGACAAATGTAAAGAAGGCACTATGACTAGGTTGAATCACTACTACATACAATAATTGTTGAAACAGGTGCTTGATCTCACTTTTATGCTTATAAGGATAGTGGTATGGTCTAATATTGGGAAGAATGTTGCTTGGAAGTAAGGATATGTTTGGTCATTGTCATGGATGCATTACAAGAAGCTTTTGAAATACTAAATCATGCTTGTAACTCCAATTGAGGAATATCATAAGGACCATCATTAGAAATGTTATAGAGATGAGCAATGGCTTCCCCAAACCATTTTTGGCATTTTGTACATTAAGGGTATGGAGTGTTCATTCCATTAAGTGTATGAGTATGACTATGTTGTTCAAACTATAGGAATAACACATCAAAATTCATATAAATGGTGGAAAGAGTCCCAAGGCATTGGACACTAAGAATAAAACTTTTGTTGCCTGGCCCAATAATATACATGGGGAGGTGGAGAGATGATAATTTCGCATGACAAGTTTGACATTATGACATAAGGCTCCATAATATTTTTTATTACCGCTAGTAATCGTCCCAAGGAGTCTAGAAATAATCCCACCTATTTATTGAGCAAAGAAACACTAGAAACATAATAAAATTTAGTGTTTGTGGGTAATGGAAGTTTATATGCAATGGTCCTTATCCTATCAAGCACTTCAAATGGCCTCCAATATCTCACTGCCATATTGATACAACTTCCACAAGCTAGGGATTATGGGGAACTAAAAGGATTCTTCATTGCTTTCGATGTCATTTTTTTGCATTTCCTTTTCGTGGATGATGTTCTTTGGTTGTGCGAGGGAATACTGAGAGAAATCCGCTCCTTGAATCGCATCCTTAATATTTTCTCTTCGACGACATGTATGATTATAAATAAGGAAAAGTATTGTATCCTTTTCAACAATGTTCCCGACGACATCATATATCATCCAAGAATTCTTCTACCTTATTCAGTCAAAAGTTTCTTCGAGGGGTTTTGCTTAAACCCATGGCTTACAAATTCAAATATTGGATTTGGTAGTATAAAAAATGAAAATTGTATTTTAGTATTGGTTAACAGGTTTCTTTCAAGTGTTGGAAGAGTGGTACTCATAAAACATGTCCCGAAAATAATCCCCATTTATTGGACTTCTATCACTTCAGTGCCTCAAGGAATTCTCCAAAAACTCATAACTAAAAAAAAGGGATGCACATGGCCTCCGTCTAGTTAAATGGTCAAAACTTGCTTTGCCCAAGGCTCTTGGAGGGTGGGGATTTAAAAACATCTACACCTTTAGTCAATCTCTAGCAACTCACAACTTATGGAGGTTAGATCAAAACTCATCATTGTGGGATAAAATTATAAAAGATAAGTATTTGAAGAACTCCTCCATAGAAGAATGGTACAAGAACCCTAAAAATTATTCTAAGAACGGGTCTATTGTATGGAATGCATTGGTGATATCCTTCTATTAAATTGTAAAGTGAATTGCTTGGAGAATTGGAGATGGTAGCAAAGTATGTATAGGGTAAGAACCTTGATAAGAGACTATAATGATTACTAGTTGTCACCTAACCTTATCAATAAACTACGTATTTGTAATGTTTACACTCTCACGTGCTAGAGCTCAAATCCCTCAAATATTGGGCCCAAATGGGTGGATATGAGTCCAATAGATTGAATCTCTTTGGAGATGAGGCTTTAAAATGGGTGGATTTTGTTGTTAATATGTGCACTAATCACATTCCACTCTTAGATAATTCTTCAAACTCTTTAGCGTGGTAAAAAAACTTGGTCTTAGGTGAATTCACAATAAAACATAAATATAAAGCCATCATGGAAGTTGTGTTTTGTGAAGGTAAATTATGGTGGTGGGAGGTTGTATGGAAGAGTCCAAAACCTTTAAAGTGTAAAATTTCACTATGGCTTACTCTTAGCAATAATATTTTGTTATGGGATTTACCTTTGAAAAAAAGTTGGGTTGGTCCTAACAGACGTGATTTATGTAAATCCAATGTTGAATCATTTTCTCATCTTTATGTTTTTTTCCCTTATATACATCAGTCGCGGTTTATCGTTGCTAAAGACTTAATCAAATATGCAATAGAAAAAGGCCTTGTTGAAGGAAAATGTCAAATTGTGGCATCATGATGCACCCATTTCCATTTTTAAAGCTCCCCCTGGGTATTTTTGCGCATGTCATTTGGTGGGAAAGAAATGTTAATTTATCCCAGGATGTGGTGTAAGTTTTAAACCTGTGTAGAGAAGCAAAGTATATTGATTCTTTTAAGCAAAGTAGATATTACACCACAACATTCACACATAATATGCAAAGAATTACCCTGGAAACCCTTAACCAAGATAACAAACAAACCTTGGATCCACACCTCCTATTTTCTCATTATTAGTATGAATCACTCACAATACAACATAGGTATTATGTAGCATTGAATACCATAATCCATCAACTCGAATTAGAAATAGACCTCAATCCCTTAACCATGAGTAAATTACACATTTTTAGAAAATTCCCAAAAATAGATGCCTTACAAGTGCACCCCCTCCCCCACCCACACACACACATGCAAAGAATATAACACATACCCAACATTCTCCCACTTGTTGTTTTATTTTCATAGCAATGGGTCATGTACTCATAGGGTCATAACTTCAGGGAATTAATGCCCATAGATTCTCTACACCAAGAGAACTTCACAGTACCAACAGACTTTGTTAATGAGTCTGCAACATTCTTTAAGGTGCCAACATTTTCCAGCAACACGTTCTTGTCTTCAACCATATCTCTCAAAAAACGATATTGCACGTCAATATCCCTTGTCTCAACATGATCAACATGGTTCTTTGCCAAAAATATTTCACTTTGGTTGTCACAATCTAAGCTTACAACTTTTTGTACAAACCCAACACCTAAACATAGTCTCTGCAACCATACTTCTTCTTTGCTGGCCTGAGTGGCCGCCATGTATTCAACATATGTAGTTAAGAGTGCAACCACATCCTATCTCTTGATCATCCAACTGATAGATCCTCCAAATAGGTTAAATACATACCCACTATTTTATCTTCTGCAATCAAGATCTCCAGCCCATTCTGCATCAACAAATCCATGTACATCTATTACTCTGTCTAGTCTATGTCTTCCTTGGTACCAGATTGCATAATATGTGGTGCCATGCAACAATTTAAAGACCCTCTTTACAATTGTCGAATGCTCTTTCCTTGGTTTTGAAATATATCTGCTCAAAACTCTAACTACATGAGCAATGTCTGGTCTGGTATAGACCATTGCATACATCAAACTACCAATTGCATTGGCATATGGAACTCATGACATCTCTTCTTCTTCTTTTTATGTCTTTGGACACTTCTCTACATATAACTTTACACCAATAGGAACAAGGACCTTCATCGACTTACTTTCCTGTTGCTGAATCTCTGTAGTACAGTCTCAACATATTTTCTTTGATTTAACTAGATCTTCTTGTTTGCAAGATCTATTCTTATCTCCATTCCTAGTATGAAGTTTGTGCCACCGAGATCCTTCATATAAAGTTTGGAGGGCAACTCATACTTCACTTCCTTTATAATATCTTTGTTGTTTCCAATCAACAACATGTCATCAACATACAATACTATGTTAATGAAGTGATCACCAATTTGTTTGGAGTATACACAATGATCAACCTTACTTCTCACAAGCCCTAATCCAAGTATGTATGTGCCAAATTGTTGGTACCACATCCTTGGAAATTGCTTTAGACCATAAAGGGACTTTTTATTTTATATACCAGCTCTTTCTTTCCCTTTACTGTGAACCCTTCTTGTTATTTCATGTATATTTCTTCTTCAAGATCCCCATGTAAGAATGTTGTCTTTGCATCCATTTTCTCTACTTCAAGACCAAAAGAAACAACAACAACAACAAGAAATATAATAGAAGTTAATTTTGCAACTGTATAAAATATTTCACTAAAATCAATCCTCTCTACTTGAGAATATCCCTTTGCTAACAAGTGGCCTTTGTACTTCTCCACTTTACCTTCTACATTCAACTTCTTTTTAAACAACCATTTGTTGCCAACGACTTTTCTTCTATATGGTAATTGGAGTGGATCCCAAGCTTCATTTTGGTCCAAGGCATCCATTTATTCAATCATGGCCTTCTTCCAAACATCATTATCCTCTAAATCAACAACTTCCTTCATATTTCGAGGATTATCATCAGTAGTGAATAAAGAAAAACTAGAATGAAAATAAGGAGAGGAATACCTTTCTGGTTGCCTTTTTTCTCGAGATGATCTCCTCAAAAGTGGGGTATGAGGTTCTTCTTCTTTTGATTCAACTTCTTCTATTGAGTGAGATTCTTCACCCTCAAACCTCAAACTCTATATTCTCTAGTTTCTTTTTCACTGGAGTCACTTACTGTTTGGGTAATTCTTTGACCTCTCTAAACACAACATCTCGACTACAAACCGTCTTCTTAGTTACAAGATTCCAAAGCTTATAACCTTTCATACCATATTTATAGCCAATAAAGATACATTTTTTAGCTTTGTTATCCAACATGCTCCTTTTGTCAAAACCCCAAATTTTCACAAAAATTAAAAATTTTTGATGTAAAAGGGTTCTATGAGGTAAAGTACCTTCTCCTTATTTGCGTTGCAACTATATCAATATTTTAAATGCATGTCGTTATGATCAATATCTTTACACTATTTATTGTCTATTATAAGAATGACTGCTACTTAGATTAAACTTCTTTCTATCATTACTCTAAGCTATTTCCAGTCCTTAATAGAGCTCAAGATTTAGCATATCAGTACTCTTACTGAAACCAAAGTTTATTGCTATTACTATTTATAAAATTACAACACTGCTTATAAGTAAGGAAACAAACCTAAGGCTTTCTAAGAAGCAAACTTATACAGAGCTCTTAGCTTTACTTTTTATTTAGCTTCAGTAGAGGAAGTTTATCAGCTTATAATTGCATTAAATTTTTAAGTGATCCTCTGCATGAAGAACGTCAAGTTGTGACTTATATTTTCCAATTTTCTTCATGAACTAGTAATGCGACCAACTTTACACTATCCTATTATTTACGTATAAGTAAAGGTGATGCAATAAATTCCTAGATAGTTTACTATCTTAAACTCCCAAGACCAACAAAACCTTGGTTTGATTCATTATGGAGCTTGGTATCTTAGGAAGACTATAGATCATGTACTTATGAGAGATTTATCTTACCCTCGGTACTGTAGACTATACTATCAAAAGTAAGAGTTATACTAGGGTATATATATTATTTATTTCTATACACACCTTATTGATTTATATCTAGTTCTAACAGCTTAAACATTCATCATTCATGGTTACAAAAAGGATCAATAGTGGCATTAACAAACATGCTCAAAACTTCTATTATACTATCGATATTTTCTTAAAAGTTTTACTAAGAGGAATTACAATATCTTTATGAAACAAAGGCATTGATGCAATACACGTTTTGGTTCTTTGCCAATGTGGTTTTCAAGGTTTATAATATGAAGTTTAATGGTAGTACAAAGCCTCGTTCTTTAACATGGTTTGACTTCATAGTTTAACATTGTAACGATACGATATTGAATTTATACATTACATTGTCATTGTGATCATTATACAAATTATTAACAATAATTTGATCCCGATATTCCAGTGGAGACTATACAACTTGACCCACGTGCCCACAAATTATAAATTTGTGGGCACGTGGAACTTTCACCACTGTGCATTGCATAACATATAAGCTCATCATGCAACCCTACTTCTTATTTTTCATCGAGGGTTTTGGTCTTTGCACTGTTGGGTTCACTATGGCCAGAGGGCTCGCTGGTGCTTGTCTCTAGCTCCATTGTTTGTTTATCATGAGATGCTGCCACTCTAGTGTATGGTTTGCGAAGTTCACAGCTTGCACTGTGTTTTTCTTCCTGCATCCAATGCTTTGCTGTGTGTGAGGGTAGTGTAGCTCTGTTAATGTTTTCTTTTCAGTGTTGATCTCTTTCGTGGTCGTTGCCCAAGCTTACTCTTGCTCTCGTCGTTAGTGTAGCATGTATTATGAGCCCCCGTCACCTCTGTTACTTGTAAGCACTAGGGTTTGGGCTGCTTGTTGTGTTGATTTGTTGTGCTGGTTCGCTCCTCAGTGGCTCCATATTACTTCACTTCCAGGTAAGGAAATCATACTACAATTATTACAAATTTTCCTTTAGTTGCAGTTTTAATTAAAGAAAAGACAGCTCTAACTAAAAACCATTGGCTTTTTTATTACAGGATTGCAGTTCGATACCAGCTTGGATAGATTTCACCCATCTTTGGATTGCCAACAACCTACGGGTAAGCCTCGGTTACAATGTGTCTCCTCCCTGCTTGTACAGATTAGGGGAAAAGGGGTTTCAGTGAAGGAGAAATACGACTTGGTTCCTTTGGTGTTTTAATTGCTTAGTTCAGTTGTTATTTTAATTTTGGGTTATTATGCCCTTGCTTGTAGCAGGGTTGCTCTAGCCATGTTACCGTGACTTGTATCACCTTTTTCTTGTCTTAAAAGAGATAAACAACAATAAGGGTTTTAATACTTGACTATTAGTTTTGTTTCAACCCACGCTACGATGCTGGGTACATCGGCCATGAGCTGGGTGTTGGAATTTTGTTATATTTGTAAGCCTTTTGGCCTATCCAAGTAATACACTGGGTTTTTTCTTAAAAAGATTTTAGTTCGAGCTCTATCTCACCTTTTATATTTTTACTCTGTGTACATCATGGTTCCTCCTATTCGACTGTAAATAAAGAACACTAATGTCTAATATCTTTGTAATAGTTTATTTGTTAATATAAGACTGTAAAGTCGTAGTGTGTAGTTTAAAATATTGATTTACTTGTTTAGATGGTACAACTGGGGTTTTCCTGAAATGAAACCCTTGTCTATGTGAGTTCTTCAATTGATTAATGATTAGGTTCTGTTACTTGTTAATTTGGATAAATTAATATTATTTTTTTAGACAAAGACGGTTAGAGTTGTATTAATCACTTTCTGGTTAACCAGAATCTGGAACGTACAAACTTGAAGAGGGTTGATGACCTCTAACAGTGTTGTCCGCCTTCTTATGAGTTATGACTATCTTGGAAGATAAACCCCACTTGCTTCTAGAGGTTTTCCGAGAGAAATACAAAATTTTCTTACAAGAGTAAACTCTCACAAACTGTGAGTAGAGAAGAATGCAGAAGCAAACCATTAATCAGTAGGGGAGGAAGAGTGCCCCTTAATAAAAGAGTCTACCCGCTTTTGAGATCCCAAAAAAATGTTTGAGGATGCTTCCTTTTCCCTACGTTCTTTGTTGGACTTTCGACCTCTGGTGAGGGGGGGAGAGGGGGCTGAGAAGTCTTTAGGGTCGGAGCTTCCTTCTGACCCAGCGAAAGGAACTAAGGAAGCTAGTCCCGCTTGAACTGAGGTCTCTTGATCTAACGCTTGAGCATCTCTCTTGGAGCCTAAGGGAATGCTTGGAGAAGCTTTTTTTGCGAAGGGGGCAACGATAGTTGTTGTCGGGGGGGGTGGGGGCGAAAGATCCTAGGGGGGTCTCGCCCCACACCGGATCATCTGCTGCTTCACATTCCTATGCTTCTACTTCCTTCAAAACTTCAAATCTGTTTTTGCTTTCCAGCGGAGGAGAGAATGCTGTGGAAGGATCTTCAAGAGGATCCTTTTGCTGTTGAGGCTCCTTTCGCCAAGGGGGACGACGTTGATTAGTGACCGTCTGGAACTCTGCTTCTTTAGTTTCCTGGGGAGCATTTGATTTCTTAGGTTCGGAAAGGTTGGGGCAGCTTTTGGAAAAATCACCATAGACATGGCAAAAGTTGCATTTAAATGGGATCTGCTCATAATCCTGCTCCTGGATGTGGCTCCATTCTCCTAGTGTAAGCTTTAGGGCCTCTGGGAGCCCTTTTTCAAGATTTACCTCCACGCAAATGCGGGAACATGTAAACTGGCTCCCTTTTGGATATGCACTATCTAAATAGCGCCCTAGCTTATTACCAATATCTGCAAGAGAGCTTTTCCCCCAAAGATGAAGTGGGAGATGAGGTAGTCTTACCCAGATTGAAGCGGCTGTGATATCTGCTTTTGGGTTAAAACCTAGAGTCCATGGGGCTAAGAACAACCCTCTTGAGCCCATGAAGAACGAACCTGATCGAAAAACAAGATAATGTTCTTCTTTATTTAAAAAAAGAAAAACAAAATAACCCCTACCAGCTGCAAAGAGAGAGAGACCTGTCCTTGCACAATAGGATTCCAATGTTCAGCAATCCAAAGCTCTACCACCTTAGGGATTGGCCACAGCCCTGTAAATTTGCCAATGAGGGCTCTCTCTGAGAGAATGATTGCTTTCTGACAAGGGTCCGAAGGAGAGAGTTCCAAAGATGGGATCTCATCAATCTTTTTCACGAACTTGGAGGTGGGCAAAGAGGAAGCCTGAGGAGCAGCTGCATGAACAAGATCCTTAAAGGATAGAAGCTGGGCTTCAATCTCCATAACTCGCGAGAGCGGATCTGGAAGCCACTGCGTAGAGGGCAAGGGACCGACGAGACGCACCCAACAACGGATCCGGCGAGAGGAGCAGGGCACACCCAACCCACTGTGCAAGGCCACAGATGGCGGCGAGCTCACCCAACACGATCCAGTGAGAGAAATGACAAGGACAACGGCTAGGGAAACCCTAGTCGCGCATCAGAGAGCTGGAACCCATTTCGTCTATAGCAGGAGCCACTATTTTTCTTAATGTTATGACTGGATAAATTAATATTATTATTATTTGTGTGTTGTGTAAATGGACATTCGTTTTCAGTAAGGATTGTAACAATTTACAGTAGACTAAATGTTCATTTAAATATTTATCCAAGTTATTGGTTGCAGCTTAGATGTTTTTTTTATAATTATATTTAAAGAACTTGGTTAGGGTTTCGACCCTGAAGTTGTATATTTACAGGTATAAGCCTGTCTAATAATTATAATTAGTTTTCTGCATAGGTGTTAATTGGTTTTATACTAGTTATTTATTTATATTTTATTGCTTTTCTTTAATAAACTGTCTAGTGGAAAATTCTCAGAGTTTTAGAAATGATAAAGCATAATTTTTGTAACTCGATTTACTCTTTTTAATCTAAGTACTTTTAAATTTAACCCTGTTTGTTTATAGTAAATACTAGTTCTATATTTAAATGATATTGTTAGAAAATAAACTGTGTAATTAGTAGTTGTTTATTTACTTAACTATATGTAATCTATGTAACTCTAACATGAATATCATGTTGCATTTCATTCAGTTACTTAAGTGGAAACAGAGTAATATCAGCCTATCATAACACAGTTTAACCTCCATAATATTTTAGCTTGAATAAAAATTAATCTATTGTCTGTAAATACACAATCTTATCTACTAAGATATTCTTTTATCGCTTATTCGTTCTACCTATACTAAATTGCTGCTATTTCTTTTCTAATATGTTTACATAAATAAGCTTATTAAAACAATAAACATAGATAACTAGATCGTTATACTTTTTAATAATAACCTACATACTGAAATAAATTACTCTGCTACTATGAAATGCAGAACCATATCTATTCTATTCAATCTCTTAACATATTCTTTCAGCTATTGTAAATGCGTTATCTGTGCTGGATTACGGCCTGGTCCTGCCAGGTGTGGAAAAACACAGACTAGGATTATTTTCCATTCTAACAATTTACAAACTGAATATTTAACATTCATTTAACAGTCAGACTCAGATTTATCTATCTAAAACAATAAAACCAAATAATGTAGAACCTGATTAGGATAGACAACAACAACGTTAGGAGGCCATTCCTCCCTACCAAACTCCTGGAGAGCGCTCAAACAACGCTTCCTCAGGACCCCCGAGCCTGTTCCTGGTCTTCTTGGCTGAGAACTGGTGGAGGATGCAAATAGTAGATTGGTCTAATAACCCAGTAAAACACCCTGCACTCAGCAATAAGATATTTCAGCTTAAAAGTTGCACTAGATAACTCAGCAGTTATCCCCTCAAACTCTTTCCACAATTCCCTTCCATTGAATTTCTCTGAAGTACATTCACCTGAATGATCACTTCTCTAGAATGAGCAGCCTCAGCTCTCTTTAATGGGAACTTTTATAAAGATTGCCTAGGTCTTTTGGGTCAGTTTCCATTAATTGTGCCACCTGCTCTGATTCCACTTTCTTGGGTAATCATCACCCCAAATGTAGGGAGGTTGCCACCTGCAACAGTTGGAAGTGGTTTGAGGATGCTGCAACATGTCTGTTTGCTCTCCACCTAGTCTCCTCCACCAATTTGACCAGTAAACACTCTTTTAACAGCTCTCCTAAGCTGTTGTCTACTTTATTTATTTATAATAAAAATATTAAGAATTACATTAAATATCCTTGACTCTGCTGAGTCATTAATTACAACTTAGCTTAAAATTTAACATATTGTCCTCAAATAAAATAAAATAGTATAATATTGTTTTTGGAAAAATTGGGGCATCTGACATACACACCTGTTATCCACCTGAATGGCACCTCTCCGTCCGAGTGCCAACATCCCTCATGTTGGCACACAAAAGGACATCTATGGATTTAGGGTTGCCCAAAACACTATATATGGGCTTATTATGAACTACATTCACCATCCATCCAGCTGGTTATTTTTACCCTTTTGCTATGACAAGTCATATACGCAACTCTTTATATATGCAACTTGCGTGTCATACGCGAGTCTCGGTTGTTGCATGTCGCGTATATATGTATACGTGGGTTGCCTTTAGAGCAACTCGCGGATCATACGCGAGTTGCTAGTCTTGATACCCGCGGATACTTACCTTTGACATTAAAAATAAAAACACGCGATTACTTGAGATTAGTTAAGCCATTTACCTTAATCTCATTAACTGTCTCAACCTTCAAAACTGCCTTATTTCACCAACTATAAATACAGGCCTTGGGGAGGGTGTTTGATATATACACTTGGAGAGCAAAGTTATGCTGGTGGAGTTTATACAGAAGTCTTTGGAGCAGTGGAACTCAGAATCCTTTGGCTGCAGAGGAGTCCTTGTCTCAGGCGTTGGGTTGTAATCTGAACTCTTTCCATTATTGTTAATAAAGATAATCCTTCTTCCATATTGTGTCTTGAATGTATCTCATGTATTGTGGTTTGATAAATGTTTATGTTTCAGCATCCTGTATATGATTTATCTAACTTGTTTATATATATGAATCATCTTGTATTTGGAAGATTGATCCTTGATAGGTGAAGGAGAAAGCATCCCTGAAGACTTTGGAGGAGAAGCAAAGCGGAAGAGGACAAGCTAGGATCAACCGTCGTGTATTGGGTGAGTCTTTCCCATCCTCCTATTTCCTTTACTGCACTCTAGAGTCAATTGTCTGCAAGTTTATTGAGTATGTTGGTAACCCCAGACCTTCGGTTATAAGGTGTTTATTCCTGTACAACAGAACTGATGAATCCACTGGGGAGCCTAGACTGTTGTAGGTTGTTTCTGTCACCCGTGACCAGTCTTTGCTTTGAAGTCTGTGTGTGGTCTTTTATCCTGGTTCATACTTGTCACAATGTTTGAAAGTCTTGTGGATTTTTGTTAGTTTTTGAGAAAAATTTTGTACCTATACGCGGGTTGCTCTTCTGCACAGTCGCGTATAGAGGTTTGCATCCGCGGGTTGCTCTACTGGATAGTTGCGTATAATACGCGGGTTTCCCTTCTATACAGTCGCGTATATGCCTGGAAATAGGAATTTTTAGGATTGGGTTTGCTTGTCCCTGTGTGTGTGTATTTCTTGTTTCTATTTAGACTTTCTTTCTAAATGTTGTGATGTCTGTTTGAAGACGTGTTGGTGATCACACTTTGTGCTTTTTCGAAAGCCCTTGAGTCTCTTTTGCTTGGATTATTTTCTGTTTGCATGCTGAAGTAGCTTGGCCTGTTTGGGTTGTAGGTTGAAGTGTCTCTATCCAGATCAGTGATCAGGGTATTGGGCTTTGTTTTTCCAGTCTGTCTTTCGATATTGGTTGGTTTGTCACTTGCCTTTATAAGTCTACAATGATTTTTGTCATTGTGTGCACCCAAGCTAGGGTTCCTAGTCTGCCTTTGTTGGTTGTTTCTTGGTTCTGTCAGCCTGCTTTACTTCAGTTTATTGGTTTTATATAGTTCATTAATTCCAAGTTTACTCAAGTATAGTGCATTTTAGGTGCATAGTAGAGTTGGAGCATTTTTAAAAGTGAAAAGAAAACATTGTCAAGCTTTTGCATTTTGCTTTTTGCATAAGTAGTGTTTATTTCAGTTTAAAAATATTAATCTCAAAAGCTACAAAAAACATAGGCTTAGTTTCTTTTATTGTTTGCATTTAATTCATCAATATATATTTGCAAAAAAGAAAAAGAAGTTTGTTTTAAATAGTGGTAATTTGCTTTGAATACACCTTTACTTTCATTTACTTCTTATTGAGTCAAAAACACCATAAGTACATCACTCCATTTCCTTCTGAGTAAGAAACAACCCTTTAAAATGAACGCATAATTAAAATTTACTAGTAATTTTTGTTTTTAGGGGCCTTTCACCTACTAGCTTAGGCTAGACTTATGGGCTAGGAAGTGTAAACTTCCCGCAAGTTATAAAACTTAGACTTAGTGGACCTTTCTTTAGGTAAATCCTTGACTTTATCGACTGTATCTGGGAAGCTCCTCTCAAACGGGAGTCAAGCACGAGGCCGCGTGGAGGCTTGGACAGAGGAGATAACCTTTCGAATCCTTGTCAAAGCGTAGATCAAGACTTTTACGCATCTGGGGATTCTACCCTAGACATAGTTTCGGGCTCAGCTACCCTGCCCATGCGTACGAGTCAGGCTTGCGATTGTCCCCCGAAACTGTTGGTATAGCTAAGGTAGCCTTTAGTCTCTTATCTTTTAGGGTTCATACCTAGGTAAACCGGAAGGCTATTTCTGGTTCACCTTGAACGGGCTTGGAAGGTAACCCTTGTTGAAAGTGTAGGAGGGTGGTTGGGTGATTCCTTCGCTTGTGCCTAAGAACCACTTCAAGGACGCCAAGTAATCGTTCATCAACTTTCTTCGAGAAAGTATATCTTTTACCCTTGTTTGATTGCTAGAGGCTTTAGGATTTTTATAGTGTATGCTTTGTGGTTTTTCCTGTGTTTAGTTGGCCTTAGGGTGTGATTTGTTAAATTTTCAATCGTGGAGGACCAACCTCCTATAAGGTCAAGAAGGTTGAGAAACCTTCCTCCTCTCACCACATTGGAGCCTCCACCTCTACCCCAAAGGTGGAGATTGGACACAGACAATTCATTTGAACCAGTAGGAATAAGTGAAGTTCTTGGTGAACCAGAACTGATAGCTAACCGTTTTGATCTTGATACAGTTGAGATAGAAGAATTGTAGACTGACGAATTTGCAAGAAACTTTAACGCCCCCTTGACTGATTTAAACGATCCTGTGATCGTTCACGTTAGACCTTTTGATTCACCTGTATTAGGTGTCCCTGTGGGTAGGATCATGTCTTCTACGAAAGAAAGTCCTTTTGTGGTCACCTCAACCATTTTGGTTGAAGGGGTACTACCTTCCCCGGTAAGTGCCCCTAGATCTAGTCTACCTTTTACACCTTTGACTCTAGTGAGCCGGGTGGTTCAGCCACCGGTTCACTCAAACCTAGCAAGTACTTCTGGTGACATGGTCACTGGGATCCCCAGTATACCTACTATTCCTTCTTCCTTTCCATATACTCCCTAGAGTGGTCCGATAGGATCCTCGGCGTTTGTCTAAGGATTTCCTTGGAATGGGGGGCATATTCCCCCATCCAGTCCATACGTAGGTCCATCTCCTTCCTATTTAGGAATGCAGTTTGGAAACAACACCTCTTATGGGCAAAGTTTCCAAACTCCCATTTCGGTCCTGTTCACGAGCTCTCCCTTTTCACTGTTCATCGGAGGGATTCTGGCTCCTATCTTTCAGACCTCTGTTTCTATGGGGACGGCCCGAACTTCTTACACTGCACCTCCCACACACAATCCTGTGGCTTACGGATGGAATCTATTTCAAAGCAATCTTCCCACTTCGTAACCGGTGGCAGGGGGAAACCCCACTTTTACCCATGGGCATTCGGGGGCAGGTCCCTCTAATCCCCATGCTGGCACATTTAGTTCCCCGGTTCGACCCAAACTTCCATTCTTGGCAACTTTAAACTTGCCAAATTTGTCAAAATTGATGAATGACCCGGTGAGGCATGACCCCTTGTGGCCATCTGTCCCCACCAAATTGCCATCGGACATCCCTAAGTTCGAAGGCAAAACTAGTGAAAATCCTGGGGCTCATGCCACCACATTCCATTTATGGTGTTCTTCAAATTCACTGAATGAAGATTTAGTAAGGTTGAGGCTGTTCCAGAGAACCTTAACAGGTACGGCGACAAAATGGTATATTGAATTGCCTTATGCTGCTTTCAGTAGTTTCTGGGACTTGGCTAGTGCATTTCTTAGCCACTTTCAGCTTCCGGTCCGATATGATTTCGAAACGGACTTGTTGTCTACTTTTAGGCAAAACAAGGCTACCCACATCTCGGATCATATCCAAGAGTGGAGGAGGCGAAAGAGCCTTATAAAAGCCACTATCCCTCCTGAGTTCCTTTTAGAGTGGTTCCTTAAATCTCTGTTGTCGTACATATCTAAGGACGTATCCACCTGAGGAGTGACGAATGAAGAAGAAGCCATTCTCAGGGCCCAACAGTTGGATTTGATTTATTCACAATCTGGGATCTGATATGAGATTATCCCTGAGGCACCGAGGCCTTCGCACGTTGCGGAGAAGGCTAAGCCTGGACCCCATGCCGATGGTGTGGTTGGGTCCATTAACTCTCCCACCATAGAATCTTTCACTAAGCAACTTCATCAGTTGTCCGTTAAACAATCTACGGCGGAGGCAGCAAAGGCTGCCCCCTCCCCCCAGAGTGCAAATGTTTTTGCACAAACCTCTCAGAAGGGCAATCAGCAGCCCGACGAGAAGAAAAAGAAAGGTAAGAAGGGAGAGGGAAATAAAAACAAGCAAAATACCATGAACAATGCTGATGGGGGCAAAAAAGAAAAGAAGAAGGTCAAGTTCCCTTGTAAGTTGTGCCAAGAAGGACCACCTTACTCACCTTTGTCCCCTTATGGATCAAGCCCAAAAGCTGCTTAAAGCTCAACAAACGGCTGTCCTAAAGGATTCTTTTCCCCAAGGACAGAACTTTGCTTCAGCTTCTAATACAGCAGGGGGCACTCAAACTGCCCCTGACCCAAACTATATCAACATGGTTCGATCTTCGACTTTGTTGCAGACAAGGAACAAAAATTATGAGAAAGAGACTCTTGAGAAGGGTAAAGCTGTAGGTGAAACTTTGAACCCTCTCACAATAGAGAAACCTGCTGAAACTATGCCGAAGATACCGAAAGGTGTCTTCAAGAAGACCTTGCATAACCCTAATTCTAGGGCTGCTTCAAACTAATCCGTGGTTGAATATTTAGCCTAGACTCCGTGTGCAATGCCAGCTTTAGAGGTGTTATAGAGTTGTCCTGCCCAGCAGGATGCTCTCTTAGCAGCTTTAGGCAGCATGGACTCTTCGAGTCTCACGACGAAGTTTCATTTGTCTGATGTTAAAATTCGCCTGCCTTACCATGTAGCCCTATCAATAGATGTCATCCATGGTGGTAAGACCATTGGAAAGGCAGTTGTTGATGAGGGTGCTTCTACATGTGTTATGTCCTTGGCCTGTTGGAAAGCTCTTGGATCCCCAGAGCTGGTCCCATCAAACACTATGCTTACTACTTTTGATGGAAGATCCTTTCGTCCACATAGTATCCTGCTAGCTTTCAAAATTAAGTTGGAAGGCAAAGCAGTGTCTGTTGAAGTAGAAGTGATTAATGCTCCTTTGGACTACAATTTTCTTTTGGGAAGGAACTGGACTTATGCGATGTCCGCTGTTGCGTCGGTCGTCTTTCGTGTAGTGGTTTTTCCACATGAGGGCAAGTTGGTTACTATTGACCAAGTTGATTTTACCTGAAAAGGTCGTTTAGAATCTAATGAGTCCGCTGTACCATTGGTTGATCAGGTCAAACCTGCTGTATAGAGCTTGGGGGATGGAATGTACACATCACTGATGGGCACGTTTGATCTTCCAGCCCCGATTAATTATATTGGTTCTACTAGTGTGGGGAAGTCCATCGCTACGGTTGTCGATAGGACTGATACTTGGGTTCTCCCAACCCCCCACGAACCGGAAGTGCCCCTATCGACAGTGGAGGTTGCTTATTAAGCTATCGCTCAAGCCACTGTTGATCCCATTCCAGATCCTCTAACAGTCTCGGATGATCTGGAAGAGGTCTATTTGCCCGTATGGGCGAAAAACTCTTCGCATTCTATAGATTGTTTAGATATGGTTTTACCTTCCAATGAAGCTATTCTGGAAGCCATGAGTGGACATGATAAGATTTGTGAGGATCTTCATCATCGATCCTATTTTCTTCTAGAACTAAGCAGAATAGAAAACCAAGAGTTTCACGTGAGACTGTTAGAAGATGTTGATACACCTATCAACCCTTTGCCTAGGGAAGGAATGTTTGCCGAGGGGAATATGGCAAATATTTTCGCTGCTATACCTATTAACATCTCTGTAAACCTTGATGTCGTGAAAACATATATATAGGTGCAAACTGCTCTCCTGAAGAGATTGCCATCTATACTGCCCTTTTTAAGGAATTCTGCGATGTCTTTGCCTGGTCATATGAGGAGATGCCAGGCATAGATCCATCAATTGTTGAACATGAAATCCGAACATATCCTGATGCCAAGCCAGTTCGACAAAATTTAAGACCCGTGAACCTGCGTAAAGTGGCGGCTGTGAAAGCTGAAGTTGAAAAGCTGTTGAAGGCTGGTTTTATATATCCCATAGCTTTGACTGAATGGGTATCTAACCCTGTTCCTGTTGATAACAATCAAGGGACTATCCGCGTTTGTACAGACTTTAGAGACCTCAATAAATCATGTCCTAAGGACAACTATCCCACACCATTTATAGACCAGATCATAGATGCCTGTGCGAGAAGTGAGGTGTTTTCATTTATGGATGGTTTCTCCAGATACAATCAAATTCAAATAAAACCGGAAGACCAACATAAAACCGCTTTCATTTGTCCTTGGGGTACCTTCGCGTATAAGAAAATGCCCTTTGGATTGAAAAATGATGGGGCAACCTTTCAACGTGCTATGAACTTTGCTTTTCATGACATTAAAGCCATTGTTGAACCATACCTTGATGATCTGCCCGCACATTCTCGTAAGAGGTTTCAACATCCAGATCATTTACGGTTGATATTTGAAAGATGCAGATATTATAAAATTTGCTTGAATCCCCACAAGTGTGTATTCTGTGTCGAGTCAGGAAGATTACTCGTATTCATAGTCTCTAATAGAGGCATCCAGGTGGATCCTTTGAAAGTTGAGGCTATTGTAAATCTGCCTCCTCCTCATTCTCTCAGGCAACTTCAAAGCCTGCAAGGAAAGTCTAATTTCCTTTGACGTTTTATTGTTAATTATGCCAAGATTACTAAGGGTTTCATGCGCCTGCTCAAACAGGACACCCCATTTGTATGGGATGAAACCGCACAACTTGCATTCGAGGCATTGAAAAAAGCTTTGCTGTCGGCACCCTTATTACGTCCACCAGACTATTCTAGGGATTTTATATTATATCTGGCTGCATCGGAGTCGACCATTGGGGTAGTACTATTCCAGGATGACGATAAGCTTGTAGAGCATGTCGTTTATTATCTTAGCCGTGCTTTGGCCGGACCTGAACTTAGATACTCCCACGTTGAGAAATTAGCCTTAGCAGCTGTTTATGCTGTGCAGAGGTTACGTCACTACATTTTACTGAGGACCACCACGGTAGTGACGGATGTTAATCCGTTCCAATATGTTTTATCCCGATGGATTGTTGGGGGAAAATTTAACAAATGGATAGTCATTCTCCAAGAGTTTGACTTGGATTTCCAGTCTGCTAAGTCTAAGAAGTCCTTAGTTTTTGCTGAACTTATAGCTGAATTTCCTACTGAATAAGTTGTAGTGGTTGAGGATGACTCATTCCCAGATGAGCACATTCGTGATATCCACCTCTGATCCTTGGTACGGAGATATTCTTATATATCTCCAGACTTTGAAGTACCCTACAGCTTCCTCAAGGGAGGAACGACGTAAGTTACGCCTTCATGCCAAGAACAACCTCATTATAGGAGATACATTATATCGACTAGGGGTAGATTATGTTTTGCGTCGTTGCCTTACTCATGAGGAAGCGGAGATTGTCCTGAATGATTCCCATAGAACAGCGTGTGGGGGTCATTTATCTGGGTTAGCAACGGCCCAGAAGATATTGCATGCCGGTTATTTCTGGCCCACGATATTTAAAGATTGTGTGGAAGCAGTGAAGCGCTGTCATCCATGTCAGCTTTACACCAGGAAGATGCGGTCACATCCTGCTTCGTTATTTCTCGTTGTCTCGGTAGGCCCCTTCATGAAATGGGGGATTGATTACGTGACATGCAACCCAGCCTCGGTTGGGGGGCATAAATACATCATTGTCGTTGTTGACTATTTTACGAAATGGGAAGAGGCAATGCCTACTTTTAAAGCCGACGGGGAAACAACAACTTTCTTTGTATTCAATCAGATTATAGCATGGTTTGGTATACCCAAAGTGATTGTCACTGACCATGGAAGTCATTTTCAAAATGACATGATGACAGAACTGACTACCATGCTCGTATTTAGACAAGAACATTCTTCTCCATACTATCCGCAAGCAAATGGTCAGGTTGAGGCTGTCAACAAGACTTTAAAGACTATCCTTAAACGTACAATTGATGCAGCCCGTTCTAACTGGCACATCATGTTATATCCTGCTCTTTGGGCCTACCGAACTAACGTAAAGACTGCTACAGGTTTCTCCCCTTTCCAACTCGTTCATGGGGTGGAAGCAGTTACTCTGATTGAATGTGAAATCCCATCTCTAAAGATAGTCATTCATGTGTTACCTGATACGACTGAGCTTGAGGAACGTCTGGTACATTTAGAACACCTTGATGAACAACGTAGAGATGCGTTGACTACTAATCAGGCTCATAAAAATAGGGTCAAAACTCAATATGATAAATCGGTCAAACCTAGGGTTTTCTCTGAAGGGGAACTTGTCTTGCTTTGGGACCGAGATAAAGAACCTCTGGGGGTAGGAAAATTCAAGGCTATGTGGTTAGGACCTTATGTCGTATCAAAAGTACTAAGTAAGGGCGCATATGAGTTGGTTGATTTCGATGGGAATAAACTGCCTGAGCCTAGAAATGGGCTCTACCTAAAGAAGTACTATGCTTAGGCCTAGCACTTTTTCTTGTATTTTTATTTGTATGTATTTTTATGTACATTAGGTTGTCGGTTTTGTTTTTTATACTATCTGTTGGTTGTTGCAAATGTCTTCTGAAAGGTATTTAGGATTCGCTGATGGCGCTAGCCGTCACACTTGTAACCTAGCCTCAACAGCTTGTGTTATCTATTCTCCCTCAGGACAGCTTGTTTCCGCGGGAGACGCTTGTCTAGGTCCTGCTTCTAATAATGTTGCTGAGTATAGGGCTGTAATTGAGCTCCTATGGGATGCTTTGTCACGTGGCATCACCCAGCTTGAGGT
>LPNX010862594.1:4138-24107 GCA_001517045.1 Pseudotsuga menziesii
TCAGTTGTTCCGCTCAGACATAGTCAGCTCAGCAATATGTTCCCGATTTGTGTCCCCGCTGGACACTTATGATATATACAGCAGTTCCTATGTATCCTACAGGTCCCTCTTTTCGGGGCTCACAGTTATTTTCATGTATCTTGATACGAGCATGGGTATGCCCGCCTCGTCTATCTATTGAGATCTTTCCTCATCCAGTATTTGAGGACCATTTATATTGCTATGTTATATTCTGATACGAGCATGGGAATGCCCGCCTCGTCCATATTATCAGATGATCCTTCATCCATTATTGAGGTTATGTACTTTTCAAGTCCTTGCAGGTGGTTCGAGATCGGTGTCCCGGACTTCAGCTGCTTCCTTCTCTTCTCCATCACCACAAGACAAACCAAATATGACTCATGATGTCCATCNTCATCCTTGCAGGTGGTTCGAGATCGGTGTCCTGGACTTCAGCTGCTTCCTTCTCTTCTCCATCACCACACGACAAACCAAATCTGACTCATGATGTCCATTGGCCATACGATGAGCTCCTGCCCTCGCACATCAGGGGGAAATCTGTTAACACCCAAAAATGGTTAACTACCTCATCTACCCCATTTCATGGCTCATTTGTCCATTTGCCTACCATATTTCCCTGAAAATCCCACTAAAAAGCCTCCAAAGGCCTAAAGTGCCTCCAAAAGGCCATAAAACCATCTAAAAAGGCTCCAAAAGGCCCAAAATGCCTCCAAAAGGCCAAAAAACCCCTTTTTCCTCCAAAAATAACCAAAATTCCTCTAAAAATAGCAAAAATCCCCAAAAGGGAAGAAAAGGAATAAAAAATAATGAGGAAAAAGGAGGAAAACCCTAAAACAGCAAAAACCCTAAACAAGCTTCCCTAAACCATATGGTTTCCAAAACCATGGGCTAGCATTCCACTACTAAAAAACTATAAATAAGTGGTGGAGACCCCTCATTTCACATCCACAGTCATAAGCATCCTGCCTCTGCCGAAATTATTCTCGAAACCCTAGCTTACCANACTATAAATAAGTGGTGGAGACCCCTCATTTGAACATCCACAGTCATAAGCATCCTGCCTCTACCGAAATTATTCTCGAAACCCTAGCTTACCATCAAGCTACTTTCACCATTGAGAACTCTTTTTGGCCCATTTCCACCACCGGAGAAGGAAAAGAAGCAGCTTGGAGCTCGAAGCCACCGACATCGGACCAACTCAACGGACTCCACCAACCTCCTCATTGGAGGTAATATCAATAAAAATCATTATTCATTTCTTTACTGTTTCTGTTTCATGTTATTTACTTTTTACTGCTTTTGCTTCAAGAACGTAGTTAGATTAATCTTTATTTCAGTTTATCTTTGTTTAATTCATATACATCATTGAACTGCTAGTAAGGATTCCAGATTCCTTAGTAGGTGCTCATCAGCACAAGCTAGGGTGAAAACCCTAGCTAGAGTTTGGCGACTCCGCTGTCTCTTTTTAATTTTATTTTTATTTTTCTGTACTGTACTTTCGGCTGTCGTTTTCGGCCACCGGAAACCGCACTTTTTTCTTCCGCAGCCGCGTCCCGACCGCGCATTTCAGGCCCTAACCTACGACCAGCCCGCCGCTGTCAGCCATTTTCCTGCGTCCTGGACGCGTTTTTGAACTTTCCCAGTTGCGCCCCGACCGCGTTTTTTCAGCCCACAGTCGCGATCCGACCGCGCCTGTTCATAACACAGTCACGCTCCGACCGCCACTGTCAGCCCGAATCCCGCGACCTAGACCGCGCCTGTTTCCTCTAAACCCGCGATCTGCGCGCGACTGTTGCCTTCAAACCCGCAGTCCGACCGCGCGAATCCGCCCCATACCCGCGGTCCGCGAACTGTTTTTTGACCTTGTTTCCGCGCCGAAACCCAGCCACTTTGCCTCCATTTTTCCTGCACTTGCACAGCCACCTGTACCACTTGCAGCCCTACAGCCATTTCTGTCCCTTGTTTACAGAATTGTTTAGAAAACTTTTAGCATTTATTTCAACAAAAAAAAAAAAAAAATTTGCATGGTAGAAGTTTTTCAAAGTTTTTTCTACATTGTTATTGTCATTGAGTAACTATTTTGGATTTATAACCTCACATGCACACAATCTATCCCCTAATTCAAAGTGAGACCTAAAATCTACTTAACTCAACCAACCAAATCTATCCCCTAATGTTTATGCTTGCTTCTGGTTGATTGCCTTCGGCCTTGACTGACTGTGCATCACTTCCCTGTGCGATAGCAGAATTACCTACATCCATTGTATTAGGAACATGAGACGGGATGTCATCTTCAATATCTACAACTGCAGGTTTAGTAGCTGAAGACTTAGAAGCATGTTGATCACTCTTATAACCTGAAATTGAATGGATATTATGCATGCTCCTTGTGACTCTTCGTGAAAATGATAGGTTTTCAAAACCAAGTCCTTCTTTGTCACAACAGATCTGAGCCAAATGATCTAATTTTATGCATAGATTCTTTGTTGCATTCGTCAGGTTTATTTGCTTCATCATTATTATCATTTTCACCTTTGACTGATCCTTATTTTATGTTTGCAGGGTCGCTATCATTCTCACCATGTAAGGGTTTATCTAAGATTTCCCTTGAATTGCAAGGAATTGCATCCCTGTCGTCATTTTCATTAATCTCATTGTTTATGGGCATGTTTACGACCTTGAATTCCTTGACCTCTGAACTATTAACTACAGGATTTATCACCTTTCGTTTCCTACTAGTTCGTGGGGATGGATTAGGCCAATACTGCGTTGGCCCCAATTGACAATCAACTAGAAACTTATCCCAAGACACACCCTTAGCAGATAATTGGAATTGCAATAATATTTTTATCAATCCATGGTGACAAAGACCACTGTTAGGGTTATTGAAATTCTTAACAGACTGCGACATCTTCTTAAGACTTTGCCATAGATAGAAGGGCAAATTAAGCTTGCAACCCTTTACTGCTAACAATAACCGTAAATGATATAAGTGTAAATGGGAGTATCGTCCACAACAGGACACGTACCTTACCAAGATTTCATAGTAAATTCTCCATTCGGGCTTAAGAAATTTCACAGGGACGCCTATCCTTAGCTTTGCATTATCCGGTAATGGCATTAACAGAGCCAAGCATTTCTTCTTGTTGACCATAGTGCCCTTAAACCAGTGTTCCCCAACCTGTGGGAGCTTAGTGGCTTCGGCAATCTTATCTTCGTTGATAATAAACTCGAAACCCCCAATTTGCACCCTGTCATCTTCAAAACTCATGGCGAACATCTTAGTGATCTCCACATGGTGACCATCAAAACACCTAAAGAAATTTTCCCATCCCATTTTCTTGAATTTCTTGGCATCTTCCTGGTTAGCGTCTATAAGTTCAGACCCCGAAATCTCAAACCGATTCAAAGGAGACATGGTTTCTTCGGCACTCTCCTGTCTTCGACCCAAAACAAATGGAGAAGTGAACACAGAAGGGATAGGTATCCAAACACATGACATGATGGATTATTTTTGCATGCTAAAAATTTAATCGGAGATACAATCTCTGAACCTACCATTTTAGCGGGATTTTTAAGCAGTGATAAGCGGTGCAACCATCACAATATACAATGATTCATGCCAGTTTATCTACGCTTAACCATGACTGTTAGTAATAACCACTAACTTGGTGAACCAGAAATACGGTGACTGATAGAATCATCATTTCAACCATTGATTATTGATAGTGGTTCATAATTAACAGGTACAACGACGTAAGTCGAAATGAAATTTAGCATTTAACACTGTCAATACGATATTTCCATATGCATACAACTGTCGATCTATTAAGAGGTGTAAGCCACGTTTTCATATCAGCTCATTAATCCAAATGAATAATCGTTTATCAACTAGACAATTGGTTTACTGCATGGCCAGCTAATCCTAACAGTCATCTCTTTTTTAATCATGTTACGTCGTGGTATGCAGGGTAATAAAATTGCACTCTCATATTAACAATGCTTTGATAAAATAGCTAGATTAATATCTATGCTATATATCTATGCTATGTATGTACAAGACTAAGTTTAAAATCTTCCAAATATCCTATCGATACATATCTCAATGATAAACTATCATAAGTAAGAATTTTCTATACAAACATTATTTACCCATTAACTATATTATTTACAAAATGTCGTAGTATGGTATTACATATGATAAAACATTTGAAAATGTCCCTTAGTTTCATGGCTTAGAACCAATAATACCCTACTCAACATAAAATGTGTTTTATTGAATTTCTCTCGACCCGTTATTTCAAACTCCTAAACCACATAAATTTCTTTTAATGATTTTAATAAACTCATGAAAATTTATGAGACTGCTAACAATTGTTTTAAAGGTCAAGTTTATAAGTGAGTTTCTTTCAGCTCTAGAATCATTATATCACTTTCTTTTGATTGAGAGTACCTTCAGAATCAATGATTCTGAAGGTGCTCTTTCATAATTTTGAGTTGATAAATCAGATAAAAGCTGATCTCTCTTCATTTTAAAGAAATTAAGAGGTTGTTGCTGGCTGCCAACAAATGACGACAACCTGGGTGAACCAGTTATCTCTGCTTGAACAAGATGATCAAAAAAATGAAATCTTAAAACCTGTTAAAAATAATCAAAAATCCTGTATCCATATTAAACCATTAATTACACATATCCATAAGTATAGCTCATAAATATTCCATCTTATAAAACAAAATTTGATTAGAAATAAACTTACAAATATCTTAGTCGAAACAAGTACTTCTTAGTAAAGATGACCTGTACGATCAGCAAAGAGTGCCATTCCACTGAAAACTTTCTAGAATTTGTTCCATAGCATAATCTTTTTCTTTTTTCTTGCTTTTTCTTTTCTTTTTAAAACAATAATTCTGCCTAAAGACTACTATCTGGGTTTGGTATCCCAATGTGATAGTATCATTCACGAGAGTTGTCTGAAATAAGCAAGCCGGCTCGTGATGAGACCTCTTGTCCTTTAATTTTTAAATCAAAAGCCATCACCTTGGTGATCAGAAATGAAGTTATTCCAGACAACACTGATGATCATGATTAGGCCGGCTCATTACTGAGACCTCTTATTCTTCAGTCAAAAGTTACGCTTTTATTGCAATTTCATTTTTTATCTTTAAATTTTCATAAAATAAGAGATCATTACCCAGCATGGTGACCAAATGGTAATGTTAGTCATTAATATCACTAGAAAATGAATCAGCTGGCTCTTGATGAGACCCCTTATCTTTCGGTTTTAAACCGAAATCCATTACTAGTTTCCTAATAATGTCATACCAGTGATATTTGTGATTCTGATCGGACCGGCTCATTACTGAGACCTTCCATCTCTCACTTTAATTTTTAAGTGATTGGAACAAATGCTAGATAGTTCTCAAATGATAAAAACTTTTCTAAGACTGATGATAGAGATGTGTAAAAGTTTTTTCAAAAATACAAGCTTCGAAGAAGATATTCAAATGAAGAATAATTTGAGAAACACTTATAAATAAAAACAATGAAGGTCTTTTACAGATTCAAGAAATTTTGATCATCCTGAACAAATTTTAAAAGATTTCAGTCTAATATCATAATTTTTAAGACTGATGAGTAAACTGATCTTTATTTATTTACATTAGTCATAGCTGTTACTTACAAATGACTGTTTATATACACAAATTTTAATCAATATAATATATATGATTTTGGCAAATATTGATTGATTTACCAGTCTGCTAGTTTATATACAGAAAAACAAATTTATTTACAAACAACAAGTAGGTATGTACATTTTAGATAGAAAAAATATCAACATAAATATTTTTTAAGAATCAATCCATTCACAGGGAATGTCTCGGACTGTCCTTCAAGTGTTTGCAATCGAAAGGTACTTGGACCTATTTTTTCAGAAATAACAAAAGGACCTAACCACAGTTTCTGAAATTTTGTATGATCTCCCTTATCTTCGTGAGCTTTATCCCATTTTAATACCAAGTCTCCTACTTGCAATTCTCGATCAGAACTAAATGATTGGTCAAACCATGACTTTACAATCTGTTGATGTTTGTTAAAGTGTTGTTTTGACTTTTCCCTGTCTTCTTCCAATTTTAACAATGCATTAATTCTTTTTTCCATTGCTGGGCATTCTTCGTCCTGGACAGACTGAGCTAACTGTAACGAAGGTAAGAACAAATTTGGCGGAAGAATAGCTTCAGTTCCATACACTAAGAAAAATGGTGAGTTACCTATCGCAGCTTTTGGAGTTACTCTGTCTTCCCAAAGAGCATTGACCAATTCAGTATGCCAGTTCCGATGGTGAACTGAAACTATTCTTTTAAGAATTTTTAATAAATTTTTATTTGTTGATTCAGCTAAGCCATTCCCATGAGGATGGTAATTAGCTGAATATTTGATTCTTATTCCCTTTTCTAATGCAAACTGAGTCAATTCAATTGATGAAAAATATGACGCATTATCGAAAACGAGAGAATCAGGAATACCTAATCTTGTTATGATAAAGAATTCCAAAAATAGTATAACCTGATTGGTATTCACAACTTTTAACGGTGCAGCTTCAGCCCAACGAGTGAAATAATCAGTTGCAGTTATTATGTATTTGTGTTGCATTGATGAGGGAGGGTTTATTGGACCTTCTATATCGATACCCCATTGCTGAAAAGGTCTTTCAGTTGAAACAGGTTGTAAAGGGAAAGCATATTTTTTCACCCTTCCTGCAGCAAGTTGACACTCTTGACACTTTCTGATGAAGGTATAAGAATCTCGAAACAAGGTAGGCCAATAATAACTATCCCTGAGAATTTTGTGAGCAGTGGTCTCCCCACCAAAATGACCGCCTGCTGGTCCAGAATGCAATTCTTTCAGAATTGTTTCGGTTTCATCTTTATCTAAACATCGAAGGTAAACTCCATCTGAATTTCTCCTAAAAGGGATATTATCGATTAATAAGTATGGAGCAGACTTCAATCTAAGTGCTCTTTTCTTTTTAGGTTCTAAATAATCAGGGGCAGTACCTGTTTCTAACAGTAATTGTATGTCCGCATACCAGGAATCTTGAGGTGGTGGATAGAAATAAATTTCCCTTGTAAGTAAAGCTTCATCAATGACAGGTTCAGCTTTATCATTAGGCAAATGAGCAACTTCAACCGCTAATTTACATAACCCTTGACCTTTGACTATCATTGAAGGTTTAATTTCTAAGTCATATTCCTAAAGAGCTGTCATCCAAGGCACTCTCTTTTCTCCTAAATCTTTCTGAATTAACAAATTTCTGACTGAAGAATAAGGAACAATTACTTTCATTTTAGATTTTAGCAAGTAAGGACGAAAATATTTTACAGCCTTAAAAACAGCAAAGGCTTGTTTATCAACTTCATGATAATTGAGTTCAACACCTTTGAAATTCGAACTCATAAAAGAAATTGGGACTTGATTATTTTGCTGATTTAATTGGGTTAAAACTGCTGCATATGCAATATTAGAAGCAAAGGTGTATAATATAAAATCCTTATTGAAATCTGGGCTTAGAAGACTAGGAGCCTCTGAAATAGCTTCTAAAATTTTCTGAAAGGATTATTTTTCAGTTTGTCCCCAATTAAACACAGCATCTTTTTTAATCATTTTTTGCAAAGGACGAATGATCTCTGAAAAACTAGGAATGAATCTCCTAACAAAATTTATTTTTCCTAGGAATGACTGCATTCCTTTCTTGCTGGAAGGAAAGGTAATCTTTGAAATAGCTTGTGTTCTTTCAGGATCAATCATGATTCCATGTTTCGAGACTACACATCCTAGTACGATACCTTCTGAAATAGCAAATATCGTTTTTTTAGGATTTAAAGATATTCCAAATTTTCTACACCGTTCAAATACTTTTTTGAGATGACTAAGATGATCAGGACGATGTTTAGAGTACACAGTAACGTCATCCAAATAGACAACGACTGAGTGACTGCTTAATCCTCTAAAAGCAATATCCATTTCTCTTTGAAATGTTGCTCCCGCATTGATTAACCCAAAAGGCATCTTGCGGTACGCATACGTTCCCCATGGAGTTCTAAACGCTATTTTCAATTGATCATCTGGGGAAACCAATATTTGGTTATACCCTGAGAAACCGTCAAGAAGAGAAAGTATCTTAGACCCATACACCTTCTGAAGAATTTGTTCCATGGGAGGAACAAGGTAATTATCCTTTTCAGAAGATTTATTTAAATTTCTAAAATCAACACATAATCTAATATCCCCATTTTTATTCCTAACTGGAACTAAGTTTGCTACCCATTGAGTGTGTCTGATAGGGAAAATGATCTTGGCAGCTAACAATTTATTCAGTTCCTTTTTTATTATTGGTTCTAATGATGGGTGATATTTTCTTAACTTCTGTTGAAAAGGTTTTGATTCTTGTTTAATTGGAATTATATGTTGCATAACTTGAGTATTGAATGTTTTCAGGTCATCATATGTCCATGCAAATATATCTTTGAAATCCTTAAACAATTTTATGAAAGCTGTTTTTTCTATAGGATTACAATCTATTCCAAGATTTATAGTTTGGGGATTTAATTCTGTTCCTAAATTGATGGTTTCGTATCTCATGCGAGAACTATTTGTTTTACAATTAGGAACAGACCTAAACTTATCCTGTAGATCAAAAAACTTTTCTAATCGAAGTACTGAATTAGGGACTGGTTTTACCTGTTCGAAAGCTTTTTCAATTGAACAGAAATCATTAATTACCGAAAAATCCTACAGGTTTTCATCATGAGTGGCTTCATCTATTGCTGCATCTTTAAAAGTATCTTCATTCGTTAGGAAATTCAATACCTGTGTATCATTGTCAAACACACGCCAGTTAAAAATATTGTCAGGTATAGAACGCCTAAAAATCAATTCAACAGAAAAGAAATCTGGAGTAAGATTTTCTGAAGGAATTAACTTGGATGCTACGTTTGCCAACAAATCTGCTTCTTGATTTTCACTTCTAGGAACAGAATTTATGTTAAATGCATCAAAATGTACGATAAGATTCCATACCTCTTTTTGATAACTCTGTAAATGTTCAGATAAACAGTGAATGGAGTTACGAACCTGTCTGACAATGATCTCGGAATCTCCAAAAACAATTAACTCTTTGATGCCCAAATCAATTTCCTTCTTCAAGCCTTGTATTAAAGCTTCATATTCAACTGTATTGTTTGTACAACTAAATTCCATTCTACAAGCTATACAAGTTTTATTTCCTTGAGGGTCTACTAGTAAACAACCAGCCCCTGTTCCTTCCTTAGATTTGGCGCCATCAAAATATAATGTCCAAATAGGACTATGTACAATTACCTTACTTTCTATGATATTTACAATATTTACATTATTTACATCACTAATGGTTTCCTTGAGTGAACAGTTAGGAGAAATGGCTGTTACATTACAAATTTCAGATTGCTGATTATTTTCAGAAAGAGTAGAACCTTCAGCCATGAAATTTCCAAATCCTAATTCATACATGTAATTTCCCATAATACAATCAGAAAATAAAATAGGTTCACTAGGATCATGTAGTTCTGTAACAGTATGTTTCATATACCGTTCTCTATTTATTTTTATCTGATTTGATTTTCCATTTTTAGGTAACCACAATGTAGACCAATCAGTAGCAAAGAAACCGTTCAACTGTTGAGACCAATCCCTACTTAAGAACAATCCATATGCATCTGGAATATCAGCAACAACAATATCAATGATTTGATAAATTGAAGGGTTACAAGCAATCCTGACTAAGACATCTTTCATCTCTCCAACAACCTTTACATTTGTTCTATCTAATTGATTTATTTGTGAATTGGATGGAACAAATTTTCCATTCAATTTCTTACATACAGATAGAGGCATAACATTGGAGGATGCTCCTGAATCTACCATGCAGTTGTGGACATTCCTATTGAAAATCTCAAAGGTAAGTAAGAATGGAGGTGTAGTTGATTTAGAATTCTTACCTATCAAGGAAGCTTTATCAGCTGCTGCTTTTCCTTTTTCAGTTGCTGTTGGATCATTGTTAGAACTATTTGCAGCAACATTTTGTTTTGTATTAGGAACAATTGAACTTACTGCAGGATTTATATTATGACTATTAGGCATTGGGTAGATTTGAAGAAGATCATACATACTGATGTTTGCACGTGTCTTCTTTAAATCTTCGATTATATCATATTGTAAATCTAATTTTGGAGCAGGTTGAATAGTTTGAGTACCCTTAGTAGGCAGAGTTTGCTTGCCAGATTGAGTTTTTTTGTTTGGTTGTGAGTTATTGTTATCAGTATTCGTAGTAGAACTTGAAGCACCAGGAGTGTTTGTAGTTGCTTTACTACGAGTATTATACGCATGTTTTCCTGAAGGTGGATTTCTTCTTTCATGTTCTTCCATAAAACTATCCCAGAAATGACCGTTAACTTGTTGAGGTTCTTCTGATTCTTCATCATTTTCTGATTCCTCTTCTTCTTCGTTTTCGTTCATCTCTTGACTAGGAGTTTCAGATAAAGATAGAACAGCTCGAATTGTATTAAAGATTTCTTCATTAGCGGCTACATCAGGGGGTGTATTCTTATTATTTGTGTTTGGGTTTTGTCTAAATTGATTTCTGAAGTAACCCCTAGAAGGAGAAGCTTCAGAATTAGTCTTTTTTAACCCTATAACTTCATTGGTTAATGTTCGAATAGCGTTTTGTAGCTGTTCTACATCGAATGCTTTATCTTTTTCTGAACTTGACTTTTCTGTCTGGTTCATAGGACATGAAATCCTTTTCTACTTTAATGGATTCCTCAAATGTTTCTATTAGCGTTGTTTTTCCAGCTCTTTTCACAAACATTCCAGAATTCCTGGGTAAGGCTGATGTATAATTTTCAATAATTATGTCTTACGAAGGTTGGGAAGCAACTGGAATTTTGTTTTTCAAAGTTATAAACCTTTGATTGAAATCTTTGATTCTTTCTTTAGGATCCATTTTAATCCTAGATAACTCTAGGACTAAAAGAGCGGGGGTTTTATCTTCCCCGAATTTGTCTAAAAAGGCCTTATTAAATTCACCCCAGTTTGTAATAGATCCTTATACTAGCGAAAAATACGAAGTTAAAGCTCTTCCTTCAAAGGTTAGAGGAAACAATCGACAAACTACATCTTCATGCTGTACGTTCAAATTTTGAACAGCCAACATGAATTTGTCAATGTGCACCTCTGCAGGTTCTTTGTCCTCTGGGTTAAACTTAGGAAGAAGTTTATCTGAGTGTTTTGGTAACGGGTGTTGTACTCCAGGAACTGCTACAGCAGCTGCCCTTAGCCAAGGGAGCTGTGGATTAGGTGGATTAGATGGAGGATTACCTCCTCCTCCTACATTTCTTGCCATTGGACTTCCTTGAGAACTAGAAGAACTTCCTGAATTGGAAGGTCTTGGACTATCAGGTGGTGACTCAGGAGGAGAAGGTGGCTGATCAGAACCACTTCCTGTGATTAGCCTCCTATCAGTATTAGTTTGTGTAATCTGCCTCTGATTTCTTTCAAACTGGTGTTGAGGAATATTATCAGTTATCTCCAAATCTTGCGTAACTACAGTCAATTGTGGATTGTGTCGCTGTTGTCTAGGAAGACCATAATCTATTGGAGAAATACCTAACTGATTGGTGTAAGCTCTAGTGAGGATATGTCTAGATTCTTCTAGAGTTTGAGCACTTTGTGCGGGAGTAAAGGGAGAAGTGACAGGATCACGTTCAAGGATATTTCTAAAAGTTTCTATAAAAGGTGATCTACTGACTTTTGGAGGTTGTTGACTGGTTGGAAATGTTTCGTTTGTTTCACTTGCCATTACTCATTAATAGGCCCTCCTTCTAGCACCATTTGTTGGCTCGATTTTCTGAATCCAGGCCAATAAGGAGGTTTTGTCCACACAATCAGCTTAAAGCAGCGTCCGGTATGTTTGGTTTAACAAAACCTCGCAGGTTGTGGTCCTGCTACCAGCTAGTTTGTCTCTTAAAGAGAACTTAAAACCAGCAAAATCTAACCTACTCTAATGTTTACTTTACCTATATATCTAAATATCCTAAGGTTGCTTTCTTAAGGAAAGACTCCGATTTTTGGGAAGTTTTCTAAATATGAAAACTTATGTAAAGTATGCAAAATGATTTAACAATCACTAATTAATAAATAAAATTTTAAAAATTAATTAATCTATCTATTCTATTTAATCCTATCTCAGCTGAGAGAAAATTTAAGATTATATTAACTATTAATCAACAAGTATGAATAGAATGACTGAAATATAATTTAAACAAACCACTTAAATCATAACTGAAAGTCAATCTGCTATATGATAACATAACTAAAATTTAACCTGCAAACACACAGTCAATTTCAACTGTTCGAAATTGATTAATAATTAATGATCAAGATAGTTATTTGAATTTGAGATGATGCTTATTTAAAAACCACTGTCAACATACAAAATAGATTTTAAATAAACAGAAAATGATATCATTAAAACTTATGTTTATAGTAAACATACTAATAAACAAAATCATAATGAAATATTTATTCAAAACACTAGCTTGAGATGATAAAGTGAAAAGAGATAATTAAACATCAATGTGTCACAGCACACAGATTTAATATATAAACAGAAGATAACAAGCTGAAATATATAAATATATATAATCCAAAAACACAAAATACCAGTCACAATATTTGTTTGCAGACGTCCAGTAAGATTCACATCAAAGCTTCAACTTTAAGTATGATATAGTACCAGTAATACAATATATTCCAAAAGAGTTTTTCTTCACACACTTCATCCTCACGAGTTCATCAAGACTCCTCCCTTATATACTATTAAGATTCAGTTTTCCCTTATAAATGTTGTATGCTACATTATAGGGATTATTTAACCAAAAATGCATCTAATTACACCTACTACTATAAACAGAAATTGATTGGCCTGAGTCGAGGCATCCTAGAAAGTTCTTGACTATTGATAAAACTCCAGCTCACAACCAAATAGCCACATCTCCATGTCAACGTATAACCATGTCCTGAATTTCTGGAAAAAGGTGATGATAAATCCTCCTGTATTGAATTCAAACGAAACATCTTATTAAAATCAATTTAATACAAAGATAACAGGAATAATTTAAAATTTTAAATGCATGCCTATTAAATATTCGATTTTACAGGCATGCGAAACTAGAACGACCATTACCTATTTTGGCAGCGACATAGGAAATGAAGAAAACATTAAATTCTATTATGAAGAGACACTACTCTTCGAGCTTCTACTAGCTTGGATTTTAACCTGACAATTTTGGTGTTCTGCTTTTCAATTCGATCAAGCAGCAGCTGATTAGTACTTAGGATTGATTTCTTGGATTTTTTATATTGATTTTTCTTAGCGTTCATCTTCTTCCATCTATCAATCCATTCTAGCAACTCGTTCCTAAAGGTTTTGTTTTCTTCTTCCAGCAAGGCTGTGCTAGATAGACATTGTTTGAGCTTTCCTTTAAACTCTGTGATTTTATCTTGGTAGACATTGCCTAATACCTGTTGCATAGTTTTGTCTTCTTTATTTACCTGAGGAGAATGAGGACTGTCACAATGTTGACTGTATGATAGTTCAGGATCTTCAATGTTTATGCTTGCTTCTGGTTGATTGCCTTCGGCCTCGACTGACTGTGCATCACTTCCCTGTGCGATAGCAGAATTACCTACATCCATTGTATTAGGAACATGAGACGGGATGTCATCTTCAATATCTACAACTGCAGGTTTAGTAGCTGAAGAGTTAGAAGCCTGTTGATCACTCTTATAGCCTGAAATCGAATGGATATTATGCATGCTCCTTGTGACTCTTCGTGAAAATGATAGGTTTTCAAAACCAAGTCCTTCTTTGTCACAACAGATCTGAGCCAAATGATCTAATTTTATGCATAGATTCTTTGTTGCATTCGTCAGGTTTATTTGCTTCATTATTATTATCATTTTCACCTTTGGCTGATCCTTCTTTTATGTTTGCAGGGTTGCTATCATTCTCACCAGGTAAGGGTTTATCTAAGATTTCCCTTGAATTGCAAGGAATTGCATCCCTGTCATCATTTTCATTAATCTCATTGTTTATGGGCATGTTTACGACCTCGGATTCCTTGACCTCTGAACTATTGACTACAGGATTTATCACCTTTCGTTTCCTACGAGTTCGTGGGGATGGATTAGGCCAATACTGCGTTGGCCCTAATTGACAATCAACTAGAAACTTATCCTAAGACACACCCTTAGCAGATAATTGGAATTGCAATAATATTTTTATCAATCCATGGTGACAAAGACTACTGTCAGGGTTATTGAAATTCTTAACAGACTGCAACATCTTCTTAAGACTTTTCCATAGATAGAAGGGCAAATTAAGCTTGCAACCCTTTACTGCTAACAGTAACCGTAAATGATATAAGTGTAAATGGGAGTATCGTCCACAACAGGACACGTACCTTACCAAGATTTCATAGTAAATTCTCCATTCGGGCTTCAGAAATTTCACAGGGACGCCTATCCTCAGCTTCGCATTATCCGATAATGGCATTAACAGAGCCAAGCATTTCTTCTTATTGACCATAGTGCCCTTAAACCAGCGTTCCCCAACCTGTGGGAGCTTAGTGGCTTCGGAAATCTTATCTTCGTTGATAATAAACTCGAAACCCCTAATTTGCACCCTGTCATCTTCAAAACTCATGGCGAACATCTTAGTGATCTCCACATGGTGACCATCAAAACACCTAAAGAAATTTTCCCATCCCATTTTCTTGAATTTCTTGGCAACTTCCTGGTTAGCGTCTATAAGTTCAGACCCCGAAATCTCAAACCGATTCAAAGGAGAAATGGTTTCTTCGGCACTCTCCTGTCTTCGACCCAAAGCAAATGGAGAAGTGAACATAGAAGGGATAGGTATCCAAACACATGACATGATGGATTATTTTCGCATGCTTCAAATCTAATCGGAGATACAATCTCTGAACCTGCCATTTTAGCGGGATTTTTAAGCAGTGATAAGCGCTGCAACCATCACAATATACCATGATTCATGCCAGTTTATCTACGCTTAACCATGACTGTTAGTAATAACCACTAACTTGGTGAACCAGAAATATGGTGACTGATAGAATCATCATTTCAACCATTGATTATTGATAGTGGTTCATAATTAACAGGTACAATGACGTAAGTCGAAATGACATTTAGCATTTAACACTGTCAATACGATATTTCCATATGCATACAACTGTCGATCTATTAAGAGGTGTAAGCCACGTTTTCATATCAGCTCATTAATCCAAATGAATAATCGTTTATCAACTAGACAATTGGCTTACTGCATGGCCAGATAATCCTAACAGTCATCTCTTTTTTAATCATGTTACGTCGTGGTATGCAGGGTAATAAAATCGCACTCTCATATTAACAATGCTTTGATAAAATAGCTAGATTAATATCTATGCTATATATCTATGCTATGTATGTACAAGACTAAGTTTAAAATCTTCCAAATATCCTATCGATACATATCTCAATGATAAACTACCATAAGTAAGAATTTTCTATACAAACATTATTTACCCATTAACTATATTATTTACAAAATGTCGTAGTATGGTATTACATATGATAAAACATTTGAAAATGTCCCTTAGTTTCATGGCTTAGAACCAATAATACCCTACTCAACATAAAATGTGTTTTATTGAATTTCTCTCGACCCGTTATTTCAAACTCCTAAACCACATAAATTTCTTTTAATGATTTTAATAAACTCATGAAAATTTATGAGACTGCTAACAATTGTTTTAAAGGTCAATTTTATAAGCGAGTTTCTTTCATCTCTAGAATCATTATATCACTTTCTTTTGATTGAGAGTACCTTCAGAATCAATGATTCTGAAGGTGCTCTTTCATAATTTTGAGTTGATAAATCACATAAAAGCTGATCTCTCTTCATTTTAAAGAAATGAAGAGGTTGTTGCTGGCTGCCAACAGGGCCATACACCATCACCAAAGATGTCGAGGACAATGCCTTCGAGCTCAGTATTCCACCATTCCTTGGTCTGCACCTAGTGTTCAATGTGGACCGCCTTTGGCCCTACTTTCCACCTCTACTAGACACATCAGACGTGGCAGAACAAATCACACCAATAGAGTTAAACCCCGACTGCATGGAACAAGCCACAACTGATCGGATTATGGACACACAGATCAAGAACACCCACCAGCATAAGACCATCTAAATCGAGTTGTCAAAGCAGGCCAAATCCTTCACCAGGGAAAGTGGCTCACCAAGGACCAAGTTTAGCAGAAGTTTCCTCATCTCATGGAGGAACTCAATGCAATGGGGGCCATTGCTTCCTAAGGGGGGAGGAATGATCTAGGAGGATATAGGTGGCCAACCACCTATTCCACTTGGACCCCCACCATTTTTTCTTTTAGTTTTTTAGTTTCCTTAATTGTAGCACAATTTACTATTTTTGGCAGTTTTTGGGTCCTAAACTTTCGGAGCCATTTTGAGGCCCTAAACAATGTTTTTTCGGCATCGAATGGTCAAGCAAATATGAGTGAATTTTAGACTTAATATATATTTTTTATGGATGTATTCCTTAAACATATCTTTCTAATGATGTATCATGCATGTCAAATGGAGGTAGTATGCTAAAGTTACGACCCCGGGAAATTGATGTACCAAGTTACCCAACGGAGCCCACATTCTGGCATTTCACCTCCTAAGGTTAGGCTTTTGGATGTGTAGGGTTTCCATTGTTTCTAAATAATATATAGGCCTTTGAGCCTCATTGTAACATAGAGTTCAGAGGCATGTAGCCACCACATCTCTTCTCAGAGATAAGCTACCAGCACTCTAGCCAGTTTATTTCCATTCTGTATGTAAACAAGTTTCAGTTAT
Organism: Pseudotsuga menziesii; assembly: GCA_001517045.1. Taxonomy (NCBI): domain Eukaryota; kingdom Viridiplantae; phylum Streptophyta; class Pinopsida; order Pinales; family Pinaceae; genus Pseudotsuga; species Pseudotsuga menziesii. The sequence goes on from LPNX010862594.1 coordinate 21,175, forward strand.
TGATTAATGAAATGAAGTGTTATTTTTGCTGCATATTTGTTTCTGTGGTTATTTGTGTATTCTATTGCGTTCCTGCATAAATCCAGATAAAAAACCCAGAGACCTAGAGAGCTGAGATCTTGGTAACTGGAGCGGTGCTACAGACTGACTGACATTCTTGTTCACAGATGGTTCATCCCTCTTTGGCCCTTGGAATGTTTTTAGGGAGCCAACAAAGGAGAAGGTTCAATGCTCCACTTGATGCACACAAGGATGCAACCTCTCTCTTCAATTTATGAATGTCCTCTTGTAGTGCCTTCATCAACTCTCCCTACTCATGCCAACGACCACACAAGAATCTAATTTCAATATCCATCATTTCTATTTTCAAATTGTCCCTTTCCAATTTGCCATTGGTGTCTTCAAACCTATGAATTGCTCACTTGACCTCGTCATATGTTCGTTGTTCTACACCATGGTGCCATCGTTCTAGATTATATAGAAGAAACCCCACCTTTTTCTCCAATTTTTATAATCTTCTTTTGTGTTATGCCACTGACACCCAAGAACGTGAGATAGATCCTTCCATGACTCCATCTTTGCACTAAGCCATGAATTGACTCCTTTGACGCTCCAACCTATTTCTTGAATGAATGCAAATTACCAAGTGACTCTTTCCCCTATTCCTTGCTCCCTAAATTAGCACATGAAGAATGAGCAATTCACCACAATCCCTTGTTGCCATTTGATGAAGAGTCCCACATGCTTTAGTAGGGGAATGAGAGGACGAGTTCATAATTCCGTATGAAGCATTTACTCTCAACACCTTCAGGAATTCATGGGGAAGTACGATTTGTTGCTGCCACCTTGCATCATTGAAGTAGAGATGATTAACACTTTCTTGTTAGTTTGCATCATGTGTACTTTGATATGGTTTATAATTATCATTAGGGGATGTGGGTCGGATGGGTGGCCCCCTTAATTTACAAAGACCTTGTGCTAAGGAGCAAGAAAGGTTGGATTGTGATTTTTCCACTCTTTTGTGTTTCCTCAACACGTGAAAAACTTCCATTTTATTAAACTTCTTGGATCTCATAAGAATTCCAGTGATCATTCGATTTAGGTATAGGTATTTTTGTGGAGTTTTAGAAATCATGGAGTGGATAATCATTTCTAAGTATTCGACAATGGTGATATTTTGACATCCTTTTTCTAGAGTGAGATTGCCCCCCTGCCATAATGCCAGAGCCTTCACTTGTTTGTTTAGGGAAATTCCTAATCCCTAGGCGAACTTCCATTCTTGAGGTTCATCAAGGCCAAGTAGTACCCCTCCTGTTCCTGTTGCCCTGGTTAATTTAACTAGATATCAAGGGATGCCTCCTGTAGAAGGAGCAAGCCGATAAGTCGACTTGAATGACAGCCGACTTAGTCGATCAGCCGACTAAGTCGATGGGCTGACTTAGTCGATCAAATCGACTAAGTCGGTCAGCTGACTAAAATTAGAGATTAGGTCGACCACCTAAGGTCATGTCGGTTCACCAAACCGACATGTAGTTATTTTTTAACCATTCTGTAATAATATATATTAGGCTGTTGAGCCAGATGAGAACTCAGTTCATTTCTCTATGTTGTATGGACTCATTCGTATAATATAATCGGTTATTCACCTATTTGTTCTTATCTTTTGTCTATGTTTTATTTATATATGTTTTAGTGTGTATTATTGGTAACCTTATGTGACATGTGAGATTACAACATTGGTTCCATTGCCGGTAGTACATGACTGGAATGTATGTAAACAGATGATACCAGAGGAGGAGATTAAGGACTGGTGGGAACGTAAACTTGCAAACTATTTGCAGAATTACGCGTGAAGGAACAGATTAACAATCGCACAAGCAAAAGAAAGATTTTTCACAGAGATGCATGAAAAGTTTTTCGAATCAGTGCCCCAACTTTTGAAGAAATTACTGGATGAGAAAGTCGGATGGGTTTAAAGAACAACAGTTGCTGGGAAAACTGATCTGCGGAGGTAGAACAAACTTGTCGAAGTGGTTTGAAAGAATCATCGATGACTTCTGTGAGGAGCAAGTAGTCGAAGACAGAACTTCGATGGAAACAGTCAAGGAGAAATTTTACACAAATCTCACCGAACAATTTATGTGTTCCCTACCGACCTTGCTGTTCAAATTCTTGATCAAGAAAGGAGCAGGACATATCGTCGAACCTTGTCCATCACTTCACGAACTTCTATCAAACTCTAACAGAGCGGAGAAGAAAAGGAAGTGGGAAATGTTCATTGTATAAAGGGAGTGGGAATACTTCCTAAGCAAATAGACTGAACTATCTGGGCTTTCTAAAAAGCGTTGGGTAGGCTATGTGGGGGTAGCTGGTCATATGTCGACGATAGAGTATAGTGGATTCTAGTCTACTAGAACCAGATACCAGGCACCAGTAATGAGAAGTTAACTAAAAGGAAACTCAAGAGAATAGTATCATACGAAGGTATGTCAGACATTCAGAAGATAGAGAGAGAAGAGAGACACCAGAGAAGGGAAGCAAGACGAGAAAGAGCCTTAGATCTGCACAGAGGAAGGAGTCCTAGGGAGCATGACCATGAAAAGAATCTGCCAGAGTCGGGTCATGACTGACATGAAGAAGGTGTGGAACAAGAAGCGTCTACTGCGGAGGAAGAATTGTGGATCAAGTAGCCAGAAGCTCTCCAATTAAGAGCTCCCAATGAAGGAACAACCCTCTTGTTACCACCTAAGTTGTACTTAGTGGTTTTTTATCAAGTGAGCCTGGTGAACCGAACAAGGATAACTTGTTCGGACATCAGAAGACCTGTGGAAGTACTTCTGGGAAGTGCTTGTTGTACTATATCACATGTTCATACCCCATGGGGGAATTATAATAAATGTTCTAGCATGATAGTGTCTGTAAAAGACTCGGTC
>LPNX010862594.1:24353-38632 GCA_001517045.1 Pseudotsuga menziesii
CATAAATCCTTAACTGAAGGAGGTGATCAAATCAGATCCAGAGTTGATCTTGAGCATCCTTTATGGGGAATTTCGCCCTCCCTCTCTCCTCAACACGTTTTGGCTCATCTGGATGAGTTTTGGGCTGATGTGTCAGTGTATGGGTTGATGTGTCAGCCAGATCAGGCCCTCGGTTGACAAGTAGGCTCAGTTCAGCCTCAGTTCTGCATTGACGAACTCTCCATCAGTTGATTTCACTTGATTCCATGAGGAATTACACCCCCCCTGGGCTGGATGGCCTGTAAATTGTATATATCCTGCTTGAGGCTCCCTCTTCCAAGCTAGTAAGAGCTGGACCGAAGGGCTTGCCATTGTAATACTGTTGTAATCTTTCGATTGTTGAAATAAAGAAGCTTTGGAGGCTAAATGGTGTAATGCTCTCATATGTGTGGATTAAGCATTGTCTTATGGCTATTGATGTTGCCGGCTTTTCTCTCAATTTCTGCATCTGAACCCTGTCTGGCTTGAACGATTCAGCTGAATCAATAGGAGTACAGTTGGGCAAGTAAGGTTACTTGTTTTTCTTATATGTCATAGAATATATGTTATAAAATATTGATTATACATGTTTAATAAGTTTATTTGCATGTAATTCTTGTTTATTTTTCATATATATATCCAGATCTCATGAGGTTTTGTGCAGGATTGTGTGTTTAGCTTTCAGGTAGTAAGGATTGGACGAGCTGTGGATCTAGTTGGACTCCACAGCGCATCCAAATTTTTTTGAAGACATTTCCCCTCTGCATTCCACTAACAAGTTTCCTCTTCAGATCTGCTTCAACAACAAGCACCTTTCTTCCCCTTTCTCTCCTTTAAAATCTAAAATTTTCCTCAAATCGGTTACTTAAAAGGTTTCTTATTACTTTGATCTATCTCACTAAGAAAAATACACATAGATCTAATCAGTAATATCCCTCCCAAATTCTAGATCTTAGTTTTGTTTTTCACCTAAAGTTCAATTTCAAGAGATCTAGCTAAAAGTACCTTATTTTCGCAAGCAATTTAGTGAAAATTCATAGCTTGCTGTTAAGGTAGTTTCATTTGCTGTTAGATAAGTTTAATATTCTGCAATATCAGTGCAATTTAATTGGATGCAAAAACAGTAATCCAATATCCCAAGGAAAGCTTGCTTTCCTTGGTTCCTTTTTCGTCGTTTTAGCTAGTTTGACCGCATTATTTTTGAGATAAAGTAGGCTGATCCAAAGGTACTATTAAAGTGCCTTTGGACATATCTTATTCTAACTTTATTGCTTTCCTTTATCAAGTCTAACAGAAATAAATGGAAGCTGCTGTCCGAAGTGGTCTCAGGAGCGTTCAAATCCCCCCAAGGGTCTCCCTTTTCACCAAAAAAATCTTAATTATTTTGCAAAATTGTAAAAACTTGGTTTCAGCCTGTATAAGGACCAAGAAAGTTCTGATTTATGATTTCTTTGATATTGTAACCGCTGTAATAAAATCATTTTTGGAATAGGCTCTTTCGAGCCCATTCCCCATCCCCCCTAGGGGGATTCGCGTCGGTGCTCTTTTCGTCGTTTTCTGCTTATTTCATTTTTACTAGAATTGATCTGATTTTCAAGACAGTATACTTGATCTTGTTATTAATTCCATACTCCATATCTCACATTTCAAAGTAATCGTAATACTTACCCCACAATTTCCCGATTGACCCGAAAGGGGAAAGAGATCCATCATAGGATTAATTAAGAAATCTGAATTGTGTATCTTTTTTCTTTCTTCTACATTTTGTTTATAAGAAACTATAAAATTTACCCCTCCTCGATTCCCTGATTGAGATCCACTTGGATCGAAAGAGGTTCTTGGAGGCTTTTCTTTTAAACAAGAACATCCAGTTTAAAACTTACTAAAATCAACAAGAATCCAGTGTGTATGCTCTGCAATTGGATGCATTTTGTTCGATCAGTCAAGATGTATCAAAAGTACTTGGGTGACTAGCATAATTAGGACTCACCCTCCCCAATTGACAAACCATCAAGTGAAATTCCAACACCTCGATCAAACCTCTACGGTGGCCAAATACCCAAAGGAAGTGGGAACTTTTGAAAAGTGACCTTGGGGCACCGATCTCTGTCACACCCTAACGGGTGCATTACGAACAATAGCCCCAGAGACTCCATTTCATCCCACATATTCCTTGCGGGTAGCCGTGAAGGTTTAGTTTTGGACATACTCCAAGTACTCTCGGGTATATCTGGAGTCCCCCTTTGCCTAATTTAATCAACTCATACTTCACATTTAACTTAAAACATACCAAGATGCAATCGCAAAACATTCACTCCAAGCACATGCAAGAACATCGATTTTATTGATTTGACTCCAATTTAAGGCACTGGTATTTTTTGCTTCATATATACATTGTGTATCAGCTTTGTGCTTTCATGTGTTTATTTTCGTATCTCGTCATCTTTAATTGTCTATAGTTAAAATATTTCAAACTCCTAAGTAACTGATTCAGTTTAACATCATCACACTAAGAAATCATCCTTAGTAACTTAATAGGGTCTACCCCCCTTGGCTTCGTTAGGAGTTGAGCCTAAACGGATGAGTCAAGAACAAGGTGACAGCCTTGACTTGAGACTTGCCCCCAAGGACACACCGAGTGGCTTGAATATTTTTGCCACGTGACCCAGGTGTGTGAAAGGCGGCAACACCTCTCTCCATTGAATCTGCGTACTCGAATACAGACTATTGTCGAAGAGGACCTCTAACTACGAGTTGGTGACTTCAGTATATGGAGTCGACTAGATGACGAAACATACACTAGATAACACCTCATTATATGTCGACTAGAGAAAGGAAATTGGGTGACCTTTCAAGCGACACCATCCAACCGAAGTATCCACTTGCTCTTACCGACACATGAAGGAGTGGCCCCCCTGCCAAATACAGCTTTAGAAGAAACAGAACATTCATAACTACGGACAAATAGTTGCAGTGGACCATCGACAGCAAAAGTCGACATCAACCGACTACAAGTCGATAAAGAATCGACAATCGACGGGAACGAAAGTTCCGTCGACCAAAGTTCCATAGAGACAAATACACCAATAACCCCACCACCCTCCACAACACCCCCACCTCCACCACCGCCACCTCCTGAGAGCAGTGACAGTGATTCAGACATGGGTCACGGATTGGCTCACATTCCTCTATATGAGGGGGATGAGGACCCCAGACGACACTGGTTCATCTGTAAGTCGACTTGGGAGGCCAACCAAGTTACAGATGAAGATAGAAAAATGGCAGAGTTCGTCGGTGCCTTAAGGAAAATGGAATTGACATGGTACATGACCTTTTCAGAAAGACAACCTAGAGCAACAAAAGCCAAGATTAAGGCGCAATTTTTGTCATTTTTCAAAACCCCAGATGCTAAGCACTTAGCTGCAAAAAAACCAAAAACCACATCACAAAAGCCAGGGGAATCTATCCGTGGCTATGATAAGCATTGGAAAGACCTACTGAGCTAGATGGATTATGTTATAGATGAGCAGTTACTATTCCAGTGGTTTCTTGCAGGGCTATCTCAGAAAGTGCACCGACACATTAGTCTGAAAATGTTCAAAACTTACGAAGATGCGCTAACAAAAGCTCTTCAGGTCAAGATGGATGAAGACATACCCGCTTACCCCACAGACCACTGATTGGAAGAATAGCTTGAGAATGTACAGAAGTCTCTGAAGGAACTAAGCCTCAAGAATCAAGAGATCTGATGCACCAAATGCTCGACGACCAGCCATTCCAAAGATAACTGTTGACAGGAGTACAGCCGACAGGACGTTCGATTTGTACAGACCAAGTCTTTTTGCGACATTTACCAGGAGCATGGAGATCACTCGACGAAATATTTCTCGTTCAACATGAAGAATGACAAAGCCTCATGGTGTGCCATCTGTGAGACCAAAAGTCATAACACGGTCGACTGTCAGTTGAACTTGAAGAACCGACAAAACTATCAAGTGGTCTACCAAACTAATACAGTAGCACAGCATAACGAGCAAAACAATCTAGCAAACAATCAGAATGGTCAAAGATACGATGGTCGATGATATGAGCACTAGTACTACAATTGACGCCCAGGCTACGGAGGAAGAGGTCGATTCTCCGGGAATTGCGACAACTAACCACATCGACCCATCCAGTGCTTCGCATGTTATAAAGAGGGTCATTGGTATGCAGACTGTCCATACAAGGATAGAACTGATCTCAAATTCTGTACTCACTGTGGGGTAGGGGATCACTCACTAGAGGATTTCCCTACCATGTTAGAAAAAATTAATACGAAAAAAAATGTTAATGTCTTGTCCTGTGTGCAAAAAAATGATGTACTAAACACCAAAAATTTACATATTGTAACTCGACAACGAACAAAAATAGGAGCTGATAACCCACGAATTAGTAAAATAAAAGAGAAAAATGTCTATCCTGACCCACTAAAAGAAAAACAAATATACAAAGAGGAAACTAATGTATTCAAAGAAATTGCATGACAGGAAAACATTCATAATAGTCGACCCAACACAATAAATGAATTAATCCAGCTCGTTCAAACAGACAATTTAGTATCCCAGTTTATCGATTTGTTGTATGAAATAAAAGGTACCCACTCTGAAAAACAAACAAAGAACATCTGCATCTTAAATAAAAAAGACAAAAGTGATGCCAACCCCCTTGTCGACCTAGAAATCGAAGGTTACCACGTCCGACAAGTAGTGCTCGACTTCAGCTCACAAGTAAACATCATGACTCGTGACACTTGGGAACAAATGGACAGACCTCAACTCTATGAGTCCGACATATACATGAAACTAGCCAACCAAGGCCTAATTGAACCCAATGGAGTTTGGAAAAATGTCGACACGACTATAAAAGGAATCTCGACCAAGGTCAACTTCGAAATCATCGACCCAAAGGAAGGATCCAGTTCCCTCCCAATGCTAGTCGGTCGACCTTGGGGTAGAAATATGAAAGCAACCATATCCCTGGACAAGGAACGAATCAAATTAAAAGGAAATGGACAAAAGGTCATTGTACCCATTCATCCATCTCAAGGGGAACCTTGGACTGAACCTATTGATGAAGAAGTCGATGTCCGACAACTTTACCAAATCCATAACAACGCAGAATGCATAGAACCAAATATCTATGGAGAACTACATTTAGGCAACCAAGACTCAATTGGTTATAATTCCGACGCTGAATTATATGACTGGGAGATCAAGAACTACAAAACACAAGCAAGAGGGTGCTGGACTATACAAAAAGTGTAGAAAAATCCCACCCAACAGTGCTTCATAGTGTCCATTGTCCCAAAGATCTTTAAGAAGAAAATTAGGGAACACCCTACTCTACAACCGACCAACCTGAATACTACACAACTACCAAGATATAAGGAAAGGGAATCACCAGTCATGCATGTCGAACAAGTTTCCAAAAATATTAGTGAACATGGCCGACTTCAAAGCCTGGTTGAAACTTTTATAGGACAAGCTGCTAGATGGTGGGATACCCATCAGACAGATTACAGACTTGGACAACTGCTTTGACTTACTTTGTCGAAAGATTTGGAGGAAAGAAGTTAACCCAACAAGCTCAGATACCTGTATTCACTCAAGGACAGAACCCAGAAGATCATATAAAAACCTGTGAAAAGGAGTGGAGAAGACTTGGATACAAGGATGAACGAGCATGGCCACACTTGTTCCCATCAATCCTAGCTGACTTACCAAACAAATGGTATAAGATGGAAGAATCTAGAGGTGAAACCTTCTTATGGCACGAACTCAGGGAAAATTTTATTAAAGATTTCAACTCTATACCTCAAAATGAAAATCTGGTCGAAACAGCAAAACAAATTAAAGAATTTATCCAGCCAACCAAAAATAAACCCTTATAAGATCACCGACAGACAAGGAAATGTAACAAAATAAAAACACAGCTAAAGCCACAGTCGACAAGATTACAACTAGAAAACGAAAACACAGAAGGAAAAAGATTTAGATGGAAATCCAACCATGTCGAAACAACAAAACCTATTTGCACCATCCTAAAATTTAAAACAACAGACAAACCAGATACCCACAGAATGATTGCAGCCAACTTCCCTGCCACATTCTCACAGTTCAAAGAAGGAAGTTGACCAATCAATAAGCTAAAGCACCAGAGTGGCTAGATGCTAAAATCAAAACTAAAGAAGTCGACATCTCAAATGATGATCGACCAAAAATGGCAAAGATTGGTGACTATTGTAGTGAAGAATAGACCATAGAGATAATGAACTTACTAATGGAATTCCAAGATGTATTTGCTAGAGATTACAAAGACCTCAAAGGCTTAGTCCACGAAATGGGAGAAATGAAAATTGATACTAAACCTGATGTTCGACCTGTGAATAAAAGACCTTATAAACTAGCTCACAAATACAAGGAGACAATAAAAAAGGAAATTGATAACATGTTGGCAGCAGGCATAATCTACCCTATTGACCAATCAGAATGGGCAAGTCCAATGGTGGTACAACCTAAGAAACATGACCTAACCAGACTAAGAATTTGTGTTGACTTCAGGGAACTAAACAAAGTAACACTGACATACCCATTTCCAACACCTTATGCAGACGAAATCTTGAATGAAGTTGCAGGACATGAATGCTACTCATTTACAGATGGATTCTCAGGCTATAACCAAGTGCCAATAGCTAAAGAGGACCAGAAGAAGACAACATTCGTGTGCGAATTTGGTTCCTTTGCTTACAAAGTTATGCCTTTTGGATTAAAGAATGCACCTGCAGTGTTCTCTCAAATTGTTGTCAAAACATTTCAAGAATATATCTATAAGACCATGGCAATATATTTTGACGACTGGACAATATACTCCATGCTGAAATACCATTGCAAATGGCTCAGACTTATGCTGGAGAGATGTCGACAGATTCAACTCTCCCTAAACATCAAGAAATGCATATTTGTGACCCCCATAGGGATATTATTAGGGCACATTGTCTGTAAGGAAGGTATTAAGGTTGAATTTGCAAAGATTAAAATTATCCTCGACCTGAAACCACCAGTAAACCCAAAACAAGTCAGGGTGTTACTTGGCCACACAGGCTATTACAGAAAATTCATAAGATATTATTCAGATATGACCTATCCTCTTGAAGAACTATTAAGGGAAGATCAAGAGTTTAACTAAACAAAGGAATGCCACATATCATTCAAAAAATTAAAAAGAAAACTAGTCGAAGCCCCCATCCTAAAGTTTCCAAACTGGTCGATCAAATTCCATGTCCATATTGATGCATTAGGCCTCGCAATAGGAGCAATATTAACTCAACCAGGAGATTATGGAATGGACTATCCTATAGTTTACAGTAGCAGAAAGTTAAATAAGGTTGAAAGAAACTATTCGACCACATAAAGAGAAGCCCTAGGAATGGTCTTTGCCCTACAAAAATATAGACATTATCTGTTAGCTAATCCATTTATATATATATACCGACCATCAGGCCCTGAAGTATCTTGTCAATAAACCACTCCATCATGGAAGGATTTATCGATGGCTACTTCTCTTCCAAGAATTTGAGTTTGAAGTTGTTGTTCGACCAGGCAAATTAAATGTAGGTCCCGACCATTTATCCCGAATCGACACAGGAGAAGAACTAACAAGAGTAAAAAATGACTTACCTGATGCACATTTATTTTGGATAGAAGCAATCCCAACAGAACTAGAAGAAATAGCTTAGTTCTTAGAAGATGGACATGCACCAGAAGGTATGAGCACCAAGAAAAAACAAATCTTAGCTATGAAGGCTGCACCATAGAGTCTCATAAATGGATTTTTATACAAAACAGGATTAGATGATATCCTTAGAAAATGTGTAATAGAACATGAACGAGACAACATTATGCATGAAGCACACTATGGACCTGTAGGAGGACATTTCCAAGCAGACACAACTGCAAAGAAAATCCAACAGTCAGGATTATGGTGGTCGACACTCCACAAAGATTGCAAAAATTTTGTTAGTCGATGTGACAGATGTCAATGACTAGGTTGACCCCTGCCTAGTACAGAAATGCCTTTGATATCAGTAAACCCCAGTCTCACATTTGAAATTTGGGCCATAGACTTCATAGGACCATTTCCTATACCAGCAAAAAGGTCAGGTGCAAGGTATATCATTACTGCAGTGGAATATGTCACTAAATGGGCAGAAGCAGAACCAGTCGATACATGCTCTAGTGAGATAGCTGCTAAGTTTATCTATGAGAATATCATCACTATATTTGGATGTCCACTAACCCTGATTAGCGACCAGGGGACACACTTGATCAACAAAACTATCAAAACCCTAACCGACCAGTTCCAAATTGACCACCATCAGAGTACAACATATCATCCTCAGTCGAATGGAGCAATTGAAGCATTCAATAAAACACTAACAAAAGGATTAACCAAAATCTGTAATGCTAATAAGAACGACTGGGATGAGAAAATACCTGTAGTCTTATGGGCATACATAACAGCCTATAAACAATCGACCGTCCAAACTCCTTTTCGACTAGTCTATGGACAAGAAGCAATAGTTCCACTACACTTCTGACAATAGACATCTATTATCATAGAAATACTACATGTCGATGTCGAACAGGGAAGGAAGGACCGACTATTTCAACTCAGCAAGCTAGAAGAGCACCGAATCATGGCTATACAACACCAAGAAATCCAGAAGCAATAATAGAAAGTATGGCACGACCACAATATCAAGAACAAAAACCTGTCGGTCGAAGACCTTGCTTTACTATACAATAGTCGGGTCAAAGGAAAACCTAAGAAGCTCCACACATAATGGATGGGACCTTATGTTGTTGAAGAGATACATCCCAACAGATTAGTCCGACTAAGGACATTACAGGGCATAGTATTTCGGAAGCTCGTTAATGGAGCCCGACTAAAATGCTACAGAAACTAAATCTTAAAAAAATAAAAATAAAAAATCATATAACGACCATAACCGTCAACCAAAATCCATAAAAAAACCAAAATTTCAAAAACAAAATAATACCCTACAGATAGAAAACCATGATAGGAAATCACCATCTCAACAACCGCAATCATGCCCATCGACATAACACCATCGACCATTTTCATCGACCAACCACTTCCACCGACCATTGTCATCACCGACATCAACCGACGAATTTGATAGTCCCATCGCGCATTCATGACATCGAGCACCGAAAGCACTTCGCCATTAACACACACTCACGTATTCCAGCTGGAACATCACGTCCGCCATTAATACACCCATCAACGCACACACCCACATCATCGCCTATAAATACTGGATCGCTGAAGGATCATTCATCGCAACCTATACAGACAGAGCATCTGTGCACCCAGTCGACCAAAATTCGAGAACCCCTTAGTGACATCGACCACCAAACCGACACAATGGCCCCCAAACAAACTAGAGCCTCGACTAAATCCAAGGAAATACAGGCTGCGGATACACCTTTAGTCCGTAGGCTGAAAAACATAAAAAATGCCAAAGTACAAGAAGGCCCATGGCAAACGCTATGGACTGAAATACAAGAATGGGCCTTTGTCGACAAAAAGGCCACTTAAGCAGCAGAGAAAATCAAACGTAGCACTCTCTTCAGCTATGCCAATGCATCGCTTATGGCCAGGTTTGGTGGTACAAAGGAAACTGCTGTCAAGTTCATCATCAGTCAGTATCACAATGACCAGTTCTAATTCGACGAGCCAGTCAACATCTCTGGAGATGTCATCTCCAAGTTGACCGGTCTCGTTAATGGAGGAGACCCCGTACAAGTCAGAATCAAACAAGGACTGGTCGAGGAACTCACTAGGTCACCTTCCAGAAAAAATTCCAAGGGGTTGATGATTAGCCAAATCACAATCTAAACACCACAGATTGTGGCCAAAATCATTGCAATAACACTCACTCCAGCAGGTCGAGGCAGCGAACTTAAGTTAGTAATGCTAGAAGTCGTCGACACCATTGCCACCAACGAATGAATATACAGATGGGCTGATTATGTCGTTGACATGGTGAATACCATCTTTGAGAGATGTCAAGAAACAGGGGTATCATAAAGTTCCCCTCCCTCATCTTATGGATTGTCATGTACCACATCTTCCTAGAGGGGAGCCCAGTCTTTCGGGAACCGTCCAAGTTCGACATGTGGAGGCTTAAACCATTCTCCCAGAACGGAACCTTGCATGAACTTGAGCATGGGAAAATACTGTTGGAGAACTGGTTTCAACAGCTCAAAGTATGCACGACTAGATGGAGGGTGCCTCAAAACATCCGATGAAATATACCGACAAACTCCCACATCCAGCTGGAGCTCGACCATACCTCGGTGTGGTACATGCAGGGCGACAATTCCAATGCCAAAGCCTTCGACTACTATCCATCTGTCAACTAGATCTTTCAGGAACTGTCTTGACAGGCCAAAACAAAAATACCAGTACCAGCAGCAGCAAAACCGATCAACTTCTCGATCGAGGAGCCGCTCACAGACCAAGAAAAAGAGGAACACTATGAGCTCAACCTCTATATCAGCATGTTTGTGTTGGAGGAGACACTGGTCGAACACACCAGTAGACTACAGATAACCATCAAACCTCTGACCGCAAAAAGAACAGAACCCCAATCTGCAAAGCCAAAGCTGCAGCCACAGCAACAGATAACTCCTCCGGCTGCAGAAAGGGTTGTCCCGACTCAAGAACCAATGGCCGAGACAGAACCGGATAACCCTGAGTATGCTGTTACAAAAGGCATTATCCAAAAACTCTCAAAAGAAATAGCAGCAGCCAGGAAGAGAATAAAAACACAAGAGCCACAATAAGGTAAAGGTAAGCGCAAGCTTATACTTTCCAACTCCTCAGAATACGAAGACGAACTGGTAGCCATGGCCCTCAACATCATAGAGGATGCAACAACAAATAAAGTACCAGTCGAAACCCAGTTCCAGCGATTTATCGACGCTGGAGCACAAGCAGGTCGATCGAAGAAGGCAAAGACTACGACGCCGCCTAAAAACATCGTCGATCTTGTGTCGACACCTCCACCCCCATCACCGACGCAAATAACCGAGGAACAAGCACCAGCACAATAATGAGTGAGCCCCCTCGACTTATGCAAAAGTGCGATGCCGGAGGCTATCAAAGCAAAATTCGATAGAGATAGGGACTTGCAGGCTTTCTTTGAGAAACTGCCTGTGATTTTTACGTCGGCTCAAAAAATTTCTACAAAAGCGCCTATGTTCACGTCCGGAGGACACCAACTAGGACAGGGCGCCCAGTCCCCAATCGTTGCAACCATCTCGTCAGTTTTCGAAAGAAATCCTGATAAGGAATTCGAGGTGATTGCACGTCAGTCCTTAATTATTGCACTGACCATCCCCATACCCCAAGACGACCTACCAGCCACTGCACCGATTGAAGAAGAAGAGACTGAGGAGGACATCGCTTGACAAATCAACCAAATGTTCTCTGACGTTGACTCGCCCCCTCAACCTGACAAACCACCATCTCCACCACCACCACCACCCCCCAACTCAGAGAAACACCCACCACAACCAACCACATCCAAACAACCAGAGGTGGTAGTCATCCCACCTCCCCAACCAGAGAAACCATCAACCTCTATCCCACAAACCAAAGACCCAACCTCAACTATTGCAGGTACACAGGAAGCAGATAAAGAGAAGCATAAGAAGCGGAAGGAGTAGTAGAAAAATGAGCATCATGGACAGCCTTCAAAGGTCCAAATTAGATTGAAGGATGCAATCTCCCTAACCGACACAGAGCTAGCACAACTCCTGAAGACCCTGTCAAGTGAAGCAAAGACGAGGAGTGAGCAAAGAAATAAGGAACTCAAGGACAGAAACATAGAACAGGTTGAGTTTCTCGACAAATGCAGGAATCTGGCCCAGTCCATCATGTCGAGCCCCATAGAAGTCGACACAGACAAACCGCTTAAAAGAGCGTATCAACTATTTGAAAGCATGGTGTCGATAGTCCAAGCTCACATCCAGGAAACTAAGGAGGAACAAAAAGAGAAAATTTCCCGACTCCTAATGGCATAGCACACTGCATTTTCTGAAGCCTATAAAGTGTTGTAGGATCATATGGAGGAGTTTGTCGTAACTGAAGAAGTACTAAGAGACTGTCCTAATCACTACGGGCAAGTTTATCAGCAGACTCGATAGACTCAACAAGGGATTCAGGCCTTAGAGAGCAGAAAAACCACTGAAGAAGCACTTAGAACGACAATAGAGGAACAGTTAGTGCTTGAGACTACCAAACTGCAGAAAATAGAAAGGCAAGCACATCAGTGGGTGCAACAAGCTCTTCCTAACTTAGAGAAAGTCGACATCATCTACCCGCAGATGAAACGACTTATCAAGACTGCAGAGGAGAAGGACCAATTCATGGGTCCCGACATGGAGAGGATAGCTGAAGTCTCCGTTTCCGAGAAGATGTAGATCTTATCAGCCTTGACCACACTCACCATCGACATCCACAAAATTTTGCAGAGTTGGACAGATTTCCAACATCACCTCGCAGTAACAGCCCTAGCCATTGTAGAAATCTGTGTACAGAAAAGACCGACCATCAGACTTCACAGCCCACAGCAATAACTATTAAAGGCCAGCAAGAATTTTGTACCTCCCTATTTCTTCGGGATGAAGAAACGTTTTGTTCATGGGGGAGATGTAGAAGAAGCAAGTCGATAAGTCAACTTGAACGACAGCCGACTTAGTTGATCAGCCGACTAAGTCAGTCGGTCGACTAAAATTAGAGATTAGGTCGACCACCTAAGGTCGTGTCGGTTCACCGAACCGACAGGTAGTTATTTTGTAACCGTTCTGTAATCATATATATTAGGCTGTTGAGCCATATGAGAACTCAGTTTAGTTCTTTGTGTTGTATGGACTCATTTGTATAATATAATCTGTTATTCACCTATTTGTTGTTATCTCTTGTCTCTATTTTATTTATATATGTTTTAGTGTGTATTATTGGTAACCTTATGTGATCTGTGAGATTACAACACCTCCCAAAATATTTTTGTTACCCCACTCTAAATACACCTTTGCAATTAAAAAATCCCCTCTTTTCATTATATATATTACATAATATTTTTAATAGCCATTTTATTTCTATTCCATATAATGTTAATATGACACAATTCTTATAAGCCTTGGAAATCTTGCATTGTGAAATATGAAATATGGGTGCGAGCACATATTTCAAGATGGGGAACAAAAACTTAAATGTAGTATGTCTTCATTTAGTGGGAGCACTCAACTTCACACCACCTTCACATGCAAATCGCACCTATTCAAACCTTAATACACCTTCACACATAATGAGATTCACATTACCTTCATAGACAAAGTACATATTCAAACACTCCCCATACCTGATTCATTGAGTCCCTCCCTCACAACAACTAATTCTAATCCCCCCAATATTTATATATATGTAAAAAATATCCTTAAACCTTATATATTTGATAATAAATAATTATTGTCATTTTTTAGAATATTATACTCTTTTATACAATTCAATTTGATATAACAACAACAATTACGTTAATAATGATTTAGTTTTAAAATCATTTTACATTAAAAATCACATTAATATATAAAATCACATTAATATATAAAACCCCTTGATAAAAAAACAAAAAAACATCTTAAAAAAAAAGATCTTCACAAAAAGTTCCGTAATAAGAAGATCCCTACTATTACCACGCAGCACCAAGGTGATAGATGAGATTCACAGTAACTTTATAAACAAATTACCTATTCAAACATTAGCCTTATTTAATTCACGTAAGCTCTCCTCCCATAAAAATGAATTATAATCCCCCAATACATATATGTAAAAATACCCTTGAACACCATATACCAATACTATATTATCAACATCTTAAAAATATAATACTTCTACATATGAATCTATTTACTATTATTATAATAGCAATAACAATAAAAGTAATATTCTTTTTGTTAATAATGATTTATTATTAAATTCGTATTTATATCCTATTAATAAAAACAAAATCCTTTAATAAAAAACTAAAAAACCTTCATTAAAACAAATACCTACTACGAAGGTGATCATAGGAGAATATAAAAGGTGATCATAAAAGAACATAAAAGGTAGCTCAACATAATTCACAA
>LPNX010862594.1:38752-65496 GCA_001517045.1 Pseudotsuga menziesii
TTTTTGTCAAGTGATTTTATCTTTGCACTTAAAATGCCCAAAAAACAACAAATATTACAAGATTTTGTGAATTTAATTCACCGGATTTTGGCTGAAAATCGACAGGAAAATCAAAATCGTCCCCTAGTGAGACAGCTCCAAAAATAAAACTACAGACCCTCAGAAGGCTTTTTGGTAAGCAACCAACGGAGTTGGTTTATCTCTAGACCATTTGCACTTTTTCAGCCAAGTTTGGTAGGAATCAGGCAATACGATTTATTGTTGAAAATGAGTTTTTAAGTGTTAAAATTGCATTTTTTATTGCAGAAATGGATTCATGACCCTTGATTAATCTTGGGGCATCCAGATTATGCAATTCCAATCACTGAAAACTACCCTTTAAACAATTTCCACCAAATTTTAGCCAAAAAAACTAGCCAAATTTTAAATGCAAATAGTCTAGAATTTAACTCATTGCACAACCAACAGATCTGACATCTATGACACACGGTTAAATTAAAAAAATAAAACTTTGCAAAACTTTTTTCGGCGAGTAATAATGAATGTGCACGGCACTGAAAAATATGATGGGAGTGGAAATAGCCAATTGAAATTCCTATGGAATTCTCAACTTCTGGGTTGTCATGTTGTTGTTTTGAACATCTACATTAGATTGTAGATGAATGTGTATTCGTTAGTGTCAACTGTGTTATCATCAGTTTGTCTTTGTGAGCGAGCTGAATTATTTAAATATGGATGATTTTCTTTGTTTTTGTTAGTTTTTATCAGTTTTTGGTTATAAATTTTTATGGAATTTTTAAAATTTGCAAAAATATTATTAGATTTTATAGAGTATGGATATTAAGAGTTTTTGTGTTATTTAATATCATTTTTTAGTTTAAAATCGTCCAGCAAACAACATAAATTACAAATTTTATAAGTTAAATTCACCACCAACCAAAAAAAAAGTTAAACTAAAAGTCAAAATAATCCCCTGGTAAGTGTCTCCTTGGAAAGGAGGCAATGGGTCCAGCACCGTAAGTAAGTCTGCTTGCGTGAAAGTGTAAGCATCATAATTGGCCTAAAGAGGCTCAACAGGGCCTACACCACTAGTATGGTTTAATATAGTTGAGTGCGTAAAACAATTGAAAAACCATAAACATATGTTCAGCTATTTTTTTTAACATAAGAAAACAATCACAATTTTATAAAATTATAACAAAATTGCATTGCTTTTATAGTGTTAGATTTAGATAAAAAAATTAATATAAACTAAATTAAATAAATGATTTTCAAACATAAACATTACTTATAAATTTAAATTTTCTATTAAATTTAAACAAAATTTATGCTACTTAAAAAATAAATTGAAGTGTATAAGAACTCCATCCATTTATACATATAAAGTGGTTATGCCAAGATCAAGTTTGAACATATAAAGTGGTTATGCCAAGATCAAGTTTGAACGGTAGGGTCTTATTTCATTTTGAAGGCTTATGATATATGAACCCTTCAATAATGACATGTTAAAATAATATATCAAAATAATATTGTATAACGAAAGCAATGTAATTAAATTTTTTTTTTAACAAAAACTTGAGAGTAAAAGGGTTGTGCACATCCATTCACTACATAGCTAAAGAAATTGATAGATGAAAACTGAGACAGAATATTTACAACTGTTGCTGGCCAAAAAGCAAGTCTTCTAATGTTGTTGTGGTAGTTCTACTATGTACTATAACTGAAGTAGTATAAATTCGAATGAACTCCTGGTTCAAAAGTGCAAAAAAAAACATTTGCTAGAAGAAAGAAGTCATTTGGGTTTGCCTGAGAACCCCGCAGGAAGGATGACACAAAGTTCATCCATTGGTCGAGCAACTTCTCCAAGATTGTCTTGACAGTGGCTGCACTAATTCATCTGTGCTAGTTTCTGAAGGTCTTCCTGTATGCGGTCCACTGTGCCCATCAACTCTCTGAGATCCCTGTCGTGGTCGTCGATATGGGAGTCATGGAAACTAGTTTGATAAGAAACATGGCCCACATCTCCAACCAATTGCTTAACGTCAGACACCATCTCCCTATTATTCATGATGCCCACTGCTACAAAGTCTGCTAGCCTATGTATGTTTTTCTTTAGGTCGTCCAGACCCTCCTTAACAATGTATTTCATTGAGCCCGAACCTCTGTAATCCATACTGAAATCTGCAACTGGGGAGAGACAATGCCAAAGGTGGAGTCACTTGGATTTATCTCAACAGAGGAGGCTCGAACCCAGTCGACAAAGTATTCACTATTCAACTGGGAGGGGCGACTTCAACTAAAGCCATGGAGGGAATTGATACAGAGGACTCGACCTCTGAAGAAGTTGCAGGCCCAAGACTCGCAGAAAAGGTAAGAAAAGAGATGAGGAGCTCTTCTGTCTCGCCGAGAAGCTCCAAGAATAAACATTGTGGCAGAGGGGAGGCCAAAAGATGATACAGATCAATAGAATATTGTGTGAAACACCGAAGTGACAGAGGATACAGACTAGCAGAACCAGAGGGGAGGAGCTCTGCACCTTCAGTCAAGAAAGCCAAATGTGGTGGAGGAGGGAAGAGGGTGTTCAAAAACCAGCGAGAGCCCATGGATCGTGTGGAAGGACTGGCTGTCATGGGGGAAAAGGACATGTAATGAAGGCTAGAGGAGACGAGAGTAAGGAGAGAGGACATGGAGTTAAGGAAGGGAGGAGTAGGAGGACACACATCGAGGAGGTGGCTACATGGGCTTCCAAGGAGGGGCACGAAGATCCATATTGTTGTAAAGGAAAGTATCCTATGGCTAGGGTTTAAGAGGCCATCAACATACTGGGGTTGAAAGAGAGATGCACAATGTTCAGCAAGCATATATAAGCAAGTTTCAGAGATAAGAAAGGTCCACACCTGATAAACTGAAGGCTGGTCCAAGCTTTCTCTTCAATCCTCTTCTTGCTCCTCTCGCTCTAAGAGACCTGCAAAATGAATTATACCTTCCTCAAACCATTATGACCACATATAGAATGATGATAATCAAATAAACATGAAACAATGATCCGAATAACATCATATGATCATAAACAAAGATTCAATCACACATTGAACAATCATTTAGGGAAGAATAAGGACATCATATCTTTATTAATCTTGAAAACAAGTACAAGTATACATTCTCTTCAAGTTCGGCACCTCACGAAACCTTGATCCAGTTCTGCTGCTTCTCTTCTCCAAAGAACTCAGCCTCCAAGCTCTGCAACACAAGGGGATGACCGCCAAAGCAAAGGTGTGGGCAAAGAGAGCTCCAAATCCTCCAGCATAACAATGCAAAAATTCAAGTCTCCTCTCATGGACCTCCCTACCTCTATTTATATGGTTAAGGAAGAGTTAGGGGCGAAGACAAAGTAGTTACAACTGAAGGAGTCAGTTGCATAACTACCCAAACTACCCGAAATTCAAAAGGCATGTTTTTTGACATTTTTAAAAGGCATACGTGGGTTGCATAACTGGACAGTTGCGTACACGAAAAGTATATGCGGGTTGCTATTACAGAAAGTCACGTATACATAGCATATGCGGGTACTACAGAGAGCAACTCGTGTATCATACGCGGGTTTGCCTTAAGGCAAGTCGTGTATAGACAAAAAAACTCAATTTTAGGGTATTTCTACGCATTTTCAGACTTTGGTGTCTTCTGGAAAGTTTTAGCTAACAGAAATATCTTTCCAACGGTGTAGAGATGAGGTCAAACGGAGTTATAGAACGCAAGATACAGGTCCTCCAATTTAGGCGTTTTTCCAATGGATTTCAGTGACTTTCATGAAGTGCCATCATGGAAGTGTCAACATGCGACAGAATCATGGGAAAGTGGTCACAGGCAAAGAAGTGTCATTTTGAGCTATAACAAATATGACGGGACAAGCAGGCGCCAATGAGAAGGGGTCGAGCGAGGGAAAATGGAGGATGCTTAGAGCTAGGTTAGGGAATAATTTTTGTAAGCAACATCAAGATCATTGAGAGAAATGGAGTCTTGGGAGAGGGAGGCACCTTTATTGACTAAGTTGTCATCGTAAGCATTATTCAATCTAAGGATGTGGAAGAAGGAAGTGCTTGGGGGGAGAGGTAATTGAGAAATCCTCTTGTAGTAATTTTTGCAGTTTATGGAACCAACAAAATAGCCTGATCGAATCTTCAGGATGACATGGTGAGTGTCCCCAAAGACAAGAACGTTTGAGATGGTTCCCCGGTCTACCATTCCACTCCTTGAAGAAGCGCCAACCATTCTTCCTCATTGTCGGTCCTATGTCCTAAAACCCAAGCAAAAGTCTTAACTGTTTGTCCTCTAGGGTCAAGGATGACCCCTCCCGCACTTGCCTCCCCAATGTAATCAAATTCTTCAATATATTGAAAATTATGCATTGTTCCACTCTATGGATTTTACTAAACAATGTCTAACCCAAGCATGCATATAAAATCCATATAGATGAAACTTTAAAAACATAAAAAATACCTTGCAATATAAAAAATGAATTGAAAAACATTTATAACCAATCGAGATTTAGTGGGAAAGTAATAAAATTTCTAATGGAAAATTCAAGGTTGGATGAAAATGAAATATAGTCTATACAATGTCCAATGAACATAGAGATCCATAAATACAAAAAAAGGAGTGAATCTAAAAAATATGTTCATGAATACCAAAACTATTATTTTGAATCACTTCAATAAAAAACTTCACTCCTTTCCAAGAAGCAAATAACTCTAATAAAATAACACAAAAAACTATTCTTGTGATGCACGTACCTAAAACAAATTCATCCATAGGAACAACCCAACCATTATTGAGCTCTGAAGGAATCCCTTTATAAATATTTCTAGTTGCTTAGCTCTGTGAACCAAAGGAGAGACATACCCCCCTAGAGGAAATAATCATTAGCAGAAGTGTCTTTTTTTTTCTCTAGTGGAGATGTACACTTACACAGGCTGGCGGTGGTGTTAGGGCCAATGTGTCTTTCCTTTTCTCAAGAAGATCGTCTAGAGTCTAAAGAGGGTATGATATACCTTATGAATGAATAGGGAAAGAAAGGGTGGAAGTATGTTAAGCAGGTGTCAATGGTGATAGTGGAAACAACTTGAATAAGGGTTGAACTCAATAGTGGAAGCAGCTTGAGCAAGGGTGAAGACTTAATCCAATTCGAACTTGTGATTTCAATAGGAATGGTTTAAGGTACCTCTTCCCCTTGAATCCTAATTTGCAGACCAAATGACAACCTTAGTCGATCATCATTCCTGTAAATGTTGATAGTGATATCCAATCATAAGGCAAGTTTTCCTCCTATCATTTTTGGGTGCCTTATAGTAGTACATTCATCACTATGTAAATATCAATGGATCCATTTGAGATAGATGGATGAAATCTTTTCTTCAAGTCTCCATATCAACCATTCACAAACCCAACGAAAGAGGAAGTGACCCACCATCTCTCTTACCAACATGAATATCCAAGTAAATATTGATACAGATCTGATCAAGGAACTTGATCCAACATGAGCCTTGATAATTATGTTCGTTCGCCTACCTAACCAACTAACACTAGTGAGTCTTGATTGAATCCCAAAGATACTTGTGCCCTGGCATGACCTCCCTCCCACTATGTAGCTACCATAATTCTAGCATGTATTAAAACAAGAAATGAGGTAGAAATATGAAATTGAAATAGGCTCGAGAATCAATGATGATAGTGGAAGTAGGAAAAATGTAAGTAGGGCTGACGAGTTTGTAAATTAGAATAATGATAAAAAAAAATTAGACTTTAAAACCACTTAAGTTCTGAACTTTCAACTTTCATAATTACATTTCCAAAATCCAATAACCGTTTGATTAACCAAAATTTCAAATCCACTTTCATAATCACATTTCCAAATTACATTTCATAATTACATTTCCAAAATCCAATAACCATTTGATTAACCAAAGTTCTAAATCTAGATCCCATAATCCAATCACATAGCTACATTAATTATAAACTAGTACAAAAAATGATAAATCAATTCTAATTCTGATTTATGATCATCCGGTGCACAATTTAATTCTAGATTATGTTATTGCATTCTCTATTAATACATTACTTATTCACCTTACTAGATGGGATTTGACAAGGAATAGTTGTCAAACTATGGTAAGTGTTTAAAGCAGGTTGTACGCCGATTTCAACTATGATAACCTACAGAAACACAACCATCATTAATGCATTTATTTGGTACGAGGATATTAGCTTACCACAATAGACTGTCAATTAACGATTTATTTGCTAATAGGATACCAACTTATTAGAGGTGATTGCCAGTTAATGCTTGGTAGTTAGGGTTGTAGTGATTACTGGTTATAACATTGTGGAAAAGAGTGGAAATGTATAGACTCATGATAGCTTTTATGGATAACAATTTTCAATATAATACAAATTCTCCATCAAAGTTAACCTAGGAGAAACAACTATCAAATCACCTTATTTTGACAAGTTTTCTCATTCAAATCCCTTCATTTTAGACAAGTTTTCTAACAAAAAATTGCAACAGATCTATACTAAAAGAGTGTGCAACTCTAAGTTCCACACGGCTCTTGTCATATTTTGGCAATATTGTTGTGCCATTCTCCTCCTTTAATATATTGATATACAGTCTCATTCTTTTATGCTCCAAGCGTCCATACTCTCTAACTAGCCATAGTTGATGAAATCATGATTCCATGGCTAGTAGCGCAAACACCTTACATTATATCACATGTCTTATAAAACAAGTGATCATTGTTGCATACAAAAAACCAGACATAGCTTTGCAAAACATGGTTTTGGAGTATTTGAACCCTAAAAGAAGACAAGGTTGTGGAGCATAATTTTGAAGACTTGCATAATGTCATGATGGCCTTTGGCCTACAACAATGAAGAAAATTCCCATATACAAATCCAAGAAAAGGGATGCTATTATGAAAGGAAGAGTATTAATGAAAATGCAACCATACATTGATCCTAAGAAATGAGAATTTAAGGCTTCTTCCCAAAATAAGCTATGCTTAAAAAAATGAATTTAAGTATTAGATCATATCAATCGTGTTATCAATAATAGCCTACATATCCTAAATTTATACTAATGTAATAAATACTATGAGATCCAAACCATAGAACAATTTTAATAAATTTTATAACATCAAAACAAGCCATTGCAAAGTCACATTGTAACAAAAAAAATAAATTATAATAGTATTGAAACAAATTCATAACTGTTATAGTTGATTTTACCACTCTAGGTGAATCACACTTGTATGGCCTTTCCCCTGTCTCTCTGCAGACTACTTAGACCCCTTGGACCATTTTTTGTCCTTTGATGTTACCTTGACCATCCCTAAAAACATGTGAAAATCCATATACGTGACTTTTAAACCTCTAATCGTGTATATACACGGGTTTGAACACTAAAACCGCGTACATCGGGATGTGTACAAAATCCAAATCCTTTTGGAGTTTTCCTTGACATGGATCCGACTCACTTGACTCCTGGCCTTCCATATGCCTTGAGATCGCTCGGATTTGACCTTTCATTACCTCTTTGAAAATCTATATAAGGAACTCTTTGGTACATTGAAGGCATAAGAGAGAATTGAGAGCAAAGAAACTATAGTCCATTGTTGCTGGAACTTATGCTTGAGTCTGCATCCCTTTGTCCCTTGGAGCACTTTTGTGTCCTTCTCAAGCTTTCCTTTTGCTTGTGAGCTTGCTATCAAGAGATGGAGGATTGAGGTGGTGGAGGCCCAAGTGGGGGATTCAGTTTCTCCGATTCACAGATGTGCCGACAGAGGTTGTATTCATTGTAATCTCTGATTTTATATTAATAGAAATATCTTTTCCTGTCCAATAATGTATGTTTGAATGAATATTTTATCCATGGGATGATTTCGAATGCTTATACATTGTTGATTATATATGCTAGAATAGATCTAACACCAATATATATAGTATGCTTGTATTGTTTACTTGTTGTTGAGGAAGTAATCTATCAATTCAAGCTAAAGTTGGAAAGCTCAACGGGGATCTACTTCAACCATTCGGAATAAGGTACGAGGTCTGATCCTTTAGTATTAGATCTTTAATTTCTATTGCATATTGGAAAGGATTGATTTATGGAGTCAAGTTGTCCGTTGTGGTACCCCAAGCCATAGGAATTTCTCTACGTAATAGAATTGGCGACTCTGTTGGGGAGTTCCTAGTAGTTGTCCTTTGGGGGTTTTCTATCGGCATTCAATGACTTTGAATTGCTCTTTCTCTCTTGTTTCTGTGTCGGTTCTGGGGGCATGTTTTCCTGGTAGTGTCTGATTGGTGTGAAGTTTGTCTCAGCTTGTCTGTTTTCCTTGATTTTTATGCACCTTTCTTCCTGTACGCGAGTTTTGAGCTCAAAGTCGCGTATACACGCGGTTTTCTCTACCATTTCCATGTATACACGCGGGTTTACTGTGAACAGTCGCGTATGCCCTTAGTTTTGCCTTTTAGAGGAAGTTAAATGGTTTCTGGGTGAGTTTTGATGATTGTTGAGTCTCCTTTGATACTGCCAGAGTTTGTATACATCCCTATTTCTGACCAGAGATGTTTTTTTTTAGGGTAAATTTATTTTTTAATAATGTTCTTGCCATTGCATTTTCGATTTTTTGTTTTTAGATTAGTGCATTAGATTTATTTTACCTTAGTGCTTTGCTTGAGTGTTGTTTGAGTGTGCTTGCAGAGTCTGGGGGTTGTAGAATCATTCTTTTTCTTTTTATATCTCATTTTATTTCAAAAAATCCAAAAATATTTGCTTATCATCATGCATTGCATATTGCATTATGCATTGTACTTGCACTAGATTTGCTTTGGAGTATTAGTTAGGATTTCATATAGAAAAGTTTGCATTTATCATTTGAAGAGAATTGTGCATTTCACGTAGTAGCATAACCTATTTTCATGGACACAATGCATTTGCATCGATTATTAGGTGTGCATTTTACTTCATGTTGTGTCATAACACCATTAGTTGCATGGCCATATCCCTCTTTTGAGTAATAAAGCCAATTAAAATCAATGCTTAATTAAAATGAACTACACTATTTTATTTGATAGGGTTCACCAACAAGATTAGGTTTTAGGGTCTTGGAATAGTTCATTGTGAGTAAATTCTCCAAGACCACTAAACAACAACATGTATGTGTCTGTCCAGGTGAGTGTGTGAAATCCTTGGTATAACCAGTGTTTCTCATGATCCTCCTCCCAAAAGGGAGGTAAGCATGAGGCAGTGTGAGTGGTTATTGATTGGGATGACCCCTAGTCATAACTGAGTAGCACCAGAGATATTTTTAGGATTGTATTCGTATCTGGGGGCTCTTTCGAGAGTTTCGGGCTTTGCTACCCTGCCCATACGGTCAATCCCACCTGCGACTGTCCGCTTGAGCATTGATTATATTGAGGTGACCTTAGTGGCCTTACCTAGGATATCGAGGGGGTACTTTGCAGGGGTTATTCTGTGGGTGTCCTAGCCAGGTTGGGGTCGGACAGCACAGTCACTTTACGCGTTGAAGCTGAGGGCCATAATAATTGGTTATGTACCTCCGCTTGTTGTGTATGGGAGTCTCAAGCCTCTCCTAGGCGAGACATATCTGCTTCCTTCAGGAGCTCACTTATCCTACCCTTGATTGTTTGTATTTGGCTTTAGATTTTATTGGTGATTGCTCTGTGCACCATAGCTTTCCTAGGGTTTGCGTAGATAGTGAGTCTTTTCTATTTTTTGAGTTATTGTGGATTTGGGTGCAGCTCCTTGTTGTTCTCGTCGTTTAACAGGACTTTCTCCTTCTACATCTCCTCCTCCTTTGGGAGAGAGAAATAGACATTCCAGGTAGACTACTTCGCACATTGATTCACACACCATGGGAGACCATATTGAAGGTATTCCTGAACCACCTTCTCCCATTCATGTGGAAGATGGGGAGTTTACTCCTAACTATGATCCTTCACCCGACTTGACTGAGTTAGGTCCTGTGATTTCTGAGATAGGAACCTTTCATGATAGACCTAGTTACTCTAGGGTTGACTCCCCATTGACGCATCGTCGGTATGGAATGCCAGAGGATAATGAGACTCATTTCGAACCCGCAAGCACTAGTTATGGTAGTTATGGTATGTCTGGTTTTTCTACACATGATTTGGCATTTCATGTCAAATCTGAGTTTGAACCTAGCACTATGCCTGGGGGCACTCTCATTTCTTACCATGCGGAGAGGTTTGGGAGCAATAGTCACATTGCACCTTCCATCCCGGTGGTGAAAGCTACATCACATATTCCTCCTAGGTCTAGGGTTAGTGATCCTATTAGGATACCAGATCCGAGACGAGTGACTATAGGGAATAGTACGTACTTAATTACATAGATCCCTTCGTCCTCTGTCCCTAGTTCTTTGAATGTTCACCCTCCACCTCATTCACGTGGTCCTTCGGGCCAAAACATTGCTACGATTCAGGTCTGTACTGCGGTTACTAGACTGATTGTGTCTCAGGATTACATACCACCTGTTGCTTCGGGAGGTTATGTTCATACTTCTAGAGGTCATGTTACTACTTCCGGAGCATATATCCCTACTTCTGGTATGTATATTCCTACTTCCGGAGCGTATATTCCTACTTACAGAGTGTCTCATGGGACATCGCATGCGATGACTTGTGGACCTTATTATGGAACGCATTATGGACAGGGTTCTTCACCTTATGGATGCGGGTTTCAACAACCCGCTTACTCTCCAAATTACGGCTTTGTAGCTCTGAATAGTCAGGGTACACCACACTATGGTGTTTCTGGCATGGGCAGTGCAATATTCTCATGCGCACGACTACCTTGATAGTTTTTTCCCTTTAGATGAAGTGATTATTGAGGCCATGTCAGGAGTTGAGCCACCATGGGAAGAACTCCATCATAGATCTTATTTTCTTCCTGAGCTTGACCGCTTGGAGCGTGAGGACTTTAGGGTGGTTCTTAGTGAGAGAGTTGGTAGTCCTATGGTTCCATTAAGCTCTCCTAGTCCGATGGCTGATGGAAACATGGAAAACATATCTTCAACGATTCCTATCAATATCTCTCGTGATCCTGGTAGGATAGAGAATGTCTACATTGGGGTAGATTGTTCCCATGCTGAGATTCTAGAATACACCGAGTTGTTTAAAGAATTTTGTGATATCTTTCTTGGTATTACAATGAAATGCTAGGAATCGACCCTCGTATTGTCGAACACGAGATTAAGACTTATCCCAAAGCTAAGCTTGTTCAACAATGCTTGCGTGCGGTGAATCCTAGGAAAGCACCCGCGATTAAGGCAGAGATAGAGAAACTGTTGAAAGCCAGTTTTATCTATCTTGTTCCCTTGATGGAGTGGTTTTCAATCGCTGTTCCGGTTGACAATAAGTAGGGAGTGATATGCATATGTACTGATTTTAGTGATTTGAATCGTGCCTTTCCTAAGGACAATTTCCCCACACCATTTATTGATCAGATTTTGGATGAGTGTGCGGGTAGTGAGGTTTTTTCCTTTATGGATGGCTTTTCCGGATATAATCAGATACAAATTAAGCCTGAGGACCAACATAAGACCGAATTTATTTGTCCTTGGGGAACTTTTACATATCAGAAAATGCCTTTTGGCCTTAAGAACGCCAGAGCTACTTTTCAGCGGGAAATGACCTTGATCTTCCACGATCTCAAGTCAATTATCGAAGTATTTTTGGATGACCTTGCTGCTCATTCTCGTATGAGAATGCGTCATTCCTATCACTTGAGATTGGTATTCGAAATATGCCTCCATTATTTGGTTAGGTTAAATCCTCATAAGTGCATCTTTTGTGTGAAGTCAGGTCGCTTATTAGGATTCATCATTTCTAAAGAGGGTATAAGAGTCGACCCTTTGAAGGTTGAGGAAATACTTCAGTTGTCTCCCCCGAAAAATTTTCATCATCTTCAATGTTTGCAAGGCATGGAAAAATTCTTACAGATATTTGTTATCAATTTTGCCAATTTGACTAGAGGCTTCATGCGTCTTTTGAAGAAGGACACAACCTTTTGTTGAGATGAGCGAGCCCAGGAGTCCTTTGATGCACTCAAGCGAGCCCTAGCATTGGCCCCAATGATTAGTCCCCCAGACTATAGCTGTAATTTTCTACTTTATGTGGCCGCGTCCATGGAGATGATTGGGATGGTTTTGGTTCAAGAGGATGAGGAGATCCAAGAGCATGTCATATACTATCTGAGCTGGAACCTTATTGACGTAGAGATTTTTTATTCTCATGTTGAGAAGCTTGCTTTAGCTACCGTACATGCGGTTCAACGATTGAGACATTATATTCTCCTTCGCTAGACCTTGGTTGTAGCCCATGTCAATCCATTTCAATTCGTCCTCACTTGAAGGATGATTGGGGGAAAATATAATAAATGGATTTTCATCCTACAAGAATTTGATCTCGAGTTTGTTTCGGCAAAGTCGAAGAAATCATTAATTTTTGAAGACCTTATATCGGATTTCCCAAGCGAGGCCAAGGAGTTGGTTTGTGAAGATACGTTTGTTGATGAACACATATTCTTAATCTCAACTTTAGACCTATGGCATGGGGATATCATTATATATTTACAAACATTGAAGGTCCCTACTCACCTCTCACGGGATGAATGACGACGATTACGTCACGTGTCTAAGAGTTACCTCATAATGGATAACAGTTTATACCGCCGTGGGTTAGATTCCATTTTACGATGTTGTTTAACTCATGAAGAGGCTGAGGTAGTGCTGAATGATTGCCATGGAGGGGTGTGTGGTGGTCATTTATCTGGGATTTCTACAGCCCAAAAAATATTAATAGCGGGTTATTTCTGGCCGTCGATCTTTAAAGATTGTGTTGATGCAGTCAAGAGGTGCCACCCTTGCCAAGTGTTTGCACATAATATGCGCTCAAAACCTACCGCGTTACATCCCATCATCACCGTTGGTCCCTTCATTAAGTGGGGGCTTGATTTTATGGATTGCAACCCAGCTTCAGCTGGGGGGCATCATCATATCATAGTGGCTGTAGATTACTTCATGAAATGGGTTGAGGCTATGCCTACAGTTAAATCCGATGGTGAGACAGCCGTGCACATCGTAGTCAACCAGATTATTACTTGGTTCAGGATTCCGAAAGAGCTTGTCACTGACCATGACTCGCAGTTTCAGAATCATATGATGGAAGAATTGGCATCCAAGCTAGGGTACAAATAAGAGAATTCCTCCTCTTACTACCCTCAAGTGAATGGATAGGTAGAAGCAGTGAATAAATCACTCAAATCCATTCTACAACGAATCATCACACGGAGCAAGATTAATTGGCACATTATGTTATATCCTGCTTTGTGGGCGTATAGAACCGCTATTAAGAATTCCATGGGTTTTTCTCCATATCAACTTGTACATGGAGTGGAGTCGATATTGTCGGTTGAATGCGAGATTCCTTTTTTGAAGCTAGCCATAGAACTCTTACCAGACACTTCACCATTGGAGGAGTGTTTGGTCCACCTTGAGCAACTTGATGAGCAGCGTTGAGATGCCTTGGTGGCTCTAGAAGTAAATAAACGTTGCCTAAAGGTCCAGTACGATAAGTCTGTTCGTCCAAGGAGGTTTAGTGAAGGAGACTTGGTCCTTTTGTGGGATCAACCAAAGGAACCCTTGGGGTAAGGAAAGTTTAACCCCACGTGGCATGGTCCTTACGTCATCAAACATGTGTTAGAGAAGGGCGCTTATGAGTTAGTGGATTATGAAGGAATGACCTTGGCGGAGCCTAGAAATGGGCTCTATCTCAAGAAGTACTATGCATGATTTTCAGCCGAGGCTAGTTATTGTATATTATTGTATAGTTTTTCATAGTTAGGTTGTTTTCTTATCGTGATCAGGTTTGTGATTAGTTTCCGTTTCTTTTAGCAGATGTCAATGGAATATTCCACCTACATAAGATTCACGGATGGTGCGAGCCGTCACACCCAACACTCAGCCTCTACTGCTTGGGTGATTTATACTCCTATGGGTCAGGTACTGTCTTCAGGAGGCGTATGTCTACGACCATCTTCAAACAATGTGGCTGAATATAGTGTTGTTATTGAGCTTTTACGGGATGTCATTTCACATGGCATTCTTTCTCTTGAGGTACGTCTTGATTTGGAGTTAGTAGTGTCACAGCTTAATGGTTTGTACCATGTTAGAGATCCAATGTTATTAAGAAGATTCTTACGTGTGAGATTATTAGAATGACAATTTGACAATATAACATACATAGATATTACAAGAATTAATAATCAAGTTGTTGATTCATATGCTAACTACGTGTTAGATTGGAATTTGTTTCATACACAATAAATTCATCACAAACACAAATTTTTACACATGTAAATAAATAAACCGATCACCATAAAAAAATTTATATAACATCCAAAATGTGGTAATACATAGTGTCATGATACAAAAATGGGGCTCTCAATCCACCAAAATATAATACACGGTAATACAACATGAGTCACTCCTAGGTCTCTAAGCCTGTGGAGGAGGAGGGGGGTTGTTATCATGGAAGGTCACTACGGCTCTAGCTAGCCATCAAAATAATCACACCCATGCTCATGGTACACCCACCACCTGGCGCTGCATAG
Organism: Pseudotsuga menziesii; assembly: GCA_001517045.1. Taxonomy (NCBI): domain Eukaryota; kingdom Viridiplantae; phylum Streptophyta; class Pinopsida; order Pinales; family Pinaceae; genus Pseudotsuga; species Pseudotsuga menziesii. The sequence goes on from LPNX010862594.1 coordinate 53,463, forward strand.
CCTCAGGAAAGTCCTGGACTTGCGCCATGGGAACCCTATGTGTCAGCCTAACAAAGTTGGTATGAATGCTCTGGAGAATCCGCTCCGCATCCACACCTGTGATATCATCTCCTCTTCCCCTCCGTCTATGACGAGGGAAGCCTTTAGGCTGCCATGGTCCCACATCTGCATACAAATGGTAGATGTCACTATGTATTGTCACACAAAAATATGTCTTTTGATTCCATATAATCAGAAAACACAAAAAAATTAAATAAGTCAAAAAATTAAAAGAGAGGGTCGATATTCGTTACCTATATCGCCATATGTTGATCCTGATAGTAGCGGCATGTCCGGGTCCCCTTGGAAATCTATCCCCGCATAGGAGTAGTCATCGATGGCAACTATTTGTCGTCGCCACCATGGAAAGAAATTAGCTAGATAGGGGTTGGCCACCCTACCTCCCCTCAGTCTGTGCATCGCATCTGCCCAACGTCGTTGGGCCGGATCTCGAACCCTGTGAAAAGGAGCGTCAATTCTGGGGCTCAATCCTGGAACATGCACGAAGAAAAATGTGCTCAATATGCTACTGAAATCGAAGTTCCGCACTCTACCCACCTTACACTCACTGAGCTGATGTTTCATGTTGCTCAGTAGTGTAGTGCTCCAGTCATAGATTGTGGGTCTCATGCACTCCATTGCATAGAACATTAGATGCCACGAGGCCTGGTTGAGTGAAGCCAATCCTGCTATCCTTCCCAATGTCAATAGAATGGCCTTTAGGCCCAGCACTTGTATAGATTTGGTTGGGACCTGACTCCCCACCTTCTCTGTGTCTGGATAATAGTACACCACAATTTACTCATCGATAGTCAGGCCACCTCCAGGCCCATCGCGAGAATGAAGGTTCACTACTTCCCCCCGTCGGGAAAGTCTAGTAATAAAGTATATGTCCTCCACCTCTATGGTGAGGGACATCCCATCTATCTGGAAGGACTCAGAGTCTGGATCCCAGTAATCCACCAGCATCTGCAATAGTCTTGGTTTGTCCCTCAAGCCACCAAGACACCAAAACTTGTAGATTCCACATGCATGTAGAGCTTGTTGAGCCATTAGATCGGCCTTGACTACCTCCTCTACATCACCATGTTAATGCTCTCTCCATTCTAGGACCATCCTGCACAAAAAATTGCAAGTTTTCCTATTAGATTACTTAAAAAATCTCATGTGCGCCTGCATACGTGACTGTTTCCCAAACAGTCACGTATGTACACGGGTTTGGGGGCATTTTCCGCGTATAGCCAGCCCTATACGCGGAAAAACCCTCGATTTCCACGTGGGCCATAGCGCCCTTTTTAGATTGGCCTAGAAACCTCAAATGACCATGGAATTTCATAAAAATTACATCAAAATGGAAGAGAAGAGCATGGGTAAGTACCTGGAAGAAACGGTAGTGGATTCTGCCAGCTGGATATCCTGGAATTCACTGTTGAAAATCTGAGCTTAATTGGGTAAAATTTCAAATGTTTTATAATGTTTTGAATTTTCTACTATTTATAGAAACATTTCAAATTTTTGAAAATTTTTACCCCCTTTCCTATAGTTTGGACTATTTCTAATCATTTTGGACCGTTTTTGACCTAATTCTTGATGTAGGAGACCTTTTTGAGTGCCATTTCAGCCGTTGGATTGACCCATTCACACTGATCTTACGTATCATGTCTAAATTGACATATAGGTTAGGTTTCATCATCGTTTGCATTTTGCATGACCTTATGACCGTTTCATCATAGCCTTAGGTATGAACCCACTCTATTATGCCACGAAACCTTCTTGCTGTTTTAGAAGTGGCATGATATGAGTGGTAGAGCTTGACCTTACATGGGTACCCTAGTTAGCACCTTATCTGCATTTGGTGCCCATGCTGAAGTTTTGTCCTTTAGGGTGTGGGACTCCGTTGTATAGTATTGCCATGACATTTCGCAAGAGCCTCATACTCCTCTTGATCTTTTGCTGGCCTATTTCCCGTAGGACTCTCATATGTCAAGTTGTAATTTCATTTTCATGAGCTTTTCCTGCCTTATTGAGCTTTATGCCGGCTTCCCTGACATTGCGTTTCAGACATATAGCCAGAGCTTGTCTCATGTCTAGCCATGCAGAGCCATTTTATATATCCTTTATAGCTTGATTCCCTTTTTATCGGGAGGGGATTTTCCCCTGAGTGTCAATATCCTACACATGTATCCTTGCATTGAGCATAGGTATGTTCCACTGCTTTGAACTAGTTTGTTTTCCCCTATGACACTCGTTTCCTCCTAGTCTGTAACTATAAAGCCGTTTTATTCTTTTTCAATCTTTTTAAATATTTGAAAAAGTCCAAAAAAATAAAAAAACCAAAAAGCCGGACAAGGAAAGATGTTATCTTTGGTAGCTGTCGAGTCGTGTCACCTTCGAACAGAGCACTGTATATTACATCCATTGGTTGGGTTTATAGTTTGAATTTAGGAGTTGTACTCATTTATTTGATTTTATCTCCACCGACTGGTTAAGCTTCCAGTCCCCATGGAGCCTCTCTCGATGCCTCCTGTGTCGCAGAGATGTCCCAGTTTGTATATCAAGTCTATGCTGCCTTTATTCAGTCACTATACGCCGTTATTCTCTTGTTCAAAGGAAGTTGAAACCCGAGTCAGCCATTCCTTAGTTATCTTGACTTTGCATGCCAGCCATTCCCGATACAGTTACTGGTTCATGCACCTTATGGTCGAGTCCTTCCACATTATATAGCTTTGCTGAGTACCTCATGTTGGATGATGGGGGATGCCTTAATGCCCTCCTTCGAGCGGATTTCATCCCATCGACTTCAGATCATTTATTCTGGGATTGGAATCTAGAGTCATTTTGAGTTCCTTGAGACTTGCAGTCATCAGTGGTAGGTTCTCTCGCCATCGACAGTCTTTGGGAATACATCAATGTCCCCTGATTGATGGATCCTCTCAAGTTTTCGACCTCAACACATTTATTCACACTTGTTAGTTTGCACTCTAGTACCTTGATTCCCATTTTCATTATCGGTGGGTGATCTCGCGTCTATTAACGGTATACATCAATGACCGGTAATCAGACAATGGACTACTATGTTCGACCTCGACACCTCTATTCACATAGTAGGACATGTACTCATAGTGGTTTGTGTAGAAGACCTTCCAGATTGGTGGCATCTCTTATATGCTACCTCCTTGATTGTGCCAGTGTTCATGAGATTTCAGCTCTCGTGACTTGATTCCAGTATATGTTAGACATTTCCAGCTATTATGGAGATCTTGATCCATTGTATATCTTCAACCATTATGGAGATCATGGTCCTTTATATATCTTCATCATGGATATTCTGATCTATGTATATTGTACGTGGCGATGACCACTTATGTGATATCTTGTATCATGCCTATTCATGGCCATTGTACTCTTATGTATCCGGGACTGCTATATGTATGTGCAGAGTTGTATCATTGTACTATGATAATTGGGTGGCTGGTCTTCCATTTGGGATCCTTCATCACTCCACTTCTGGGATGGACTTATAATGTATTTCGGCCATCGGATGACCCCTCTGACCTCACACATTAGGGGGCATCTGTTATAGCTGATTTTACCACTCTAGGTGAATCACACTTGTATGGCCTTTCTCCTGTCCCTCTATAGACTCCTTAGACCCCTTGGACCATTTTTTGTCCTTTGATGTTTCCTTGACCATCCCTAAAAACATGTGAAATCCATATACGCGACTTTTAAACCTCTAATCGCGTATATACGCGGGTTTGACCACTAAAACCACGTACATCGGGATGTGTACAAAATCCAAATCCTTTTGGAGTTTTCCTTGACATGGATCCGACTCACTTGAATCTTGGACTTCCATATGCCTTGAGATCGCTCGGATTCGACCTTTCATTACCCCTTTGAAAATCTATATAAGGAATTCTTTGGTACATTGAAGGCATAAGAGAGAATTGAGAGCAAAGAAACTATAGTCCATTGTTGCTAGAACTTATGCTTGAGTCTGCATCCCTTTGTCCCTTGGAGCACTTTTGTGTTCTTCCCAAGATTTCCTTTTGCTTGTGAGCTTGCTATCGAGAGATGGAGGATTGAGGTGGTGGAGGCCCAAGTGGGGGATTCAGTATCTCCGATTCGCAGACGTGTCGACGGAGGTTGTATTCATTGTAATCTATGATTTTATATTAATAGAAATATCTTTTCTTGTCCAATAATGTATGTTTGAATGAATATTTTATCCATGGGATGATTTCGAATGCTTATACATTGTTGATTATATATGCTAGAATAGATCTAACACCAATATAAATAGTATGCTTGTATTGTTTACTTGTTGTTGAGGAAGTAATCTATCAATTCAAGCTGAAGTTGGAAATCTCAACGGGGATCTACTTCAACCGTCTGGAATAAGGTATGAGGTCTGATCCTTTAGTATTAGATATTTAATTTCTATTGCATATTGGAAAGGATTGATTTCTGGAGTCAAGCTATCTGTTGTGGTACCCCAAGCCATAGGAATTTCTCTCCATAACAATAACCATTAAACATATTAATTTCTATTTATTTATTTATCAAGAACTTATATTTAAATAAAAAATAATTATGTGGACAGGAATTTAGATATTATTTGATATTTTGGACTTCCTTGAATGGACCAACAAGATTAACTCAAGAGTAACAAGTGTACAACCAGGATTGATTTCATGGGTGTCAGATCTTGTTATGCTTAAATGCATCTTGATTAAGATTTAAATAAGCTTTATTTAAGTTACGGGGATATCAATTTTTGTTTTTTGTTTTTTTCATGTCAGTTTTTTTTAATAAATAGTATTTGTTTTATATTTATATTAATTAGCTTAATGTGTATGTTATATTATAAATGGATAACTATAATGATTTGGTAATTAGTTTAATGTTTAGCCTTTGTTTACAACCATCCATCTCCATAAAACTAAGTAGTTGGATGCGCCTATTGGCATTCACCAACCACTTTACTTGTGGATGTGGGGTAAAAACATGAATATGTTTGTTTGTTTTTGTTATTTTATGAGAAAATAATGTTTTCTTTTGAGTGCACTTTTTTCATTGTTAACAATTCAAAATTTTCATAATTTTTTTACAATGAAAAAATACAAAAAAAGTACATAGATTGTACTAGTGCATCTCTTAATTTTCATAAAAGTACATAGATTGTACTAGTGGTTGTACTAGACATCAATCTTGCACCAAGAGTCCATCCATATCTTAGTCTTGTTCAGTTAATAATTGAACCAACTTTCAGTATTGACTTTATTAGGGGCTTAAGTTTGAAGTGAAATTGTATCAACATATGAATTTAGATCTAAGTAAATCATATTTGGGTCCATAAATTATCTAGGACAGTGAAAGTTAAGTTCTGTGTAATGGATGTGTTATGAGTTGAGCATTAAACAACTAGATGGAAGAAGCTACATGTAAACTGGAAATAAATTTTAAACATAGTTTTAAATGATTTAAAGTATCATCGCAATCTAAATTTTGATAAACAATGCTGATGAAATGTGTGGTAGACTCGGTTGGGGTTTATCTTTTGTTGTTTTCTAATTGTCAATTCTCAACCATCTAAACATTTGACACGCTAAAATTGGAGTAGCCCTTAAATTGCAAAGTTGAAAAACAGTGGTCAATTTCATTATTGAAGGGCATGATGCAAAATTATTATTATTTTTTATTTTTTCTGCATGGAAAAAATTATTTTTCCTTTCTATGAAGGGTAAAATAGGTCCTGAAGGGCATTGCAGGATTCAAATTTGAAGCTTGTATGCCGAATAAGAAATTTTGTTGTGTTGTATAAAAGGGGCAACCAACCATTTATACATATAAAAATGATTGATTACAAACTTCCAGAAAAATGAAACCCCACGATTTTTGAAGTGGAGTAGCAAAGCAAAAAAACCATGTGCAATAATGCTTCAACTAGATTGTTATGATAATAGGTACTATTTTCAACAAAATCACCAAGGATTATACTTACAAATTTTATTTCTGTCACAATCCGAAAAATACCAAAAATAAATATTTTATTTTTTATTTTTATATAACAATGGCGTAACTATAATATTCATTTTAGTTTATTATACTTACTCTATATTCCTTCAATTTTAAACTTTAGATATACATTGCTTACTGGTAGGGAAAACAGTCTTGGCGCTTTCATCCTGACTAGACCAAGGTAAAGAGTCTATAGAGAGTTTAAGACTATGTTTGAAATTAAGTCTATAAGGTTTAAAGGCTAAGGTTTTAACCTTAGCCCTAAAGTTGGTTCATAGCACTTCATTTGTTTGATTGTTCTAGCATGAAAGGTGTTATTGGATTAAGGTTATAAGTAATATTTATTTTCATACCACGATAGCATTGTGATAATATACCTTTACAAAGTTTTTTTTTCAAGTCTATGTTATGGTTCTATGGTTAGGAATGCCAATCCATACGATACTTATGAACTATAGAAATGTGATTCTGTGAATACCATGTGTTAAAATAAAATGTTGAGTTGAGATCGCATGTGGCACAGAGGGCTCGTGGTAAGGTTTTTGGAAATTATTGCAATTTTCAAAAACTAAGCTAATGATTTAATTCTTTCACTTTTGGACTGACCGGTTGCTTGCGAGTTGACGACACAACCAGGGTGGTTGATTGTTTTTCTTGCAGAGCAATAACTGCATGTCATATTTCAGAATTCATGGGTGAAGTTGTGGCCTTTCATGTGTTTATACACTTTCTCATAGCTATTGGATGATATTTTCTTGGTTTTTGTTGTTATTTGGGAAATGTGACATTTACCCTGATGGGTTTTTCACTGTTTATTTGGTAATCAATCACTTCCTCTTCCAGAGATGGTTGTAGGTTCTTTGTTCTATGTTTACACTTACATTGTACAGATCCAAAATGCTCATACGAGCTCTGCATTATAATTTGAGGGGTTTTAAAACAAGTTCGAGGTGTTGTTAAAGAGATGAGGCTCTTGTTCCTTTATTGATTCCATGATTTCTCAATGATTTTGCATTCTTTTGTTTGTGGAAGGTCTGAATATAACACTGTCCAAAGTGTTTGCGATGCAAAGGTTTAGCTATACAAGCTCCTCAGAGTGTTCAGGAAGAGAACACTCTACCTATAAGTTTGCTCTGTATACTCCTATCATCATTTTTTTTACAACCAATACTACGAATTTAAACACCAATTTTTGATGTCTAGGGTTTCATGACAGGGTTTCTTCCTTCTTCGTGGTATGGATAAGCTATCTATCATTTTCCCCAAATCTACCTTCAGAGGTGAGTTTACGATTCTTGATTTTTGAGTTTTAAAGTCAATGCTGGTTGAAAAGACAAATAATGGAGGTTACTCCTACAGGCCTCGACTGCATGAGGATTATCCCTTGGCCAGCTCGTAGTTTATGGATGGCCTCTGTTAAGGTAAGTGTATTAAACCTTACTGTAGCTTTTCTTTGTGTTTTTATAAAATAAAAACAAGGTAATGAATGCATGCATAATATATGTGTAGGAGGAGGATAACGTATTCAATGCTTTGTGGAAAAGAGTTAGGCTCTTACTACGCAGTGTTTGTTGTCTTCCGGGAAGAAGAAAATAACTCCTCTGGTAAGATTCGTTACCCTTCTTGATACAAAATTTCAACGTTGTTTCCATAATCAAAGCTCTAAACATTTGTTTCATGGCATGTGGTTCATGGCATTGCTGAATACAACTCGTCCTCTTATCCAGGTATGCACAATACCTTCCTTGGCCAATATCGTGGTCTAGTATATTTAATACCTATGTGTAAGGGTTTTGATTTGGGCCGACCATTTGAAATTCATTAAGTTAAAAGTTTGTAATCATTGATTTTTAGTATACTAGGTTAGGACTGATTGGTATTTGTTTAAACCTAGCTGGGCTTATTCTTTCCAAGGGTAAATCTTAAATCCGAGGATTCATATTTGTGATGGGAATTGTTTAAGTTGTTTTTATGAAAGGCACTCTAGCCCTCTCGACCTAGTTATAGTGTACAGTTTAAAAGAGTTGAAGTTTGAATCGTTTTGTTGAAGAATTTAATTTGGAAGGAAACTTAGTTGTCGGTTTCATCAATGACTGTAATAAACTGTTAATCCATCGATTGGACTCTTTTTTTTCATTGTGACTATATGTATGTAAATTTTATTTGATCACTTGGTTTATATTATAGTTTTTGAATATGTTTACAAATGATTAGATTTATAAAATTTTATCTCTGGCCATAACGACATAAACATTGTTTAAAAGATAATTTGGTAAAGTTTATGTATCTATAAGTTTAATAAGAAGTCTCTCGGCTCTAATGCTTCTTCTATGTATCCTTGTTAGATTTTACAAATGTTTAAGTTAAAATTACTATGCTAGGGTTTTCTTAACATGATAATGATTCAATATAACAAACATTTCTGGTGGCTAAATATTTTGTTAATGCATTATCCGAACAAGAATAAAAACATGAATCTAAGAATTTAATGAATAACTTTCTGCATATAAACATTTTTAGTATTCTAACATACGTAATAATTGATTCTAGTAATATAACTAACAAGACTAAAAATGCTGGGATTATTTAGATAATAACCTGTCACCACTGATGGGAAAACGAAATTGATGCCGTTGTTTCTCCCAACCAAACTCCCAAAGCATCCAAGTTACTTTCCCTATAACCCTTGAGCCTATTTGCTAAACCACAAGGACAAAGACTGATCAATGCTCACTCTCTCTGCATAAGGTAAATCATTTCCCCTCCATCACATGCCTCCTTCTTATTCAATGGGATCAATACTTATAGTATTTTTCCTAGGACTTTGGTCATTTATGAGCCACCTGCTCATTATTGCTCCACAATGAGTCTCGACCTGATTTTAGGGAAGATGCTTTCTGCATCACTTGAGTTTTCATTCAACAGTTTCTGTCATTTGTCATTCCTCCTTATGGGTTAGCAAACACTCTTTAATGACTACTTCAATTTCATTTTCTCCTAGTTTTTCAATTATTAAATAATAAAAATTCTATTACATTTCTTTTGACCTCACTTGGTTAAAATCTCAAAAATAATAATTTAAAGTCTTTAACAATTAATAAATGTTCTGTGTGCTACAATTTCTCCTTTAACTCTTTTTTTTTCAGGATGTTTTACTCGTTACATGCATTTTTCCATCAAATAATTCTAAATATTTTGAGAGAACGCTTGACTTAACATGGAAACAATTTTCCAAAGCTTGTTTTTAAGGTTTGGAGATTTCTATAAGCAATCACTAATTTTTTGGTTAGTTTTTAGAGAGGTTGAATTTTGATGGATGCTTGTGGGTGTATATTGCATAATGTTGGTGGGTGTCATTTATTAGTTTGTATTATTTTTGGTAGATAATTTTGTGACTGGAAAAATAAAAGTTCAAAACATCAAAAATATTTAGTATGAAGGGTAGAGATGAAATGACATTCCAACCTTGATGGAAGGTACTAGATACTCTGATGGATGATTTAAAATTTGAATTTAAGTTAATATCACCATATTTTTAATTTTGTACTTCATTGCAATGGTTACATGGTAAATGTTATTAATGAACATAATGTGAATGGAGTTTAAAAAACGAAAATTCAAAATAAAATGATGAGGAAGTAAGTTTTTTTTAATGTGAAAATGGATTAAGTCAATCGAATGTAGATCGGTTGGTTGGGAGGAAAGTCATTATCATCTTCACCTTGGTAATGGAAATTTGGTTAAATTATTTTTTTAGAAAATCATTCTTTTAAATGCATAAACTCATTAGCATCCTGAAATATCCCCAAACACCCAGATTATGTAAATTTAACAACTATCATATACTTTTAAATAAAAGAAAATTAATATTAATTTAATAATTATAATACTTATTATTAACGAAAAGTTGTAATAATTATTCTTATATTAAATAAAAGAGAGAATTTATCAAATATCATAATATCAAAGATAATAATATCAAAAGGGTTGGGGGTTGGGCAGCACTCCAAGGACTAGGGTGACTACATAAGGTAAGAAGGGTTGATTCCCGACCTAGGAATCTCAGGTTTAGCAAGAATTAGCAAGAAGGTTACACCAAAAGGTCCTTCTCAATCTTTAAACCTTTCAAAACCAAAGTCAAAATAAATAACTAAAAGGTTAAAATAAAATAAAAGTAATATGGGATAAAGGAATGATTGAAATAAAGTTTACAAGAAACCAAAAGAAGTTCAAATGTCAAAAGTGAGATTAATGATTGAATTTGATTTACACCAGCACTAACGTTATTTAAACTAAATTTGTATTAAATAGCTCGGTAGAAATTAGCTCGAGAGTGGTTTTTAATAAGATATTTGAAAGAAAAAAAAATAATTTAAACAAAACATCATCCAATATGTTTACATATTAATAATAAAAAATAAATTCTAAAGCATATTATTAATAAAAATAAAATAAAAAACTCAAAACATTAAATCTAAATAAAATTCAGTGACTAATAAAAATAAAGAATAAAGAAATCAATTACTAACCAAACTAAAAAATAAAGAAAATTTATAATAGTAATTAAACCCATAAACATTAGTATTTCAAAATTGGGTCTGATGTGTCATAGTTATTTTAATTAAGATATGCTTTTTGTAATTATGATTTAATGAAATTGAAATATTCTTAGTGGTATCTCTCTTAAATGGAGGGAGAGTCTCAACCAAATTTAAAAAAGATAAAGAAAATTTATAATAGTAATTACCCATAAACATTATTATTTCAAAATTGGGTGGAATGTGCCACATTAATAGCGCTTGTAATTAAGATATGCTTTATGTGATTAAGATTTAATGATATTGGAATATTCTTAGTGGTGTCTCTTAAATGGAAGGAGAGTCCTAACTCCTTCCTTCGAGCTAATGGAGGTGGATCGGCATGAATATTTGGCCTTCCATTATGATTATGTGCATAGATAGGTGTTATACATTTATGTGTATACATTTATATATGTGCATAGTCCCTAGTCGAATATCCAAGCATCCATCCCATTTTATTAGCCAAGGCCAAGTATCCAAGGCAAGCAATGACCACCGGTATTGGCAATGACACACTATTATGCACTGATTGGCAATGACTAGCTTTCTTCGAGTATAGATAGGTATAGATAGAGATAGGTATAGGTTAGAGGGCCTCGTATCTTGTATGTAGAGCATTGTATATAATGTAATGTGCCTCTTCTCTCTCCCTCCTTGATGCGGGCACCTTTACCCTAACGAACCTTGTTACCACATCTTGGCCCATCAGAAGACCTATGCCCAACCTATTCCCTCCTCTAAATTCCCTACATCCCATCTCTTCCCCTCCCCCGTCCTCCCTAACCAATATCTACCCGCTCTATGTCTTCCTCAATAAGTCCGTTTATTTTACTTAGTTTCTCAGATAGCCAGATAAAAGGAATATTCCTATTATACTTATATCTAATAAGGAGTCTATTAAAAGTGATGATACATTGCATTCTAAGGGAAATACAGAGCATATTAGGACAAAAATTAGACTGGGCCTATACACAGCTAAAAGGTGATCGAGTCAATGAAGAACTTCAAGAGCAAGATTGGGTTGCGTCATACATAAAAAACATTATACGACGTTACTCTACCACTGAGTTAAAATCCCCCCCCCATCATATACTAATGAGTAATTCTACTACGGTATATGGACAACAAATTGGATACACATGATCCATATATATTTATAGATATAAAGTTGAGAACATATATTAGTAGCTCGTAGGTTTACATGAGAGGAGGGTAGGGATAGCTATACATGTATGGATTGTATCAACAATGTAATGAATAGGTCAATTATTTAGAGAAAAATCAATATGGCGAATCGTATTGTTCATTCCGTTCAAAATAATTTTTTTCCTGAACTAGAAATCCTAGAATTATCATAACTTATTTTTCAATGAAAAAAATTCCTTTTCATA
>LPNX010862610.1:0-12710 GCA_001517045.1 Pseudotsuga menziesii
GGAATTCTAAGTTGGCATTTATCAAATGGAACAGAATTCTCAACATATCTCTATCCAAAGTTCCAGAAAAGTATGGATTCTCAAATTTCTTTACCATGTTGAAATGAACCTCAGAGATATGGGTGATTGATTTTGGCATAACGTAGTTAAAAGGAGTTCTCGTGATTTTGTTACAAAAGTTGTGATATGTTTTCAACCCATTATGGGCTTCAATGAAGATAGAATTTATTTCAAATATGAAATCTAACAGTAGTATTTTTATACAAAATGGGATCCTATAGATCCATAAGTAGTTCCATCACCAATACACTAATGATCGAGAAACTTTGAATTCCATCAGCAACCACTAGCAACAACTATATCAATTGCAAAACCATCTTCTAGGAGCCAACAATATTTAAATCTAATCCTATCTGGAATTAAAACATTCTGTATCCATATTTTTTAAAATGAATAAAAAAAAACCTTTTACCAGTAACTACCAACACACTTTGTTCTCTTCTTTTACTACTACAACCTTCAATGCTTCCTTACATCTCTGTTCTGATCCAAAAGATTACATATCAACCCCATTAAATAGGACACTTAATCTAACTACATCAGTATGTATAGATAATTATTATTATCCTTAACATCTTTTCCTTGTCTAAATTATACCTGCAGGCTATAGCCTATCATTACACATAATTGATATTGTCTTTAAGAGATGCTATACTACCTTCAAGCTAAAAATATATAGCTAATCTTGATGTGCTTATATTCGTGCACTTATCCTCATGCATCTTACGCAGAATCAACTAACCACAATCAAGTATTCATCTTTCTAACAGTCAAATGGTTTTAATTTTTGACAAATGTGTAATGTGAATAACTCATTACAGAAGAATGCATATAAACTAACAGATGTTTATCCCAGCAGAAGCATACCATGGATATAGATTTTAGCAGTTAATAAAGACTGATTTGAATTCTCTAACTGTGTTGCTTATTTCTACAGAAGACCTATGCATAACTTTGAAGGATATTTGTTTGAAAGTCAAAACGTCGATTTCCTGTTCCCCACATCTCTCATGAAAAGACACAGAAGTGGGATGGAAGAAAAAAATTCAACTGAGATGTTGGAAGATTACCCACATGACTATTAATTAGATAGTGTATCTTAAGACTCGGCACATTACTGGTATCCAAGGCAAATTTCATATCATAAAAGCTCATTTATCCAACCAAACAAAAAGGTAAAGAGATACATCCTCAAGAAACTTTTGAATTAAAACCTATCTTTTGTGCCAAATACAAATCCATAGTAAGTATCAAATATTCTGCCAAATCTATTTTAAAAAAAAAAATCAATCTTCTTCTTCTCCACTTACAGTACCTTTCCAAGTTTCTTGTAGCTTCTCCTCATGTTTGTAAACTGGTTGCACTGCCCAAACAAAGTAGCCTCCAACCCTCAACATCCTATCCACCTCAAGAAGTAAAATACCCCCTTCATTAAAGGAAAAGAAAGTATCACAATTAGTAAACTCTCTTGAATGTATGTCCATAAACTTGTATGTTGCAAGACATGATTAGTTCATATAAGCAATATGAGCTCCATGAATCAAAACACAAAAGCAGCATAGTGACTACCTTGAATCGACATTAAAAACAAGGGCAATATCTGTAGCAAAATAATTATTCAACAATGTCTCTCCAATAAGCAACTTTAGAACTTCAAGAGGGCCTCTAAAATCTAATTCCCTCAGCAAGTAAGCAACAGCTTGAAAGACTGGGACATACAAAGTAGTAACTGAATGGCATCTCTGCCTACTTGAATGCTACAACCCAAAATTATTGAATCGCTAGCCATTGTAATAGATTACCACATTTGCATTCCAAAAGAAAAGTTCTAGCAATCCTCCTCATCTTGTGTCTCCAATAAGCAACTTTAGAACTACAAGAGAGCCACTAAAATCTAATTCCCTCAGCAAATAAATAACAACTTGAAATACTGGGACAAACAAAGTAGGAACTGAATGGCATCTCTGTCTACTTGAATGCTACAACCCAGAATTATTGAATGACTATCCATTGACATAGATCATCGCATTTGCATTCCAAAGCGATGTTCTAGTAATCCTCCTCATATTTATTTAAAACCTAATGCAGATAGCATTATTCACACAATATCCAATTATTTCATGTCGTAAATTCTCACAAAATTAAATACAGTAGAGGATGAATGGTGAGATTCAAGAATGTCTAGTGATGAAGAAATATTCTGGAAATGGATTTTAATTCAATGTCCTTTGAAGGAAATGTCCTTTAATTTAATATAGTAAAATGGTATTGAGTAACAGTACTTTTTGAATTTATCAAGTGACAAATCAGAAATATTTTCAATATTAATCATTTTTCCACTACTCTTGAATCCAATTTCCCTGTTTTATGTAAGAAGGGTCTTGTATGCTAGTCATGGAAGCCCATCTACCTTTCCCTAATTATCATTCTCCTTCATCAACCACAACATAATTTATTATAACCATAGTTTGTCCAATTTCCCCATTGGTATAAATTCAAATGTTTGACCTCGTACTGTTAATTACATTAGATTCTTGGAACAAAAAGAAAATTGCATTAGATTCTGAGTTTAGACCTCCAAAATGCAATCTGTGATCTTGCTATAGAATATTGGAATAATGGTCAAATGTTAGGAAATAATATGCTACAAAAAAGAAACTATAATATAGTTACTACATTGACGTGTGTGAGAGACATGTGTTATGCATCACTAGAACAGAAGGAATAAGAAGGTCAAAAGTCATTGAGACCTGCATATACTGTTGTACTTAGAAAAAATAGATCTTTAATGTAGGCAAGCCTTTTTTCTGCTTTATCCAGTTGGAAATGCTTTAAAAGATATGGTAATCTGTGTCATTCCATGCTTGGATATTTTACTGGACAAGGCCATAGACCATGCAGAAAGCTTGTGGGAATGCATTTTATCTGTAATAAATGGAAATATCTCCGAGGATAAGGACGGGAATATAAAAATGGAGTTAACATCTTTGGTTGGGTGTTCTTGGATTCTCGTTTTTATTTTTCGTTTATACCTTTCTTGTCGTAGCTTGTATCGACAGTGTGTTTTTCTCATGCCTCCTAATCCAGCAAAGAAGTCAAGCCTTGCGATGGGTGATACATTTACAGCATTTTCGGGTAGTGATTGGATACAAGAGGGGGGAAACCTGATAGGAGGATATTTCTCATGGATAGGTAAACCATCTGTTTCTGTTCCTACTCTGTTGGTAACTATTTCACAGAGCTTAGAACAGGGTGGGTTTGAAAGAACCTCTGCTCTTTTGTATGTGCTGCATAATATAGCTTTACAGAGACTTGTTGACTTGAATAGGCAACTGAATGCTTTGGTATTTTTACATGATAGAGCTCTTCGATTGAAGGATGCAATGGCAGAGGGTGGTGATGATCTGCCTATTCGATGTAAGGAAAGAAAGCGGTTAGAGAAATTGCTTCAAATCTCAAAGCAAGAGGCATTGGATCTAACTGATTTTATTTTGAAGTATGCATTTGCCATTGTAGAAAAGGTTGAACATAAAACCTGGACTGTTGAGATTGACAACACTAGGCCATGGGCATGGAATTTAGTTGTTGGGATGCTGAATGAACATTCCCTAGTCCCAACGATTTGGCAGCTTGTATGCCATAACGTGGATGTTTGGTCATGTCATGCTTCTAAGAAAAGCATGAAGAAATTTGTTTCGAAATTGCTTGGAAGTTTCTTGTCTCTTTTAAAAGGGAACTGCACTGATGTTAGTTTCCATTTAGTTGAGAAACAAATGGTAAATGAACACAAGGTAGTCACAATGGAGGAGACATCTTCACAGCTGCTAAGAAATTCAGTTCTTTACGAGCAACAGGCAAAAATTGACATTCATGCACTTTCCCTCCAAATGGTCTTGCAAACTTGTAATGTTTCAATTTTTCTTTCTTCAAAATCACACACACCTGCACATTTTTAAGGGCAACGAGCTATGCTCAGACCTTGCTGAAATACCAGATTTGAACAAGTCCTTCTAAGAAAAGTTGTTGAAGGGAGAAAAACTAGATCAAGCCACTTTACTTGGAGAACTCTGTGTGGCATTGGCAGGTGTTGTGAAAAGTTTAAAAACAAGGCCCAGGGGGGAAAATTCATGGCCAACTGCTAGCAAGGATGGGCTGGGAGTAAATGATGCAGAATCTGCAAGCGGGCATGAAGATGATGCTCTCTTTGGAGATCTATTTTCAGAGGCTAGTAGGCAAGTAGTCATCTCTGATGGACATGAACAACCCTGCTCTACAAATGACAGTGTTTCTGACTCCAGTAATAATCCTTTACAAGGAGCTGTTGAAGTGCTTAGTTTTATTAAAGAGTGCATTTTTTCTCCAGATTGGCATTCTTCTATTTACAAAGAAGCCTGTCACCAACTTAATGAAGAAAATGTTAGTGCTCTTTTATGAATGCTACAGCCACAGCTTTCAGTTGATGAAAGAATGGAGGGGGCTGGTGTTTCAGATATGTCCTATGAAAAACACTTCCTTGAACATTTTCACAAAGCATGCTTTAACCTGTTACATGAACTTGTTATGAGGTGTGCCTTATCCATCGAACTTGAAGAACACCTAGTAAATCAAAATTTGAAGGTAGAGGATGGGAGGTTTGCTTATACTGACGATGCTCTTGTTCTTGTAGCTTTCATTCTTATTATAAGGACATCCACAGGGTCTAGTTTGGGAGATGAATCCTTAAGACTCAAAATCTGCAAAGGCTACGTTGGTTTTATTGTTGAGAAAGTGAAAGCTACATATTCAGGGTGCTTAAATATCCAAGAATTTTGTGCAAGTATTCCATCCCTATTTCATTTGGAAGTTCTTCTCATGGCTTTTCATTCTTCAAATGCATTTGAAAAAATCAAAATGGCAGAGAATATTTTTTCTACCCTCAGCAATGTAAGTTGTCCTCCAGTGGAATTAACAGCACACAATTGGTTTGTTGTTCTTTACTAATTTCAAGACTGATGTTGATTCTTTGACACATGATTCTCCATTCTAAAACCTTCCCATCCTGGTTGATGTTCAATATAAGAAATAAGTTAATACAGATTACACAGGGAGGAACTTTTCAGCTTCCCACAGGAAGAGGCTATTTAGAATCATGAGTATATCATGTGGTACAAAGTGTTATAAATGTGAATGAGGGAGTCACAGAAGAGCATGGAATGGCTGATCTCTTTTAGAAATTGATTGACCTTAGTGGGGTTCATAAATAGGGTATTGTAGAACACAAAGTTCTTCAAGATCTGGGTTTAAATTGGTCTAATCTCTATTATGTTGTTTGTCACATTTTGGAAGTGTGGAAAAATAGGGAAGCTTCCCAAGTGCATGAGCTTATACTTGAAAGATATTGTTTTGTACTT
Organism: Pseudotsuga menziesii; assembly: GCA_001517045.1. Classification (NCBI taxonomy): domain Eukaryota; kingdom Viridiplantae; phylum Streptophyta; class Pinopsida; order Pinales; family Pinaceae; genus Pseudotsuga; species Pseudotsuga menziesii. The sequence continues at coordinate 5,451 of LPNX010862610.1, forward strand.
GGGTGGATCACTCTATCAGATATTGATGTTAAGGAAGCTGGTGCTTTTCCATGGAGTCCTGAATTGGGTAGAGACAAGTTGCTTGAAATTGAATACTTCATAAGTTTTAGCAGAATTCTGCACCATAATGTTCATTTTGGCCATACAGGGGAGCTATCACAGCTGGCAAATATCATTCTAGATATACTCTCTTAGCTTCAAACATTATACAAAGAGCATAGTGTGGAGGAAAGGGGTTGGTTATTCTTAAGGCATAGTGCATGGTTGTCTTTAATTTTATCATTGCTCCAGGAAGGTCTGTGGAAAGTGTCTCTGAGAAAGATCCCAATTTCAAGAGAGGACACATTTTGGATAGAGCAGACATCTAAAGATACTTCATTAGTCACACTTTGTGAGCAGTTAGTTTTTTGTGTATTGAAGGATGGGCAATCAAGCTTTTTGCTAAAAATATTGACATCCCTTTTTGTTCTTGATGTAAAAGAATGCGAAGATGATGCACTGTTTTCACTAAATTTGCTGCTTCAAGCAGATTATGACAAGTCAAAGCAAGAAGAGCTGTTGGGGAAGCTAGGAGCTATCTTTAAGTTTATAGAGTCTCTACTTGGAACTCTAACAATGTTTAGAGGAATTGTGAGCAAAGAAAACACGAGGAACCTGAACAAACTTTTTATGAGCTCCTCGTTGCATGGTTTCCCATCACATGTTCATCCAGGGAGTGCAGCTGTGGTCTCCTCTACCCTCTCTGTTGAGGGATTTTTGTATACAATTGAGCAATTTTTCAGAGCAAGAGATGCATTAGGGGGAATTGAGGTTGATGCAGAAGTTTTCAATAGTTTGCTTGAGGTCATAATGACCATAAAGTTTGGCAGGCTAATTGAGGGTATACATGATAAATGTAGAATCCTATTCAATAATTTAATTCCCTCTATAGTAGAGAGATGTATGTATAGTGATCTATTTTTGCTAAAGAACATGGAAAGATTGGTGAAAGAAATGAACTCAAGAAAGGAGGTTAACTTATCTATTAAAGAGCATCTACTTACAAGTGCAACTGATATGGTGGAATGCCTGAGAACGGATCCTAGTAAAGTCATTTTGCTTAAGTTTTATTTGGGGAACACTGAGGACTCATTGATGTTGAACCAATCTAACAAGTTCCGGGAATTTCTTGGAGGCAATGGTAACTTTTTGCCTTTAATTAATGCTTTGGATGGATGCCATAATGAGTCAGTGAGTACAAAGGTGCTACAGCCATTTGTTAATCTTTTAACAGGTGATCCGAGTTGTATTAACTTTAAACACACCTTGCAAGAAAAGTTCTTATTGATGGATTCATCTTCTTTGGCTTCATGGCTGGAAAAAATGCTGCTAGGATATACTGCTCAATCAGCTATAGGTAATTTTCTAACAGGAGTCTCTAATTCAGTAAGAGATTCAGCTATTGCTTTCATCAATGCTCTGGTGTCACCTTCATCTGATTCAAAATCAAGAGAACTTTGTGATCACATTCTTGATGCATTGCTTGTGGGTCTAGAGAAGGCATTCCTGTCATTTGATGTTCCTACTATGAAAGCATACTTCAATTTTGTAGTTCAGTTGGCAAATGGTGAGTCCACAATAAAGCCTATTATCAAGAGGGCAATAGATATGGTGGTCAAGTTGTCTTCCGATGAAACCCATCTGGAGGGTTTGAAGTTTTTCTTGGGTTTTCTGGTTTCTGCACTGGGTTCGTATGGTGCTAACAAGCATGTTTCTGAAAAATTAACAGAGAAGCCTTGGTCAAACACTAGTCCTAACAATGATTCTTTTAGCTGTAAGTTGAAGCCTAGTGTTCCTAGAAAGTACTTGGAGTATTTGGTTAATCCAGTCAATCAGGGAGTCCATTCTAGTGCGATTGAGTGTGATGCCACATCAGCAGATGATTGTGAGGATGATGGAACATCTGATGGAGAACTAGCTAGTATGGATAAAGAAGAAGATGATGAGAGTAATAGTGAACGGTCACTTGCATCAAAAGTTTGTACATTCACCACTAGTGGAAGCAACTTTATGGAACAACATTGGTACTTCTGCTACACTTGTGATCTGACTGTTTCTAAAGGGTGCTATTCTATTTGTGCCAGGGTGTGCCATAGGGGTCACAGAGTTGTTTACTCTCGTTTAAGTTGTTTCTTTTTTTATTGTGGAGCAGGAGGGGTAAGAGGGAGAAGCTGCCTCTGCTTGGAGCCTCGAAAATATGTTTCTTCCAGCACTACATCATTGAGGGGGGCTAGCGGCGTTGATCCATTCTTTCCTCTCTCATATGAGAGGGATCATCTTCATCCATCTGACAGTGACTCTGATATTGAGGATGAAGGTTGCATGGATAATGAGAAGACTTTCAAGTTATCTATCCCCAAAGAGGAAGAGGATGGGTTGCTATCACTTTTTATGGATATGGATATTGAAGGCCAAGTTTTGAGGTTATGTAGACAACTTCTTCCTGGTATTAACGAGGCTAGTCATTCAGTATTGTTAAAGGATGAGAGGATAGTTTTGGGTGATGACAAGGTTTTATCCTACAATTCAGATCTTTTGCAATTAAAGAAGGCATATAAAAGTGGATCTTTGGACATGAAGATTAAAACAGAATATTCTAATGCAAGGGAACTTAAATCCCATCTTTCAAGTGGCTCTATCGTCAAATCTCTTCTTACTATAAATAGTAGAGGCAGGCTTGCAGTAGGATAAGGTGACAAAGTAACAATCTTAGATGCGAGGCAACTTATTGGATAGCCAGCTGTTGCACCTGTGACAGTAGACAAGTCTAATGTGAAGCCTCTTTCCAGGAATTTAGTTTGATTTGAACTAGTTCATCTTGTTTTAAACTCTGCAAATGAGAACTATTTGGCTGTAGCTGGGTATGAGGAATGCCAAGTTCTCACTGTCAATTCTCGAGATGAAATAACAGACCGTCTTGCAATTGAGCCTGTGGCTAGTGCCAAAGTTTAATACTTTTAGTGTTCTCATTAGGTCACTTGACACAAATGATAAGCTGCAAGAAGCAAACAGGGTAATGAAAGAAATGCTAGTATTGCTCAGCCATATCACTTGAAAGAGGAACACTGTAAATTATGGATAATTTATTAATTTCTGAGGTATGGTAAAAATTTGACTACTTGAAAGACTCAAGAGAAATGGGAGAGGATTTAGAATCTGTTCCATTGGCCCTCAATTCGCTTAGTTGATCTACTTCCGGAGAAATTGTCTTGAATATTGACAGTGGACTTATTCTCATTCATTTTTTAGGAATACAGGTTTAGATTTTATCAGGTTGAGATCTTCTTCTGCACTTAACTGAGAACACAATCAGAGGGAAGAGGGAAAGTCTCTTCCACAGATTAGGTGGCAACTACAAAATAACCGCAGCAACAATAATAATAATAGCTAACCATCATTTCACTTCGATTCTTCCTGTACCATCGTCGAGATAACATGAGACATCAGTAACCCTCTCTTCCTTGTTGAAGACCATCCCAATGAGGGTTACCTGTGCACCCAAAAGACATACATAGTAAGGCGATTTATTCCATAATACATAAACACCTTGAATGTTCAGTAAAAATTAAGAACGGTTCTTACATTGTTGAAGTCAACGCCATATATTGTAAAATTTGAATTCTCATCACAGAGCTTCTGGGTTTCCTGGATTATCTGTTTTACCGTCAATGGAAGAAGCCCGGTGCTGGTACCGCTTTTCTGCAAAACCATTCATGCTTGATTGAATGTTGGGCTCCTTAAACTGCCAAAACATGGAGAGGTTGAAAACCTTAAAACTGCCTAAGCGGAGAGGAATAGCCGCTTACCCTCATAGAGGAAAAACCGCCTTCGTTAACTTGGGTGGCCTGAGAGGGCATAAAACCACCTCCTGAGAATAGAGAACCTCCATCCGACTAACTTTGCATACCAAACATATTTATTCTCTACTTTGTTAATCCTCGCAGAGAACAAGGGTTTTTGGATGAAATTCACAAAGAAAATAATATCGGGTGCAAAGAATATGAAGTGTAATCAAATGACAATGGTGTTTTTCTGCTCCGAATTCTTCACTGATATTGGGTATTTGAGGGCGGAAGCAAAACTCCTGCCAATTTTGTTTCCTCCATTTCATTCGCCACTTTGTGTTGAATTTGACGTTGGTGTCATTTACCAATCACTTTGACATTTGACTATGGAATTTTTAATCTTGGTCAACGAATTATATCATTTTAGGAACACTGTAAAACCTAAGCGTCGGATATGCGACGGAGGCATCGTCGCTTACCAAAAATCACAAGGATACATTTACAAAAAAAAATGTATCCTTGTGATTTTTGGTAAGTTTAAAAAGAGAAATCCATGCACTGTCGGATTTTGGATCGAAATGTAGTAGTGTGCATTACTCCATCCTTGTCCACTATGCCAAAGGAATCTGGTGATGGTGGTGATGGAGGAGGAAGAGGGGGGTGGGTTTTGTGATGTTGAGGGAAGAGAGGTCATAGGTTGGACACTCGGTGTGTGCAAAGGCAACCATGTGGGATTGAACCGAAGAGGAAATCGAGCCAATAACAATCTGTACCTAGTCATAATCGCTTGCCCAATGTTTTCCCAAGTAGAAGCATGCGATGGTAAGCAGCAGAAGACCCGCTACCTTCAATGTGAGGGGACTCTTCATGATATCCTCCTTCATTTTTTCTTCCTCCCTCTGAATCTAGCTTCTATGAATTTGCCTTTGCTCATTGACTTCCCATGTCCAAAAATGGGTGAAACAATTGATTTGAGAGGGAAAAACAATTGGGAATTTTTTTTATTGCCAGAGTGACAACTATAAATGGCCAAATAAATGACCAATTTTTATGTGGTCATTTTTAGTCTAGATATCCCGTGACCAAAGTTGGTCATTTATCTTGGTCATTTTTAGTTGGTTTTTATCCCATGACCAAAAGTGGTCATTTATCTTGGTCTTTTTTAGTTATCTCACTTAAATTTATCAATTTTGGTCATTTATCCCTTCAAAAAAACCGTGGTGACCAAAACTTTTGGTCTCCTAGTCACTAATCTCTCATTTTCCACTAGTGTAACATAGAAGTTGAACCAAAATTTTCATATTAGTGAATAATATAAAATTCCTCAAAAAAAGGCTTGAAGAGAATATTTGATATACAACAAACATTTAAAAGTGTTTCTTGTTGTATATTAATAGCTAGTTCAAAGAGAAAATTACATTCATGAATCATCTCCACCTAATCTCCTTACATTCAGTCAAGCAAATCAATCACAACTTGTACACCACATTTATTTATCGTGGTCTTCCTGCAATCTCCTTTCTTTTGCATCCATGCCCAAACTATGGTATTAACTAGAATAGATCCAAGTCATGTGTCATCAAGGTTCGGTACCCAATATTGTTCTAAAATTTTCCTTTGTATTTCCCTGAACTAGGCTTCCATCAATCAACCTTTACATAAAGAGTCTCACTTTCATCATTCTGGAAGATATATGAGGTGGTTTTTTCCATCCAAATCGTCTCTCCTTCATTCTTAGTTCATCATCTAACTACCGACACCTTTAATTTATCAAATTCAATCATAGGATTGAATCTTGGCTTTAGCTTGTTGCACCTGGGTCCAACATATACCAGTACAAATTCTCCATCCATAATACTTATATTACATGCAGTGCATTACGATCAGCATTAAATCTCACATGGATTAAATTGTCTTTATGATGCAATGTATTTGATGATAATGCATAACATGAATTAAAGCTAACATGATGTTATCACTTAACGGTTGATTTTTTGGATTAAGTTACGTGAAATATTTTCAGCCCACAATGAATTTTTCATGGTTCCCATAACAAACATGGGTGGAGTGTCCACTCAAAACGTTGGTCTGAAAAAAAGTTCATAGAGTTTAATCAAGAAAATCAATCACAATGATGAAAAACTAATAAAACCCGCACGCTCAAAATGTTAGTACTGTATTTAATGAGTATAAGTTAATATACTAGTACAAAGTTGGCACCAGTTTAAAGTCTACACGAGAAAATATAATTATGAATTTAAATGCAACATAGTCGTACAATTAAATTTTTATCAACTATAATAACGAATAATAGGAAAAAATCATTTCAAACCTTATTGCAAGTAGCTTACATTTATTCACAAAGCAATTCTATAAGATATTTCGAGGTGCATTCACATAAAGTATCATCACATGAATTACATTGAAGTTGAACCAAAATTTTCATATTTGTAGCAAATAATATAAAAGTCCTCAAAAGGTAGCTTGAAGAGAATATTTGATATACTACAAACATTGACAACTTTTTCTTCATGTATACTAATGAATTTTCCATGTTACTACAGTCCAAAATAATAGAAAACAATAAAATTAGCAAGGTCCTTGAGATGAGGAGGGCCCAAGGGTACTGAACCTGTAAGCTCTTCAGACAAGTCCATGTCTATTTCACATCTACGGCCAAAGAGATCTATGAAGAATAAAACAAAGACTGAAAGTACTCCAAAAAATTGCAATCCTTTCTCTGACGATTCAACTTTAAAGAACCAAACAACAGACTTCAAAGATAGTGGGAAATTCTTGACATCAACCTTGCCAACACTTGTTTCCTCTACCAAACCCTAGATCACCGTCTTCAGGATTTCCCCTTGAGGACCTAAGTTGAACCCCACCATACTCTCCCCACACAAACCCTCCAACGGCATTTAGGTACTCAGTCCAATGATATAGAGGGAGGATGGGCATAAGTGTGAAGATGTGTATCAATTATTCTTTGCATCAAAATAGCCTCCCCCTACATACCCATTCAAAGAGGGCAAGTGTAAGCAATCTGGGATGTGGGGGTTTCCTTAAATACCAGCCTCTTTGCCTAGTTCATTCTATACATGGCCCTCCCAACTAAACGGAGGCTTTATAAAAGAGGCTTACACGTGGAAATTGCAGCGATTGCAAAAATCCAAAAGTTGGCGATGATTTGCTTTAAAGATATACTTTTTTTACTATAAATTTTAATTCAGGTGAAAATAGTTAGTAATTTAGACCACTCTATAGGACAAAATATATCTATATACACAAAATCGCAATGTGTAATGTCAAATTGCTGAAAGTGCCTTGCACTATGCTTTAATCAATAGGGGAAAGAGGAATTCTAAGTTGGCATTTATCAAATGGAACAGAATTCTCAACATATCTCTATCCAAAGTTCCAGAAAAGTATGGAT
>LPNX010862704.1:0-22490 GCA_001517045.1 Pseudotsuga menziesii
AACACAAAATCCAAAATTTTTAAAATCAAAATTCCATAAACTCAAAAATTGTTAGACTTCTTCAATTCTAACACAAATCTTACAAGTAGGCAAATATTGCAATCATTGATTGATTGATTATAAAGTAAAATAGTTATTTTTAATCAATATGAAGTGATTCTATTGGAACTATATGTCTCTCTTGTAGATTAAATGAAGACTATACTAACTAACACATAAAGGTTTAATTGTTTTATAACTATTTATGAAAATATTTATTTAAAATATGACAATGCCAGAATGGAAATTGAAGTTGAAATTAGATATTTATTTATATAAAAACATTTTACAATTTAACTATTTTAAATTTGGATCCCAATGTATATTTGATTTTATAATGTTTTTTATATATTTAATTTTGGATTAAACATGTGTTACACCATAACCTGACAAACATGAACCATCTCATCTACTTTGTGCTGTACAAAGAACTTCTGTGAGCCATGACCAGAGTCAAAATCATAATCAGGTCCAACACAGACCATTATTCACAATATGCTCTGGTTCTGCACCAAGCTGATAGCAAAAGCTCGTGTAAATATCGACGAGGCCTGCAAAGGTACCCTCCGTCGATTGCGCTAATGGTTTGCTTGAATCCCCCACCGGATGTCATAGCTATGTGACAACGGGTGTTCACATTCCAAATCCACAGCGCGGTTTTCCACGCGATTGAGTCATTCCGAGCCACCCAATCAGGGTTATTCAGCAGATCCAAGCCCAGGTACTTTCCAGCTGCACCATAATTCTCATTCCTACAAAGAGCAAGATCAAATAATTCACAATCAGCAAGCGAGGGTCAGTCATAATCATTCAACTCCATTTCTTGCTGGCTTAATTACTAATTGAATTTATAATTTCTTTGATTGCTACTATACAGACATATACACATACAGACCCTGCGAGTTGCAAGGGGCCACGCCCATAGTATTGCTTCCCGGCTACGCAGGGATAAGTAGTAGAATCACAGTTAAGGTGCGGGTATGCGTAGGCGCCATTTTCTGTGGTGCACAGATCTGTCAATCAGTCATTATTATTTGTTTGTTAGCCTAGAAGAAGAAGAAAAAAATATTTTAATGTTTTTAAAAATAGTTTATGGGACAGACTGTTTGTCTTGGTAGATTTTAAGTTTTCACTATTTTTTGTTTAGCTTGATGAAAAGCTTCCCCAATTTCACTAGGATCCCTTTAACCAAGAATTAGTTGTCAAGATATTCACATAACTATTCCTGCTGTTCCTGCTGTTCTTGAAAAACTCTCACTCTAAAATAAAATGCTTTTCTATTTCCACTTTTCCAAAAATACAATCAATTACTAATATCTAAACAATCAATTAAGAATATCTACAGATTCTAAATGAAATCTTCAATTCTAAGGATTTAGAGATCATATTAAGAATATGCTTATAGAAAGATAAAGTATTTGATAGGTATGTGATACGCACTGTCACTCTGGTGAGCAACGTGAGTGAAGAAAGCAGCAATTTCTCTTGTGTTGTTAATAGAGGCCCCACTTGTGCCGAAGTCAGAGAATGAATTAGCAGCAGTAATGAAGTCACTGTATGTATATAATTCTCTTCCTGGGCAGCTATTATTAGGGGTGCCAATAAAATCAGGGGGGTCAGACATAATTCCACTGAAGAAACGTTGGGTAACAATATCCTCAATAGATAAAAGCACATCACCAGATACAATTTTATTAAAGATATCCTGTGTGACAAAGTCCCGAACATCTCCTCGGCAGATAGCTACAACACAGAGGGCAAAAACAAGCCATAGAAAAAACACGCTCGGCCTCCTAACACTGTGATTAGTTCTCATATCACTCATCTTGCTGCCGCAGAAAAATAAAGAGAACCACGCCGGCCTATCTGCTCTGTAGTGAGAAGAGGAGGCCGTTTGCTTACATAGCCGTGAGGAATCCTCTTAATTTTATTATTTGACAAAGATTTCATGAAGATGCTTGCCGATTTGCAACTCTTCTTACATTGAATTGAACATAACTTTAGTGTTGACCGGACTTCAAACTCCCGTACTTACGCGTCTCAAATAAATTATTGCTCTGTTGACGGGACTTCACCATTTCTCCATCTGTGAAGTTTGAACATGCTGTCTGTGAACAATGCTAGCGACACCTTTAGTGTTGACTGAACGTCAAACTCCCGTAATTACGCGTCTGAAATAAAGTATTGCTTTGTTGACGGGACTTCACCATTTCTCCGGCTGAGCTTATCTAGCATGTACGTTCATGCTAGTTAAGTCAGCAGGCGTGGGTCCCTCAGTGCATGGACTGCCGTCTCTCTCGGATTTTTTGAAATTTACCGGTTGCACTGTAGCTCACTGCTTTTTAAATTTAATGTGGGCTGTACCATCTTTTCTCTTAGTTATAAGCTTCTCATTCGATGATTATCGTCTTCCCGAGTCTTGTCTGTTGTTTCAGGTTCGAGTCGCGTCAGTGGCATCAATGGCCCCGAAGGTGGAGAAAAGGCCCGTAGCGGAGAAATCCCCTTCGACATAAAAGAAGCCCTCGAAGCCCGAGAACAAGCTACCGAAGGAAGGAGACAAGAAGAGCAAGAAGCACAAGAAGGCTGCTGAGGCCTACAAGATCTACATCTTCAAGGTTCTCAAGCAGGTCCATCCGGATATCGGTATTTCCAGCAAGGCCATGGGAATTATGAACAGTTTCATCAATGATATCTTTGAGAAATTGGCGAACGAGGCATCAAGACTCGCCCGCTACAACAAGAAGCCAACTATTACTTCCCGAGAGATCCAGACCGCTGTAAGACTCGTTCTTCCAGGGGAGCTTGCCAAGCACGCCGTATCTGAGGGTACCAAAGCCGTCACAAAATTCACCAGCGCTTGAGTCTCTATTTTCTTAGATCTGGGTTTTACAACTGGTATCTTAGGGTTTTATTACTGGTATCCCGTCCAGGGAAATTGAGTTCTTGTTCGTCTACATCACAATTTTGCGATTTCCATTCTTTTTATTTTGGAAAGTTCTGAAATGGATTCTTATCCACTCTTGGATTGAGTGGTCACATATTCTTTTTATTTTGAAAGGTTCTGAATATTTATATTTTTTGCAATTTCTATTCTTTTTATTTTGGAGGGTTCTGAAATGTATTCTTCACTCTAGGATTGAGTGTTCACATATTCTTTTTAGTTTGAAAGGTTCTGAATATTTTTTGCAATTTCTATTCTTTTTATTTTGGAGGGTTCTGAAATGTATTCTTGTTGAGAGTCTTCTACTCTTGGATTGAGTGTTAACATATTCCTTTAAAGCTTTGGAGGAAAAAAAATCTTTTTTTTTTAAACATTGACTATCTTTTATTTGATATAAGGAATTGGAATTGGTTCCTGTGATTCATATCTCCATTTGCTGTTCGACCGTGCTTTAGCTTTGGCCATGTTCAATAGTCAAACGAAGGTAAGAAAGGGAATAATGCACATCATGATTCTTTCCTTTATTTACTATTTTCAACAATATGGAGAGAACAAAACAACAATGATTAGAGTTAGATTATTTTCTACAATGTAGAGAGCACAAAACTCTCCAAACAACATTGACAAGAGTTAGATGATTAGAACTAGAGATTCTTTTCTTTGAAAAAAAATTCAATTTGATTTTATTAATTTTTTTTTATAGTAATCTTTTTAGCCTTGAATTTTTTTGTGCTCTTTTGAAGCATTATAACAGGCTTGGATATGGATCATATTTTGGCATTGAAGGACGGTATCTTTTTGGATATGGATCGTATGACTTTGATGATGACAGCTTCTTTTTGGATGATGATGCAGAGAATGGATCTCTAATTGAGCAGTTATCTGGTTTTTGGAACCTGTTTATTTTTAATTATGGTTGTATGCCTTTGAATATTGGATATTTGAGCTCTTTTATGGAGCATTATCTTGATTGTAATACCAGCTTTTAGGTTGGGTCTTATGTTGTTAATGGACTTACGTAGAATGTAAATAAAGATATTTACACATTTGTTCTTTGGAAAAAAAAAATTGTCACATTTTAAGCACTAAATCGCTTAACAAGCTAAACCCCTCAAATACCAATCCTAATAGTAAAACTTAACCTTGAAATATGTAAGGTTAAAAACATGTCAAACCTCATTTTCTTAAATATTAACCATTATACAATAATTCTATATAATTTTTATACACCATAAAAATAATAATAAAATATAATTTTTTTTATCTTTAAAAGTGTCAAAAGAGTTTTTTTTTAAATGTGAAAAAAATTAATAAAAAATTATTTCATTTTATTTACAATTAGAAAAACAACTATTGACACTTTATTATTCCTAATTGTTAATACTATAACTTTCCCTTCTTTAGTTTTTTTTCAAGTATCTTGGGTTTACGAAAACTCTCTTTAGATGTGAAATAACAAGAACAATGTATTACATTAAAACATGAACGTTGTTTTAATATATAGGCCACTCCCTTGGGTAAAGCTTTATGCACATTTTGAAAAGCACTAATTGAGTCTTGAAAATGATGAAAAAACCTATTTCTCTCAAAACCTAATAGGAGGTCGACTTGACATAAGTGTAAATTGTTTGGTGTTAATCTCTTCAGTCTTGAGTTTTATTAATCTCTTCCGTCTTGAATTTTTTTGGTTTCCAAGTTGGTTTATTTAATATCATAAACCAACTTGGAAACCAAAAAAATTCAAGAATGAAGAGATTAACAGAGACATAATAAAAGAAAATTCCCATGGTTTAATTCTTTCTCTACTCTCTAACTCTACTAATTGTTTAATTTTTTTTACAGTATCTTAAACTTGGATTTATTAATTTTAATTATATTTATTGTTGTTTAGTTTTTTTCTGTTTTCTCTAATTTTAATAATGGTTTGTTTTTATTCTTAGCATTGTATCATAAATCAATTTTAAATTTGGACTTTTTAAATGTTAAAATATATAAAAAAAAATTAATAAAATGAAATTGAATTTTTTTTCAAAGAAAAGAATCTCTAGTTCTAATCATCTAACTCTTGTCAATGTTGTTTGGAGAGTTTTGTGCTCTCCACATTGTAGAAAATAATCTAACTCTAATCATTGTTATTTTGTTCTCTCCATATTGTTGAAAATAGTAAATAAAGGAAAGAATCATGGTGTGCATTATTCCCTTTCTTACCTTCGTTTGACTATTGAACATGGCCATAGCTAAAGCACGGTCCAACAGCAAATGGAGATATGAATCACAGGAACCAATTCCAATTCCTTATATCAAATAAAAGATAGTCAATGTTTAAAAAAAAAAAGATTTTTTATTCCTCCAAAGCTTTAAAGGAATATGTTAACACTCAATGCAAGAGTAGAAGACTGTCAAGAATACATTTCAGAACCCTCCAAAATAAAAAGAATAGAAATTGCAAAAAATATTCAGAACCTTTCAAACTAAAAAGAATATGTGAACACTCAATCCAAGAGTGAAGAATACATTTCAGAACCCTCCAAAATAAAAAGAATAGAAATTGCAAAAAATATTCAGAACCTTTCAAAATAAAAAGAATATGTGACCACTCAATCCAAGAGTGGATAAGAATCCATTTCAGAACTTTCCGAAATAAAAAGAATGGAAATCGCAAAATTGTGATGTAGACGAACAAGAACTCAATTTCCCTAGACGAGATACCAGTAATAAAACCCTAAGATACCAGTTGTAAAACCCGAGATCTAAGAAAATAGAGACTCAAGCGCTGGTGAATTTTGTGACGGCTTTGGTACCCTCAGATACGGCGTGCTTGGCAAGCTCCCCTGGAAGAACGAGTCTTACAGCGGTCTGGATCTCTCGGGAAGTAATAGTTGGCTTCTTGTTGTAGCGGGCGAGTCTTGATGCCTCGTTCGCCAATTTCTCAAAGATATCATTGATGAAACTGTTCATAATTCCCATGGCCTTGCTGGAAATACCGATATCCGGATGGACCTGCTTGAGAACCTTGAAGATTTAGATCTTGTAGGTCTCAGCAACCTTCTTGTGCTTCTTGCTCTTCTTTTCTCCTTCCTTCGGTAGCTTGTTCTCGGGCTTCGAGGGCTTCTTTTCTGTCGAAGGGGATTTCTCCACCTTCGGAGCCATTGATGCCACTGACGCGACTCGAACCTGAAACAACAGACAAGACTCGGGAAGACGATAATCACCGAATGAGAAGCGTATAACTGAGAGAAAAGATGGTACAGCCCACATTAAATTTAAAAAGCAGTGAGCTACACTGCAACCGGTAAATTTCAAAAAATGCGAGAGAGACGGCAGTCCATGAACTGAGGGACCCACGCCTGCTGACTTAACTAGCATGAACGTACATGCTAGATAAGCTCAGCCCATTTCTCCATCTGTTCACATGGTGTCAGTGAACAATGCTAGCGACATCTTTGTATCCTTCTGCATTTATTTTTTCGATAGTAAACAAAGTTAGAAATTAGAAATTTACTGCATATTAGGTACAGCACAAGGCTGTCTATAATAGTCTTAACTCTCTGATCACAGTCTTATACTTCCATCAAACAGAGGACTATCCTTTACTTAGCAAAGGTTTTTTTTTAATGACTATGTGTAAATAGTATTAAATTAAATAACCTCGTGTATCAAAACTCTTTATAAAAAATGGGTTTATTTTAATTGTTAACAAACTCTTATTGCTGCATCATAAAATTATAACGGCACTTTTGCATTACTATATAGTGTTGACCGGACTTCAAACTCCCGTACTTACGCGTCTCAAATAAATTATTGCTCTGTTGACGGGACTTCACCATTTCTCCATCTGTTAAGTTTGAACATGCTGTCTGCGAACAATGCTAGCGACATCTTTAGTGTTGACTGGACGTTAAACTCCCGTAATTACGCGTCTGAAATAAAGTATTGCTTTGTTGACGGGACTTCACCATTTCTCCATCTGAGTGAGCTAGCTATGGAGGGAGGTAGCAAACCTCCCTCCATGGGACGGAGGACGAGCAAAGTCAACGCTAACTTTGCTCTTCCTCAGTCCGATGAGGGAAGATTGCTCCATAGCTAGCTTACTCCTTTCTCCATCTATCTTTGTATCTTTCTGCATGTATTTTTTCGATAGTAACAAAACATAATTTGCTATTTTAACTATAATCAAAGTTGGAAATTAGAAATTTCCTGCATATTAGGTACAGCACAAGGCTGTCTATAATAGTCTTAACTCTCTGATCACAGTCTTATACTTCCATCAAACAGAGGACTATCCTTTACTTAGCAAAGGTTTTTTTATAGATCATGTGTAAATAGTATTAAATTAAATAACCTCCTGTATCAAAACTCATTATAAAAAATGGGTTTATTTTAATTGTTAACAAACTCTTATTGCTGCATCATAAAATTATAACGGCACTTTTGCATTACTATATAGTGTTGACCGGACTTCAAACTCCCGTACTTACGCGTCTCAAATAAATTATTGCTCTGTTGACGGGACTTCACCATTTCTCCATCTGTTGAGTTTGAACATGCTGTCTGTGAACAATGCTAGCGACATTTTAGTGTTGACTGGACGTCAAACTCCCGTAATTACGCGTCTGAAATAAAGTATTGCTTTGTTGACGGGTCACGGGACTTCACCATTTCTCCATCTGTTCACATGGTGTCAGTGAACAATGCTAGCGACATCTTTGTATCCTTCTGCATTTATTTTTTCGATAGTAACAAAACGTAATTTGCTATTTTAACTATAATCAAAGTTAGAAATTAGAAATTTCCTGCATATTAGGTACAGCACAAGACTGTCTATAATAGTCTTAACTCTCTGATCACAGTCTTATACTTCTATCAAACAGCGGACTATCCTTTCTGAGTTCAAAAAAGCTATCCTTTGTGAGTTCAAAAAATATATAATATAATTTAGAATTCAAGTTTAAAAATAATAGGTCAAAAATTAGATAAACATAATTATAAAATAGATTAATTTAAAAAGTTACATAAAAGCTACATTGTAATATTAAAGAAAATTGTAAATGAAATTGTAAAACATTAGTATTGTATAAATAGTAATTACATGTCTTAAAAAATGGTTAGATGTATTTATAGCTATATGTTATTATGAGTTAAGATGAATATATGTTAATTTTGAGTACATTGAATTGAGTCACGAAATATCTCCCTCCAAAATGAAAAATTTTAATTAAAAACAATATTTAACAAAGCTTTTTAATGATTATGTATAAATAGTATTAAATTAAATAACCTCCTGTATCAAAACTTATTACTTATTATAAAAAATGGGTTTATTTTAATTGTTAACAAACTCTTGTTACTGCATCATAAAATTATAACGGCACTTTTGCATTACTATATACAACACATTTTGCTATGCAACATTGATTTTTATTTAAAGAATATATAAAAAGTATCAATGCACACCCATGAAAGGATGTTATAAATAGAGACATTTGGGATGCAATATTGGCTTTTATTTAAAAATATATATAAAAAAGTATCAATGCACACCTATGAAAGGATGTTGGGTAAATTATATATGTTTAATTTCTCCACATTTTATTGTCAACAAAAAAAATTCATAAACTTGTTTTAAACCACTAAAAAAATCATGAAGTACAATTATGTTTATCAAATTCAAGAACTAAATTCAAATTGAAATCTTCATATGTAACTTACACATGAAAAGGTAAAGCATAAACTATGTAAATTCAGATTCCTCCTTAGATTGGGTGATTCTCACATACATCAAGCATTTTGTGATGAATTTGAGTAGAAATTCAGATGTAATGCTAAAGTATATAACCCTTTTCTTCATATTCAAGAGTTGATGGGGTGGACTGGTTTAAGGAGAATTTAAGATTTGCAAGCTCAAATATCGATCCAAATAGAGATTCAAAGCAAGAAATTAACAATAAAAAAACAAGCAGTTGGTATTGCAAGATCCCTAGGAATATAGACAAAGGCACTAAGTCAAAACGTCGGTACACAATCTACAATCTTTTGCACCCTCATGTTGCTTGTTCACAATAATTATTTCCTGTCAAATCTTATTCATTAGGTTAAAGTGATCTGCTTAACACTTGAATTCTAAGGTGTGCACACTTCTTAATTCATTAGTGTTTGAATCATACCTTTTCAAAATGACATTAAAGCATTACCTACTTTGTAACGAAATGAGATATGATAGTTGTATAAAGATCACACTTTGACTAAGACAATTTAAATAGAAATCATAAACCATAAATGTAGAAATCATAAACCATAAATGTTTGTCGTAATGCACCTTCAAATTGTTACAATAAAGTAGCGATAATCATGTTGTACAATCCTCTGATTTTTATTAACCTTTCAATGGTTACACAGATAATCTTGTTGTACAATCCTCTGATTTTTATTAACGTTTCAATGGTTACACAGATAATCTTGTTGTACAATCCACTGATTTTTTATTAACCTTTCAATGGTTACACATTACTGAGACAATTTAAATAGAGTATTTATTACACACACAACATAAAATGTAGAAATCATAAACCATAAATATTCGTCGTAATGCACCTTCAAATTGTTACAATAAAGTAGCGATAATCATGTTGTACAATTCTCTGATTTTTTATTAACCTTTCAATGATTACACAGATAATCATGTTGTACAATTCGCTGATTTTTTATTAACCTTTCAATGGTTACACATTACATTCTTATAGATTACTTCTGACAAAAATAAAAAATAGCTAAGAGATCGCATCTCAATTTACATCAAATTAAGAAGAAACAAAAGAAAATACTACGTGTAGAGCTGAAAAGGGAAATATAGTGATACTTGCTATCCACTACAATCCTTGAAATGAGAAGATCATGATATGTTATCATGATAAATAATATATGATCCTTGCTATCCACTACAATCTTGAAATGAGAAGATCATGATATGTTATTATGATAAATAATATATGATCTTTTTGGAATTTTTGGAAAATCTCTACATTAATCTACCTCACCACAGAAACTTATAAACTGAAAGATATGATCTATCGAGATTTGAAGAATTGATTAATCCTATAGTTCAAGAAAAGATTGTGCATTCCTAAACCTTCGACTTGTCTTCCTTCAATTGGGTCCTAAGCTAACACACTACTTCCTACTTCGATATGAGAGGAAGATAAGCTAGCTCAACTCATCCTGAAGAGAACCCATGTGACACTTTTTCATTTTCCCACTTATAAGTATCTAAAGGAACTCGATTTAGAGGTTTTGGTGATTTAAAGGAACTTTAAGATATATAGACAAAAAGGGTAATTTGGGTGTCACAAAGAAGCCAAAACTCTATTAAAAATATATGTACCAGATCGTTGATTTATTTTTTGATATCATAGACATTATTCTAACATTAAATACTAACCACATCAGCATCTTTATATGTAAAAAAAAATCCAATCAAATTTAGACTTTTTGTTATAAAATGTAAGACATTTTTTAGGGTTCTGTTCCATATTTACGCTTCCCATTTACCACCTTTCTAAGGTGAGAAACATTAACAGTTTTCCCTACTATGGGGTTTGTTTCATGACATTTAAAAAGATTTTGTTCAAGATAAGAACCATAGTTTGGTACATAAGTTTTCTTTTGAAGGGTTACAGACCCACTTTAGAATTGTATGAAATGTGAACAGGTTGGTCATGATGTGATATTCCTCCATGGCCGTGATTTAGAAAGTTTGCATTTATATTTTAATTTACATAATTTGTATCTAGAAATTTATTTGGTGCCCAAGGTTTGTATCTGCCTGATTATAACTCAGTATGCCCCTACATTTACTTTTATTTAACTATAACATGTGATGTGATAGTTGCATGCCTTTACATCCCAAATTAGCATTTCTAGTTGCCAACGATGAATGACTAAAGGTGGTTATTGTTTGGGTTAAGCTCATCAAAGGAATAAATCTAATTAATCAGTTAACCTGACGGTAAAGGAAGTCTACTTCCTCTCCTATAGAATTATTCTGTTTTAACTGATTAAGTGGTGCATATCTTCGTTTATTCGGTCAAGATTAGTTAACATTTGCATTGTGTTTTATAATTCCTCTGTATTAGTTTAGAATCGTCCGGGATATGCAGAAACCCCTTGAATTGGTACTAATTCTTGATTTCCTTAAACCCTAAATAATTCATAACCTTCAAATGCCTCATACCAATACTTTGGGATTAGACAAATAATTGAATTATTTTAGGGTTGAGTTTGTTTCGAGACAACCTTACCTCAAGGGTTTTGTTCCTAGAATGAAGTAAGCTTAGCATAACTCGATTGCATGACTTGGGAGTTATGTATTAGGTTGATAGTTACTTATAATGATCAACTATAAATACCTTACCTGAGATTAACATTCACTCACAAAACTGATACATGTTTCTTGATTTTGAGAATTAAGGTTAGATTACTAGTCCTTTGGGTTTAGAATGGCTTATGCTTACTTGGAATAGTAATAGTAAGAAGTATATTCTCCCTTACATGCTAGGTTTATATATTTGTCTTACTCAAATGGTTAGCTAACAAATTTATTGCTAAAATTACATAATTGTCGTTAACATATCCCCTAAGGTTCCAATAACTAAGTTTATATGACATATTCTGTGTTTTTTACTATAAGCAGGCCCTATATAATTGTCGTTAACATATCCCCTAAGGTTCCAATAACTAAGTTTATATGACATATTCTGTGTTTTTTACTATGAGCAGGCCCTATATTGTATATTGATAACTATCTTTTAAATAAGAACCACCTTACTACCAAGTGATAGACAATTAACCAGAGTATCATACCATTTATAAAACAAGAAATATTTTAATATGTTTAAAAAAATAATTTCCAACACCATTTAACTATGAAACGTAGTCCAAAAAAAGTAAGTACAACAACTATAAAAGTATTTAAATAATTAAAAGAACAGTGACAACCATTTTTAATCCTATAGATAAAGACAATACTTATATGTAGATAAAAGAAAAAAAAAGTAAAATCGAGTTTTGAGTGGCCTAGCCCCCTCCACCCGGCCTTGAAGTCAATCGACCTACAAGAGTCCACTCACTTGCCCAAAACTTATATTTAATAAATTGAACCTGCCCTTCTCAAGTGTCGTCATATTGTGAGTAGTTGGTTACTTACCACAGCCTCGAAGCTCAATTTTATAGGGCCTGGAAGCCCCAACTTACAGAGCCTGGTAGCTCTAATTACTTTGCTCTAAAATCTTTCAAAAAAGATAGAAGCCCGGGCCCAGATGGCTGGCCTGTCGAGTTCTATCTACACTTTTTTGAACTCATGGGCAGTGAAATTCTGTCTGCTGTTGACTCTACTAGAGTCTCTCGTTTTATACCTTCCTCTCTGAACTCAACCTTCCTTGCTCTGATACCCAAAAGAGAAAATCCCATGACCTTTGTTGACTTCCGACCCATCTCTTTGTGCAATCTCCTGTACAAATTGATCTCTAAAGTTATTGCAGTCATGATTAAACCCTTCCTGGACTCTGGTATCTCATAGGAACAATTTGGGTTCCTTAAAAATCGTCAGATCGTTGAGCGTATTGGTATTGTTCAGGAAACCCTCCACTCTATTAAAACAAAGAATCTATGTGCTTTCATCCTCAAACTGGACTTGATTAAAGCCTTTGACTGTGTTAATTGGATCTTCATCCGTCTCATTTTGATTCAGATAGGGGCTCCCCTCTAGACTGTAAACTGGATACTTGGATGCCTCTCCTTAGCTACCTTTGCCTTTTTGATCAATGGAACCCCGTCAAAGTTTTTCTTGGCATCTCGAGGCATTCATCAAGGATGCCCTCTATCTCCTTTGCTCTTCATCCTGGTAATAGAAGGTCTCAGCCTATTAATATCCGATGCTCGAAATCATGGACTTATACGTGGCATCCAGATTTCACCCTCTCTTGCTCCGACCCATCTTCTTTTCATGGATGATGTGATTCTTATGGGTACATGTACTCTTCAGGAATGGGCAGCATTTGATGTCTTTCTTGAAACTTTCTGCAAAGCTTCTGGAATGTGTATCAGTCTGGAAAAGTCTTGTTTCCTCTATAATAATATTGAAGCCTCGAATTTTCTGGATATTACCAGGGTCCTCCCATATCAGATGTCACCGATTCTTATTGGTTTTAAGTATCTTGGTTTCTACATTAAACCCCTTGGTTACACAACTAGGGATTGGAATTGGTTGGTTCAAAAATATGAAAAAAAGATCAGTCTTTGGACCCATAAGATGCTCTCTCTGGGTGGTCGACTGATACTTGTCCAGTCTATACTCTCTAGTATCCTGGTATACTGGCTTGGACTCGCTCCTATTCCGACATCTATCCTTCACAAGCTTAGGAGCATCACCTTTGCTTTCTTATGGGGATCTACTAAAAATAAATGCATATTTCACTTGGTTTGCTAGTTGGATCTCTCTTGGCCAAAGAAATATGAGGGATGGGGGATAAAAAATCTCCACTGGTTCAGTATTTCCCTATGCCTCAAAAATTTCTGGAGGGTTCTCTTCAATGATGGTCTGTGGCATCATGTCCTCTCTACTAAATACTTGAAACAACTCTCTATGGTATCATGGCTTAGAGGAAAAAACTTCAGTACTCGTGGTGTATCTTCTATTTGGAGGGGTTTTTTACAGTCTATTCCCTGGCTGGGTTGCCAACTTGCATGGCAGGTAGGAAATGGTGTTGATATTTGGATTGGTATTGACCCAGTTATCGGTATCTCCTCCTCTTTCCTCCTCTCGGAGGGTCTGAGATCCTATTTAGAAGACTTGGACATTAAAACACTCGCCCAAGAACACAATACTTTACCAGACTCCTAGCAATACTGGTACTCGGCCGAAGAGTTATATTTGGATGGAGAATGGAAAGAAGCATGGAACACTTATATGAGGAATTTGGTTCTCATTGGCATTCGTCTTACAACTCAATCCAATTCTCTGGTATGGGAATACAACAAAAAAGATGGTACCATCTCTGCTAATAAAGTATACGATTGCATTGTAAAATCTTCTCTCCAGCAATGGGAAACCGGATGCACAAAACATTATGGTCAGGTACTCTTCCGTGCAAAATTGGATGCTTTTTGTGGTTGGTATTAAGGAATAAAGTCCTTACTTGGGATAATTTGCAAAAAAGGGAAGGTCTGGCCTAGGTATTTGTACTATGTGCTTCTCAAATGAGCAGACTATCATTCACCTTTTCTCACACTGCATGGTTTGGAAGAGTGTACTCGATCTCATTTGTGATCAGTTCCAGCTGACTATTCCTCCTCGCGCAGACACCATCGCTATTTTTATGGATAACTGGGCTGCCACCTACCCACGACACTCAGTCCTTTACTATATCCCACACCATATGATGTGGGAAATCTGGAAAGCTCAGAACCATGCTACTTTTGAAGGGAAAAAGAAGACTGTCCTCGGCATTTTTCATCAAATAATGTTCTCTACTCAGTTGAACTCCTCTCAGCCTGTCACAAAAAAGTCACACAAATTGGGCTCCCACCCGGCTTGACTTTCCCTTGTGGTTTTTTCGATGGTGCTTCTACATATTCAGCAACGGGTGTCAGATACAGTTTGTTCTTAAATGAGTCTCACCATCTGGAGTTCGCGCTGGGGGTTGGATTTGGCTCCAATACAAAAGCAGAATTACTTGTCCTGTGGGCTCTTCTGCTCTCTTCCCAGATGATGGGGATCCCCCTATCCCACATATTCGATGACTCACAAGCCATCATTAATTGGGCTAAGGGATCCACTGTACTGTCGCCTCCAAAACTTCTACACTGGTGTCGGGAATCACAAAAGCTAATTTCTAGCTTTTAGGATCTCTCTTTCAGCCACATCTACCGTGAACACAATAGGATTGCAGACCGTCTCTCTAAAACTGCCCTCTCACTCTCTCCGGGATTTGGTTGTTATTCTAAGTTTATGGATGACCATTTGGTCACATATGACACCTTTCAGCTCATTTGAGTCATGCTATGGGGAGATTACTCCTCAAATGGATTTTTGCTTGCTGCTCATTGAGTGACTTCTTTTAGATTGTTGATCTGAACCCTTTGGTTCAGGGTAGATGGGTTTGGTTGAGATTGATCCCCTACATGATGAGACAGATTACTGATGGGAATCTACACTCTATTGCATGCCTTTCCCCCCAGCTGCGACTGGATGTGATTTTCTCCTTATGAGCTGTATTCTCTCTGTGATGTAACCCTTTCAGGGTCAGTGCTATTAATGCCCTTTGATTCCTAATAGAATAACAAGGACATGCTTTTTCTTCCTGAAAAAAAAGAAGAAGCTCTAATTACTTTATGAGCCTAAGATCTCAAGTAAGAGATCTTGGAAGCCGTATAGGACTTTCTTGGCAGTAACTACCTCCTCCCATTTGGCTACTTGTCCACTTAAGGATGAGTAAATCTCAGCAATTAACTTTTAAACATAAGTTTAGTCCATTCACTATAAGGCTGCCCACACCCATTTATCAATTATATATATATATAACTCCAAATAGTTGGTGCTAAACAATTATAATAAAAATTAAAATGGATGATGTACTTTTAAGTTAATAATAGAACAATGAGTTAAATATTAG
Organism: Pseudotsuga menziesii; assembly: GCA_001517045.1. NCBI lineage: Eukaryota > Viridiplantae > Streptophyta > Pinopsida > Pinales > Pinaceae > Pseudotsuga > Pseudotsuga menziesii. Next base: position 15,646 of record LPNX010862704.1, read on the forward strand.
TTTTGTAATATATGCATATTAAAAAATAATTACGTGGATAGGTGTTAATATCTTAGAATTTGGGGTGGGCTATCATCTATCGACGAGGATGAGACAAGTGTATTGTCGAGATTGATTCCTTCATTATAAATTAACTACTAGCACACCCACATAGTTAGGGAGCAAATGGTTGAGATATAGTGATGGAATTGAAGACACTTTGAAATTCACACCCACTCAGTTAGGGATCAAATGGTTAAGAGATATGGATGGAATGGAAGACACTTTGAATTTTTTGTTTATTCTTCATATTCTTCTAGTTAAACATGTCCAATTGTAAGTTATCCATGCATAACTACGTGTTATCGCTGACATTATTCTTGCTATCAATTTATCAAGTATCGGTTTTATATATATAATCTCACATTCTTAGATAGTTAAATGCCATGAAGTGTTGGTTATTCATTCATTAGCTATGAGTTATCCATGCATAGCTACCAATTATCAATTCATTAGCTACCAGTTTTTTTTATATTCTTTTTTTTTTTATAATTGTTGATTTCTAATTTTGAATTATTGCCATAGAATCAATCTGGACAATACACTTGTCTCATCCTCGTCTGTAGATGAAAAAGCATAGATCTCACTCCACCCCAAATCTCAAATAAAAACGCCTATATGCATAATTATAATATTATATTATGAAACCCACATATAAGTTTTATAATATTTTATATATTTAATTTTTGGATTAGACATATGTCATATCAACTTTACAAATATCATACACCCTAACAAACATGACCCATATCATCCACTTTGTATTATAGAAAGAGCTTCTGCCAGGCTTGGAATTCCAAATACCTGTCAATTGGAAATTCGGGTGACGTCGCTCTTACGGTTAGGATTCCAACCTCTATTCTTATAGATTGGTGCCCTCTCTATATATTTTGATGTTTGGCATCATCAAATAAAGAGAAGTTTGATTTAGCATGTACCTTGTTAATTTAGTAGAGGAAGAATGCCTTTCCAACGAATAAGGAGGAATTCATTGTCCGATTAACGCAAACATCAGTCTCGATTAACACAAACATCAGTCCCTTCAAAGATAAGGATTTCCTTTAAGTTGATATCATGAAATTTCCTAATGAGTGAAAATCATTATTGTTACTTTCATGTAAAGTAAAACGCTTTTTCGTTGACAAAGGACTAAATCTCTTTCATAATACATTTCTTGTATTTTGGGAAAGTCCGCTCTAAATATTAAACACCATGGAAATTGCATGCTTAGCTCACGAAAGCTCAGACAATATTAAAAGTACGTGGAACCAGGGTAATGGTTGGTCGTTATTCTCACTATAGGGTGGTAAAACTTAACGCAAACACTGAAGCCTTGCCATAATTCCACCAATCTACCATCAAAAACACCAAAAGATCACTAAAGCTGAGAAATTCCACACAATAAAATCATGCAAACATTTCAGGTTCAAACATACCTCAAGAAATTCCTGGAAACACAACCTACGTTGAGTGTCACAACCAGAGAGAATAAAAAAAGATTACATCTTACATCAGGTGAAAATTTATAGCCTTGTCATCTTGCCACGGTGCAATAGACTCATTAGTCAGAAACCCCATTCGGTACACCACACACCTTCATCCTTCATTCTACCCACATATTGTTGAAGGATATTTGGCATCTTGGGGGATTTATATAGCTCAAGGTTGCATCTACGATGCCGTGGTTTTCAATGGACTAACTCCTAAGAAACCATTCAAACCAGTAAGCTCGTAGGAGATGGCCAATTAAAGCCCAATGCTCCCTTCTCTAGTAAATAGGTGCTGCTTAGTCTTGTTTCTTGGCCCACCTAGTCTTGAATCCTGATGTCGGGCGAGTGCCTCTATATTAGTTTATTGGGATTAGCATACAAATGGATTGATAATGCATACACAAGTCGAATGCATCAGGTTGAGAAAGGGGAGGGGTACCTAAGTTTGATTTCAATGGGATACATTTCAATCATAAAACCACCAAACGGCCAAGAGCGGAAACAACCACGAATTCATGTTGGTTAAATTTAATTCCTTTCTTTGTCTTGTCCCTTTCTCCTTAGTTTTGTCTCTTAATCCGTCTGCATGGCAGTAACTCGGTCAGAATTGAGCGGCAAAGAGATGTAATATCCCTATTTTGACCCATTTGCATTAAAATTGTATAAGATGTAAGTACCATTATTAAATCATGGTGTGGAGTTTAAGGACAAGGCCCGCCATTGATTTAGCGTTTGTTTTATATATCGACAATTAAAACCGACACCCATAGTTATTGTGCTATTGACAACCGGTGTTCACATTCCAAAACCAAAGCGCGGTTTTCCACGAGATTGAGTCATTCTGAGCCACCAAATGAGGGTACTTTTCAACTGCACCATAAATATAATTCCTGCAAAAAGGGAGATCAAATAATTAACAATCAGCAAGCTGCAAGGGTCGGTCCCTAATCATTCAATTGAATTTCTTGCTTCCTTACTAAATGAATTTATAATTTCTTGATTGCTAAATGGAGAGACATGCTCACATACAGACCCTACGAGCTGCATAGGGCCACGCCCGTAGTATTTCTTCCTAGCTAAGTAGTATTGATGGAATCACAGGTAAGGTAGGGGTATGCATACGCGCCATGCTCTGTGGAGCACAGACCTGTCAATCAGTCATTATATTTGTCAACATCGACAAACAATCATTACGAATATCTACAAATTCTGAAATGAAATCCTGAATTCTAAAAATTTAGAGATCATATTTACAATATGCTTATATAAACAGAAAGTATTTGATATGTATGTGATATGCATTGTTAGTCTGGTGAGCAACGTGAGTGAAGAAAGCAGCAATTTCTCTCTTCCGGTCATCAGAGGTCCCAGTTGTGCCAAAGCCAGAGAATGAATTGGCCGCAGTAATGAAGTCAGTGTATGCATAGAAATCTTTTCTTGCACAGTCATAAGGAGAAAGAGATAAAATTCCATTGAAGAAACCTTGGGTAGCAATATCCTCAATAGATAAAAGCACATCACCAGATACAATTTCATTAAAGATATCCTGTGTGACAAAGTCCCGAACATCTCCTCGGCAGATAGCTACAACACAGAGGACAAGAGCAAGCCATAGAATAAACACGCTCGGCCTCCTAACACTGTGATGAGCTGTCAAGTGATCATTGTATATCATTGCATCAAGAGTAGTGATCATTGTACTTAATTGCATCAAGAGTAATTCCAGAGAGTTTAAAGATATGTTACCATCTATTTTGCAATATTAAATAAATTTGTAAATGAGTTTGCACAACCTATAACATTGCTTAAACAGTGACTATGTGAATTTATAACGATATGTCTTAAGAACAGTTAGTTACATCTATCTCCATATGTTATTATAAGTTAACATGGATATATGTTATTTTTCTTGTTTCTTAAGAAACAAACATGTTATTGTAGTGCATTATATTGAATTAACGTAGGAAATGTCTCACAAGTGCTCCCATATGTATAATGCTCTGGTGCATTAAACAACCGTGTGTCTCAAAATTTATTAGAAAATGGGTTTACTTCAAGGGATAACAAACTCTTATTCTTGTATCATAAACTCACAAGTGCACTACTACATTATTATATACATTTCACTATGCAATATTGGTTTTTTATTTATAGTATTATAAAAAATGTATCAATGATTACCCATGAAAGGTTCTTGGCTAAATTATATATGTTTAATTTCCACACATTTTATTGTCAACCAAAAATTCCAAAACTTTTGAACTATGGTCACAATATATTCAAAGTTATTCTACATCATGTGTCCAGACATTAAATAATCATGAACTACAATTATGTTTATTTATTTCAAGATCTAAATTCAAATTGAAATATTTCGATGTAATGTATCTAATGTAACTCATGCATGAAAAAGGTAAAAGGTGTGTGCAAGCTCATGAGGGTCTTTTTTGACACATTAGATGCCATAAAAAATTGAAAAAACGAGCATGCCTCAACTTACATGGATATTTTGAGACATGTACACAATGAATTTTTTGACAAGTAAACAATATCAAATGTAGGAAATTGAATGACGTTTCTGAATATGTAATACTATCTAAAGTTTGATCTTTTTTAACATAGACTTTTTATTTTTGGGACAAACTATAAGGTATATGGTTTGTGGGTGTAGCCTTTTAGTGCCTATTTTTCAAAAAAAAAAATATTGTTTTTACTTATCTAAGTGATCGAACCTTGAAAACAATACGCCAAGTGTGGGTGCAACTTTTGAAGCTCTAAATGCAATTATTTCGAAACGGTTTTTTTATAGCATGTAGACGTCGGTGTCCTTTAGTGCACGATACAATTTCTTTTCAAAATAGTTAAGAAATAGAAGAGTTGTGGACAAAACACTAAGAGTGTGTCTTTTGAGTTAAGGAGTCTATATATATATATATATATATTCCAAGGAACAACGCATAGGGGGCCCACCCAAAGGATCCTTGCCCATTCACTATGATTACAGAGCTAACCTGATAGGGACATCAAGTGAGGACCTTATATAGCAATGTATAGCCACCCGAGGATTTGACCCCGAGACCTGTTGCTCACATTACAACACTCAACCAATTGACCTAGCCCATCGGGCTATGTGTGTGTTTGTGTATATGTATTCTTGTTAAATATTATATATTTGGAATATCCAGTTAAAAAAAACATATTTGTGTCTAAAAGTGCATTAAAAATTATCATGTGCATTATAATGTAACCAACGGCTAAACATGAGCATATTGAAAAATTGGATGTAATGTTCAATTAGCCATGGTTTATCATTTTTCAAGGAATAAGCATGATGAATTTGAAGTGAAGTATGAAGCAAACACATACACACAGAAATGTCACACCAACATGTGTGGAGGTTTGCTCATAGTGCCAAGAAACGTGCATATTTTTTGTTTAAATTCAAATAATAATCCCCCAAAAACAAAAAGCACACTCCTTGTAGTTTTATAAAACATGTGTGTGATTTCTAACTTTACAATTTTATTATTTTTCTGATTATAACATTAATTTTATTATTTGTCTATTGTAACATTAAATAGCTTTCAAGGTGATAATCAGTTAAAGGTAGAGAAGAGGGGGCGAGCCTGGTAAAGGGTTATAGGTAGAGAAAGGGGTAGGGGGTGCTATGAGGTTAGAGGTAGGAAAAGGGGTAGGGGATGATAAGGGGTTATAGGTAGAGAAAGGGGCAGAGGGTGTTAATGGGTTAGAGAGAGACACATAAAGAGAGAGAGGCGTGAAGGGAGAGACATTGGGGGTGGTAAGGGGTTAGAAGTTAATGATTCAGTTTCATTCTTTCAAATACACCTTCATGTAGTAGGTATTCCACAACTATTTCCTCTGAAATCCAATCTTCCTGTTGTTTCCCATGCTCCGACAAAGGAGAAATAATTTCTTCTGTTATAGTAGATCTCTCACTCTCTCTCACTCCCCTAATCCTCCAAATACAGCTAACCCCAATGCCACCTCTCTCACTTTTTTCTTTTCTCCCTAACCCTTACTAACCCATTGTATGACTCTCTTTCCCCCTTGGTCCACTTACCATGAATCTCCTAACACCCTCCTTGGTCTCTACTTATAACCCCTTGAAATTAACTCTCTATCTCTAACTCTAACCTCTTACCATCCCCCAATCTCTCTCTCTCTCTCTCTATATATATATATATATATATATATATATATATATATATAACTCCCCTCTCCTGCATTACCCCTCCCTCTCTCTCTAACCCAAATACCCACACTCCACACCTATACCCCCCTTTCTCTCTAATTACCCTAAGTTCATCCCTAATCACCTAACATCGCCCCCCTTCTCTCTCGTTCATCCACTCATTTCTCCACCCAACTCTTACTAACCCATTCTCTCACTATCTCTCACTCCCCAACTCATCTAACTACACCTAATCCCCACCCCCTATCTATTCCCAACCCCCTAACACAACACCACCCCATTATCTCTCTCTCTCTCTCTCTCTCTCTCTCACACACACACACACACATACCTATATCTCCCCATACAACTAACACCCCCTTTCCTCTCTCTCTCGCTCCCCAACTCTTACTAACCCCTTGCCTCACTCCCTTACTCATTCAGCTACACCTACCCTCGACACCCTCCCTCTCTATCTCTCTATCGACCTCCACCTCTAACCCCTTAACAATCCCTCTTTATCTCTGCCTCTAACCCCTTACCATCCCCTAATGTCTCTCTCTCTTTCTCCTCTTCTTCCCCTTTATTCTTACTAACCCCCTTTATAAATCTCTCTCCCTCCCCTACTCCTGCACCTATACCTAACCCCAACACCCCCTTTCTCTCTCTCCTCTCCCTAACCCTTACTAACCCCATCTATAACTCTCTTTCTCCCATGCTCCACTTACCCCCAATCTCCTAATACCCACCTATTTCTCTACCTATAAGCCTTTAACACCCCCATATCATTCTATATCTAATACCTTATCCCCCCCACCCAATCTTTTAATGTTACCATCACCAAACCAAACAGTATAGTTTTAATTTTAAATATAACGTACGCATTTTAGTGAACAAAAACATGTACATGTAATGACTACATATTCTCCTAACCCCCAAAACCACCTAATACATCCCCTCTCAACACCTAAGATCCCCCACATTAATATAACCCCCCCACAAACCCTTGACACCCCCCAAACCCATTAACACCCCCTAGTCATACTTCCCCTAAAACACACAAACATCCATAGGTATCCCCCTACCACTAACACCTCTCTCTCTCTCTCTCTCTCTCTTACACA